>CAVLJG010000009.1:61293546-61893546 GCA_963669975.1 Acanthoscelides obtectus | reverse complement strand
TTGCTTTTGGGCGAAGCCTATTTGTTGCTATTTAATAATGTTTGAATCAGATCTTTTAGAGCCTATTACTAGTACTTTAGAATCTTGGAATTGTTAATAACGACGAGTTTTATATTCACTTATTTCAAGCACAAACTGATTGGTTGCTAAAGGTGCATCAGGTATTCTCACACTAAATTGGAACTCGATATATTTTGTGCGGCTAAACTTATTCTGTTGCGTAATTGAATACTCTTGCAGCAAGTTTCCAAGTATACTTTTCTTACGGTACCTGTAATTTACCGCCAAAGTTTACCTAATTTATGAAAGACGAGGCATCGAAGCGTTACAAGTCTTGACACACGAAAATGAGTTTTTGGCAATGTACACAAAAGCGGGAGTTTATGAAAGTTCCTGTTCGGCTGGGTAGCTTCTGTAAATATCTTAAAATATTGGCGCAAATCCCACGGAACTGGAACCTTTATACGAAAAATACTACTGCATCCATGCTAGAGATGGTGCGCTAAAGAATAACCAGATCTTAGAAAGTGTTTCACCTTTGTCAATTTCAAAATCACCTACACGTAAATTATCAACTTTTCCAGTAATGTTATCATATGACTCAAAAATGAGGTTTGATAATTCCGAAATTGTTTCATTTCCAAAAAAGCATTTTCAACAACTCCAAAAATTGGTCAGAAACTTAAAAACACAGTTTCACTACCGACTATCGAAATACCATTATTGACCACTTTTACCTATTGAAAAGTAGTATTTCTCCCCCAGGTAAATAATGAAAACCAAAAAGCATCCAGGTAATAAATGCCATTCAAGGTTATGGCATGACAGCTTCACCGTGTCGGTTTGACAAATTTATACGAAATATTTGAAAACGATTGAGAAATATGTAATGTTCAGTATACCTCCTCATGGAACTATCCTTATTGAACGCCTTAACAATCGGCATAGTGTTAAAAACGTCTTTTGATCTTTGGAGAAGGAGAACATTTGTACCTTACCCCCGTTAGTTTAACCAGTTTGAAACAGATTGCCTGTCTGTTGCATTCATTAATTTAAGTTTTTCAGTTTCACACCTCTAAACTAGATATTTTAAACTGTTTGTAAAATGAGTTGAAAACGCCATGGCCGCATTGCGAAATCAAATATTATGCCATATATAGTGTTAGGTTGTGAAAGAAATTTCAGTCATACCTCGCACATTTTCTCGTTCCGCGCTAAGCGCCATGGAATAGCTCAAGTAGGTATACTTTATCTGAAGTCACTTGAAACACTGTGAAATACCGGGTGCGTTTTATATATCTATATTTAACACGCTCTTTTGCTGCAAAAATCGCCAAATTTCGCAGCAAATATCCCCCGTATAAGATCAAAGGCAGTTTCACCGGTCCACGTGGAGTAAAGCACGCCTATGCGTTGACATAGCCAATGAGAAAGCGTGTATTTCAGAGCTCCGAACAAGTGCAGGTGGCTACTGAAAATTGAAACAGTTTAGCCAGTGCCGTGTAGCGGTGAATAAACGTGTTTTCTTTAGTCTGTCCGTGTTTTTTCATAGATTTTATTAGTTTGTGTGTTTTTGACTTTTGAATACTCAGTTTACTTGTTGATTTAATTGTTGTGTTGATTGTTCTTGTGTGTCCTAAATATGGCTCTTTGGAGACCTTGGGAAAATGCTCCAAGCCACGAGGAGATGGTTGATGAACCTTTGCAAGCAGAATTCTTTCATAAAGATTTAGAGGAACAGACCCAAAGAGTAATCCTAAATACGTATGATTGTCTGAAAAACGAAAATCCAGATTCCTCGCAAAATCAAATTTTAAACAGAATTTGTATCCTGACAAAAATCAGTCGGTCTACCATTTATCGGGTTATAAAAAGGGGAGATGTAGTCAACCATTCCTTCCACAGAAAGCGCATAGGGCAAACATTAAAAAGAATAGACGTGGGTTTTCAGGAAGATATTCGTCGTATAATATACGGATTTTATAAAGAAAATTTGGTGCCCACGTTGGAAATGATAAATTAAAAGATTATCCTGAAGATTTTTATAATAACAAATGCTTAGACACACTGCACTGTATTGTAAAACTGTGTGGTTTTCAATACAAAAAATTAGATAAAAGAATGGTGATTATGGAGTCGTCTCGAATCGTTGAATTGCGCCAAGAATTTTTGCACAAAGTTAAAATCTATAGAGAGCAGAAAAGAAATCTGATTTACCTGGATGAAACGTGGTATGATACCCATGATGTTGTGCAGTACGGCTGGGTTGACGACAGCAACAAGTGCATTTTAAATGCACCATGCAACCGTGGAAAACGAATCATTATTCTCCATGCTGGCAGTGAAAATGGATTTATACCTAATGCCTTGCTGTTATCTGCCAAAAATATCAAAAAATCATGTGCCGACTATCATGAGGACATGACCTCCGACTTATTTGAAAAGTGGATAGAGCAGCAGTTAATACCAAACATTTCCCCAAATTCAGTTATTATTATGGACAATGCGCCATACCATTCCCGACAGAAAAACAAAATTCCGAATACAGGCACAAAAAAACAAGACATTGCTTTTATGAAGGATAAGGGAATGGAAATACCACAAAAATCAACCAAAGCCATATTATTGGATCTTATTAAAAGACAAAAATTTGAAAAAGAGTATGTTGTTGACAATCTGCTTCAGCAAAATGGCCATGAAGTATTACGTCTACCTCCCTATTACTGCATTTTTAACCCGATTGAGTTGGTCTGGGCTGCTTTAAAAAAAAAGTAAGAAAACATAATCAGACCCCTCAATTAAGTGAATCGCTATTGGCCACAATAAGAGATGCAGTATCTCATATTGCTGCCACAGACCTATGGAAGCAGTGTTCTAGGCATATTATTGAAAAAGAAAATGAATATTGTGTTTTGCCTCCTGTAAATCCCGTTGTAATTCCTCTACAAGATGACTCTAGCGACAGCTCCGAAGGCGAGGATGATATATAAATACCTATAATGTAAGTCTTTATATACCTTTTTATATACCTACCTGCTATGTAAATATTTGCCTATGTCAAACGTTGGAATTCTGTAATTTTTCCATTTCTTAACTTTCAGTTAACATAAATTAAACTCCCAATATAAGTATTTTTTATCCCAAATCAAAAAAATAAGAAGATAGTAAAATCCATTTATTGTGATATAAAAACATTATTATTATCGTTCTAAATAAATGCCGCACGCCTATGATACGTCATGAAATTACAAAGAACGCGCCGACCAAAGGTTTTTATGCTATTTCAAGTGACTTCAGATACACCATACATGATTACTATTCATGCTTCGGCTTTGACTAATTTTTAATTAGGATAAACCAGTAAGTTCACCAAATATTTGAATTATACAGGATGTTTCGACGCCATGAGACAAGAAATACTATTATTATTGTGTCCTCTGACGATTTGCCAAGTATTGCTGCGGTCGGGAGATACTGACCCTTACGAGTAAAAGATGCGACTGGAACTCGGCTTTTCTTGAATCACTTTTGAGAAACGCTGTATGATATAATAAACCTTAGCCTAATATTGATAATTCTTTTGCTACCCATACAGTAATGGTTCAAAAATGACGTCTAATCCTTCAGCTGAAAAAACCTATTCTTGGTTGATTTCTATAAAATGATTGCTGAGTATGATACTAATTACAACACATTACAATACAAATACGTGTTTTGAGCCTTAAACACAGGGAATAGAAATCAAATAAATGTGTCACCCATTAAATTCACGCCGTGCCGTGTGTTTTGGGCCACTACCAACCAAACAACCTGATACTTCGTTGTCAGACGTTCGTAGTGTTCAGTTCTCAATCAGACACTGTAACCATTACAACCACCAGAAAAAATAAATGTTATTCCACAAGAATCGTTTCCACCAACTCTAATGTGAGTGCCATTGTACGAAAAATACAGTAATATTCTCGCAAGCGCGGTGTATTTCGTGACAAAGTGCGACATCTCTTATGAAGTCTAGGTATGCTGTTCCAAACGGGCTCTATTCATGCGGTTGTGATTTAAGTGCAGTAAAGACGGCATTATCTACGAGTGTCGTCGATTCTGAATATTTATGTGAGAGTTATAATGTTCAACTTGCTATATTTCATTCCTATGTACTACTTGAGCTTGACAGTATTATAATGGAGACATCCTTTGTAGTGTAATTGTAGCTTTAAGATGAGCGTACCTCTACATTATATCTAAATGCCGCAGCACGTGAAAGGATCTATAACTGCATATGGCTACACAAGAAAATACTTCATGATTCCATTACTTTCTAAAATCATAAAACTACTGCAACGATTAATAATGGTTAAGTTCAAATCGCGTAAGTTGATAGTAGTCAATTTTATAGCGAAACACGACATATTCTCTTTATTACTAGGTCTTTGGTGGAATGAATTGTAGAATGTGTAAAGCCAATCGCTGTCCAGACGCTATACGCGTTGCATTTTTTTTCTGTAATTTAGCGGTATGAGCATTTGACATTTTTTAAGGTTACGAGCATTGCAGTATCACCGACTATATATACTGTGATTCTGCGATTTGTTCACCAGGACTGACAAACTTACGAACCCATACTAATATTCATTTAATTAAATATTTTAAATGACAAGTGGTATCGAGTACTTGTTTGAAATGTCTTTCAAAATCCTTTATTTTGACGTTTGATTTTTCACAATCGGTCGATTCGTTTTCAAGAACATTAGAAAAATCTTTATTTATCTTAATTTGTTCAGAACAAAAACGCACTAGAACATCACTTTTTATTTCAATAAGTGCTTAAAATGTTGCCCATTAGGTTTTTCCAAATCTACAATTCGTTTATAATTTAAAACGGAAACTACCAACATAAACAGCAATTCGGAAGGTTAGACGTGGCAAATAACGACCCGATTTTTTTCCTCATTCTTTTCATCAACACATATCCTGGGCGAACTGTATTTATTGTTATACCTGTTTAGTTATTTGTTGCTAAGGGAAAGAAAGGATTTAATTTGCTGCCAGTTACCTTTGTGACAATCTTGAAAATTAATTTATTGATTCAGATTTTACTTCCAGAATGGTTTACACACTAGTCGCAAGAGTGTACATGATTCTAATTTGTGGTGCCCAAAATCATTGTGCTCGCCAAACTGCCGCCACGTTTAACGCCACACATCCAGGAAAGATAACCTCGCATAGGTATGGTTTGGACTTTATTACTAAATTTACTCAAATTGGAACTGTTGCAAATAAAAACGTGATCATTGGATCGTTTTGGATGCAGCTGCTCAAGTTGAAGTTTTGGGTCATTTTGGATTAAATCCTAAAACTTCAATACGCAAAATTGTTGCTGCGCCTGGTATTTCATTAGGCTCTGTACACACAGTTACTAAACTCCATAAATTTCACCCATTCAAAATGAAAATATTGTAAGAGTTAAGCGAATATGATTTCGATAGGAGATAATACCGTTTATGTAAAGAATATCTGCTTCAGTGTTGAATGCACATTTTATCTAAATAGATTTGTTAATAAGCATAGCTGCCGGTATTGGAGCAATGAAAATCCTCATGCATCTGAAGAAGGGCATACTCAGTACTCCCAAAAAATGAATGTATGGGCAGGCATTGTAGGAAACAAAGTGATTGGGCCATTTATTAATGGAAATTCGAATGGAGACATTTATGTGGATATGTTGGAAAATACCACCAACCCGCTTATCACTGAAAGCATTGAAAACCAAGTCAAAGAAGATGGAAACCCTTATACTTGATGAGGCTGAAATATATGTTATGTCCAGCAAGACGGCGCTCCTCCTCACTATGTTCTAAACGACTAGTTTCCGGATAAATGGATAGGGCGAAGAGAGAGATAATGGCCTGTTAGATCTCCTGATTTGACGCCATTAGACTTTTTTCTATGGGGCCATTTGAAATCTATTCTGTTTACTCCCAAACCTGAAAGTTTGGATGAACTTCGTCAACGCATCATCGAAAGCTACCATGATATTCCACAACATGTTTTTGAAAACGTCCGTCAGGAATTTGAACATCGCTTATATCATTGTTTGGCCAATAGCCTGAACATTTATTGTAATAACAAGTGATATTTTCGTGTTTTTGTTTTTTATCTGAACAAATTAAAATAAATAAATATTTTTCCAATTTTCTTGGAAAAGAACCGACCGATTAAAAATAAATCAAACGTCGAAACAATGACTTCGAAATACCTTTCAAACAAGCTTTGACACCCCTTGTCATTTAAAATTTTTAAGGGGATGACCCTGGGGGACAGAGAGTGAAAGGGGGTGAAGTAGTTTTTGGTTAAGCAGATGTCGCCTTGACAAATCTTTTGACGTGTTTCGGCGTTTTTCCATTTAATCAGTGGTTTTCGATGGTGGAAAGTTTTCAAATGAACATCCTGTAGACAGTAAGTATCAGAAGTAAAATTAAAAAATCTCCAAGAAAACAAGACGATAAAACAGCCATATAACGAAATCAAGGTACGGGTAATTTTGGGGTAATTTGTAACTTTTTGGCAATAAATGTTATAGGAACTGTTTACTAAATATGTATGAAGCAGAAATAGACGTATGTCCATTTTTTAGTGCATGAATCTCCTTTGTTCAGAATTCAAAGATTATTGGAGAGGGACTGAATTGTATTTCGTACTAAGAAATCACATAGCCGAAACAATTTTTTGCTAGTCTTAGAAAGCACAAAAATATTTGTGAGCCATTTTGCAGCCGGTTATTGCTACAGTGAAATCCATTTTTGTGGTGACTAAGAATCTTGATGTCATTTTCTGGGAGATGAGCTACGAAAACTACAAATATATTACGCTACTTCTGTAATGGTATCACATTTCTCCTCGATGACGTTCGATTTTAGGGACAGTTTAGGCAAGTATTCAGGATGTTTCAATTTACGCATATGGTTATGACTGATCCACATTAGATACGTACTATCAAAAAACTAGGAGTGATAATATGGAGATATCTTTAAAAATTCAAACGTCTATTACGTGTTTGACAAACAGCTTCAACTTAACGCTTAAAATGCAATCGTTAAGCACGCTGCTACACTACTAGTCGCTGGCATTTAATTATTAAACTAGCAGCGTATAAATCTACTAGATTTATTGTATGCCATCTCAAGCCTATACGCGTATTGATTGTTGATATACAGGGCGTTTCAATTTATTGTTGCATAACTTTAAGATTCGATAGAACTTTTAAAATTAATGCATAAAACCTATATAAACATGGGTCGAAAAATGCGTGGCTTCCGAAATACAGGGTGTTTAAATTTACTTTCTAAAATAGTTTTTTTTAAATATTTCGAACAATATTTGATATATAACAGTGAAAATTGGTATACAAGGGTTTTTTGGTACAGCAAAACGAACCATAGGCATAGTTTTCCTGTAGCCGCTAGAGGGCGCTCTCTACTGTACCTGTAGTGTATTAAAATGACCGAAAATCTTTTCTTAGTACAATTTTGAATAAAATAAAACTGATTCTTCGCACTTTCCAACATAAAAAAGCTCTCCTGTGAGTTTTCGTTATAGTTAGCTGTTTTTGAGATATTTCGATGCATTTTTAATTATTTATGATAAAATAATGTCAAAAGGACAGTATCTCGATAATTTTTAGAAGTAGGCTGTAACTGCAAATTAAACGTCAATTAGTTGACAGTTAGTTTTGTTGTCTGTTGAAACCTGAAACGTTTTTTTTTGCAATTGTGAATGCACGAAATTTAGTTTTTTTTGCCTGTTTTGTAAGTTTTATAAAAATGCCATTTTTATTCTCCAATCAAGAGTTAGCGGATATTCATTTTGTGTATGGCTTTGTAAATGGAAACGCAGCAGAAGCAGCCAGAGAATACGCACGAAGATTTCCAAACAATCGACATCGCTCAGCATTTGTAAGAGTGCATCGCCAAATAACTGAAAATGGTTTCGGAAATCTCCAAAGGGATCAAAACATAAATGTTTGTCAGCGCAGATTTACCCGTATGATTCTGCGTGAGTTTGATAGAGATCCGACCACAAGTGTTAGGAGAGTTTCTGGTGCCTTGGAAATTTCAGCAAGCCATGTTCACCGTGTTCTTAGAAATGACCATAGAAGTCCTTACCATTTGCAACCTGTGCAAAGACTACAGCCAGGGGACGGAGAACGAAGAATCACATTTTATCAGTGGATTCTTGATAGAACTGATAATAATAGGGAGTTTTTAAGTAACGTTTTATGTACCGATGGGTCATGCTTCACTAGACGTGGAGTGGTAAATTTTCATAATCAACATATTTGGTCGCATGAAAATCCGCATGAAGTTCGGGAGAGATATTTTCAGCATGAATTTAGTGGGAACGTGTGGATTGGTATCAGAAAGATGGATCAGCCGTGGAGGACCAGTCGCCTGGCCTCCACGATCCCTTGACCTAAATCCATTAGATTTCTAAAAGAAAAAGTGTACCAGACTCCCGTAACCACAAGAGATGTGGAATAGACAGAATCAGGAATGCATGTGATGAAATAAGGCCTTATTTGAATAATGCTATACCATGTTCGATCATTCGTAGACGTGAATTGTGTATTGAACAATTGAGTTTACATTTCGAGCAACTGCTTTCGATTTTGTATGTTTGTCCTAACTATCCAATAGCATTTTAGTAGTAAATAATTAATTTAATTTGTTAAAAATAATATTGGAAAATTAAACAAATTAATATTCTGTTTTTTGTGTTTATTTGGAGTTAGGAATTATTGCTGTGTTTAAAAATACAATCTAAACGATCATCTTAATTACTTGTAATGCCCAAATCGAAAATGTAAAAAAAATATTATTTTCCGATAAAAAATTAAAAATGCATCGAGCTTAAAAATCGAAATATCTCAAAAACTGCTAACTATAACGAAAACTCACAGGAGAGCTTTTTTATGTTGAAAAGTGCGAAGAATCAGTTTTTTATTAAAAAATCAAAAATTACACTAAGAGAAAAATTTCGGTCATTTTAATACACTACAGGTACAGTAGAGAACGCCCTCTAGCGGCTACAGTAAAATTATGCCCATGGTTCGTTTTGTCGTACCAAAAAGCCCTTGTATAATAATTTTCACTGTTATACATCAAATATTGTTCGAAATATTTAAAAAAAACTATTTTAGAAAGTAAATTTAAACACCCTGTAGTTCGGAAGCCACGCATTTTTCGACCCATGTTTATATAGACTTTATGCATTAATTTTAAAAGTTCTATCGAATCTTAAAGTTATGCAACAATAAACTGAAACACCCTGTATATCGTCTTATTGCTATGAGAATATACGAGTATTAGGCACTAAATTCGTCAGTTATAAGATGCATACATTTTTCTCCGATCCTACTCGCTATATGCCCTATTCCAATACCCCCAAAGCGTGATCGGCAACTTCGAACACTTACTCCACAGCTACCATTAACTGTTTCCAAGAGCATACCACTTTCTCCAACCTCTCTCAACTCTTCCATTTTTCTCCAGCTGCAGGATTGCAACGTCCGGCACTACCGTTCTCGCATGATATATGGACAGGTCGAAATCGCGGCACGTCCGTGGCGTCATCAATCAAGAGGGCGCTGCTGTCGGTCGCACGCCCCCTAGCGACAGAATGGCGAGCTTCATTATGTTGGACGTCGCCCGGCCGATATGACCAGAGGTGCCCCTTAATTATACGCCCGTCACCGTTTAATTTCCGCCAGTCCGTCATTCAGGTGGTCTGGTGATACAGTATAGGTTGCCACATGAGAGATGAACCGCCTGCCCTTAGCATTTCGGGTGTCGGAACAGACAGTATAAGGGTGGATTCAGTTTTTGAGCAGCAAACTTTGTGGAGCAAGGCAGCTTGTAACATGTCACTACTGCTAGTTATATATGCTATTACAGCTGCTTTAAGACTTGTGCAATCGAATAAGAATATATACAGATTGTGCGTCGAAATGCCGAGGAGCGGTTCATAGCAGATAAGCTGTTGATGAACAAAGACAAATAGTGAAATTTACTTTTTCAATTAGAACATTTGAATAATAGAATTGTGTCAGTATTTACCTTAACGAACCTACAACAAAATTTTTTTTAAACAAATCTTTATTCAACGGTCAATTTTTACAAACTTTATAGAAAACAAAGTTCTCTAATGTGTGTTTAAAGCACCGGCCACGAAAACAATAATATCTGAAGTGCGAATTTTAGCTACAATAAATTCAATACTTGAAGTGACTTTTGAGTGTTTAAACATAATTTCTGAATACATGTACATTTTTTCCTCTATTTGGTAGGTTATCATAAGTTTTTACTGCATCAGTGACAGGGTTATTTAATCCTATATTAGTTCTGGTAGGAATATGATACAAATTATTGTGTGATCTTGTTTCATGGTCATGCACATCATGTGTGATCAGAATGTTTGTATTACACTTTTGTTGGTTATTTAAAATTTTAAAAATCATTTTACATTGGTCTACTTACAATAGCTTATCTGGTGTACATACTATCCGTGTTGGCAAGTCGGTCATAGTTGAAGAAAATTCTTAATTTTCTATTGCACGAAACTTGTGCTTTATGAAACTCAGTTTTACCACACATTCTCCAAATAGGTAACATAAATCTAAAGTGTGCTAAGAAAAATGCATTATAAATGTCTATTTTACTTTATGTAGCTTAGGGTCAATTTCACCAACATTAATATTTGACGGTCAGTTGGACCAATAGGAAAAGACCTTATCGAAATGCAATTTGACGGAAGCTGTCAAAGCTCTCTGAATATGAGTGATTTCTATTGAAATGTTGAATAAACTCGTGAAAAAACGGTTGCCTTATAAATATTATGTCTTTGTGTTTTAGAATTAGGATAACTTTCATGGAATTTCAAATTTTTGTCATTCAAAAAAGTCGTTCAGTTATTTAAGTGGACCAATGGGAATGAGGCAAGTAATAGGTCGATTTTCTAGCTATTATATTTGACAGGATGTTTTCACTGTTTTTGACGACTGTTCATGCATGGCAATCTATTTTTGTCTGTATATCACGTACAGGGTGTTGTACATAATACGTACATGTAGAAATGTACCGATTTTTGCTATTTTGCAAAAAGAGGATATAAAACATGGTTCATCATCTTTTGTTACATCAAAAACAATTTTTGCCAATTTATAATCTAGAAATCCACACCAAATGTAAACAAATAGTACATTCTGCATTTCTGGGTCATAAAACATCGATATTTGTAAAAGTATCCGCATCCACCTATTATTCATTGTCTAGATATTGCAAGTCAGAATCAAAAATACCTATTTATGAAAATATATCTCCAAACATTGATTTATCTTCTTGTTATTTCTATTATTATAACACGTCTGGGATATCAATTGCTTTTAAAGTGATTTGCACATCTGCAGTGTTGCCGAACCGGCAAAAAAAACGGAATCGGTAAATAGTGTCGTTGAGTTCGGAATAAGGAAAATGCCATCCCAACATCAGTGGTAGATCAAGGACGTTTGAGTCATGAAAAACGTCTGTTATTGTATTGGGCGCGCACACAAATGTTTTCTGAGGGCATAGTTCTATATTACAACTTCTACAATGTGCAGTAGGTCACTCTTTCAAAGTACTTTGCAGCCATTCTGGAAACTCCCTTTTCGATTCTTGCTTATAGTATTCTGAATATTTTTCTACTTTACCCCTGAACTCATGAACGCACCTCTCATTTTAATTTAATATTTATTTGGAAAACAGGCAGGTTTCAGTTTCTTTATTGCTTGTCCGGTGATGAGGTAATGACGGTAGTCTACCAGTACCTGTACCTTTTGTATGCACAAAAATCAATTCGGGGCAAGCGGAGTAAGGAATGAGGAAGTGCGTTCATAATCATAGACAACCCAAATGTACGCCTCTCATGTGCCCGATGCCTGAGTGTGCCTGCATATGTATAATTGGTATGGGGCATAAAACTATGAAGACTACATAAAATTAACTTAAAGCTTTATTTTTGGTTTCAGCTCTTTTTCGGCAAGTATACAAATATTTAAGTTATTTTGAAAAATCGTGGAGAATGTTATCGGTAAATATTCTCTTTTCGGTAAAAATACCGAAAAATACGGTTCAAGTCCATGCATAGACAATCTGAAATTTGGAATATGACTTTATATTCTGAATTCTATGCATATCCGTTCATATTCGACAATATTTGAAGCTTATATTTGTCATAAGATTTTAGCAAAATGTAAGATAGTAAAGGCAACACCGCACCCTGCAGCCCAGTTGACAGGAGCGACAAGATATCAAGATTAGGGATGTTTAGATCCATGAAAGGTATCGTTATGTATCGATCCTTATCGATACTCTAAAATATTGTAAAAAAATTATCGATATCCAGCGGAATGAAACAAAGAAGAAAAGTAATCTAAAGTTAGTCATTCCTTCTGACACAGTCCGGATCGAATGATGACACTCGTGAAATGTATCGATACTTCTAAACATAGGATCATATCGAACATCCCTACTGTCAAGATGTATAACCCGAGGTACCGACGGAGCTATTTTGCGGCGTCATTTTAAATTTTCATTTGCATTTTTTCAAGTGTTGCGCAATGATTTTGGGAAAAATTGCACGTATAGTCTTATAAGGCATAGTAGGGTATATTTCAACAGTTGGCGGAGCTTACTCCACTGGGACCAAGGGTTGACGGTAGGCTTGAGACATACGACTCTTTTCTCTTAGCTCGCTCATGTCGTTTATCTCTCTGCAGTAAGTCGTTCGTTCAGAGTCGTTCATTTGAATATTTTTGGTTGAAATTGAATGTAACGAATATATACTGTCTTCCGAAAAAGAATGGATATGTGGTTTTGAGAAATTACCGAATTGTGTATCAATCAAATCTCAACGTATAATTTAATGATACATCTCAAAACAAAACAACCTTCCCTAGATAGTGTCTATACTGTTACCACGTTGCCAGTTCGCAGTTCAGTTGCTGCATATTGCCGACACGCTTTTCCACAATTGAACGAGTCATATGTAACAAAAGAGTCGATCAATCATCGCCCGCTTAGATGAGTCGTTCAATTTGAACGACTCGTTCGAGAACGACACATGACTAGTTGACGGATCCCACACATGTGTCACTCGTTGTGGAGTTTTCAAATGTAATAATCAGCTGTTATTCAAATAATGTCTAATATAAATATAACCTAGAATGTGTACTCAGTGAAACAAGAAAGTTATTGCAAATTCTATTTTTTTGCAGATTTTAAGTTTGCCGGTAGCTTTACGACATATATTTGAGTATTTCTTAATCGCTCCTGAACATTCAAAAAATATTTGACTATGGATGTATGGATATCAAAAATCCTGAATGGTTTTGTGGGAATGTCAATCGACGGTGCTATAATGGTACTGATGAACGGCAAGTAAATGAATAAATGTTTGGTAGAGCCTGTCATCAAGTAGGTGCTTAATGGCCATCTGCAAGAGGTTTATAGGAAAAGAACACACGGTAGGTGTCAGGAATCAGTAAAATCGCATATCAATTGAAGAAAATAGTATAAACAATCAACAATATTAAATAAAAGCATGAATTTTATTGAAAAATGGAACACTTTTTTAAATTTTGACTAAAGCACATGTAATTTCTTAATATTAAATGAGCTGGTGATGTTTCAATGACAAGATGTCATCTCATACTTTGACAGTATCTTGTTTTCAACATTTTATAGCTATTGGTTGCTAAAATTTATTGTTTGGAACTTGAAGCTCATTCGCTGTATTTGACGGACTGTTACCCTTTAGGTGGAGAATAACGGACTGTTGATTTGACAATCCTGGTGAAATCCACCCTAAGTATATCATATTTATTGATATAAACTTTTACATGGTCATTCACAAGTCGTGACCAAAAGTTAAACACCATACAAGGTCCGCGGTCCGCATTTTAAGTAGGGTCTTCTATGTAATATTTTTTCCTCAACGACTTTTAAATATCTTCAAAACCGTCCAATGGAATAAACTAAAATTTGGTATGTGCATTTATCTAAGTATTGTCCACATTAAAACGTCTTTACGTGAAATTAACGTGCACCAGTGGCAAAGATACAGAGGGTTAGTGGCATTATTTTTCTAAATAAAAATAATACGCCACTGTTTTTTTTATCGAAACGCGCGATTTTTCGAATGTTGCTTTCAATTTGCTACAAATAATTACTCTTGTGCTTTTTTGCTAGCGTGCACTGTTTTCGTAAAAATAAAAATAAAATAAATTAGATCGTTCATGAAGAGCCGAGATACAATTAGTTTCAATATAAAATAGGAGGCCTTGATACCAGCTTGACGTTTCTTGGGAGATAGTTTGTCAGATTTATGTGTTATATGGTTGTTATCGTTACTACTACCACTTTTTTGTAAAAGTCGAGTCAAAAGTTTCTTTTTCCATTTTTGAGTGGTGTGAAATGGAATTCAGCAATGATGAGTACGCCGATATTATTTTTGTGTACGGGTTCTGTAATGGAAACGCTTTAGCGGCCTCAAGAGAAACTGCAGTGATTAATTTGGCGTTGGATGATCCTAGTACAAGTACTAGGCGGATTACAGCCCAGTGCATAATCAAAATGCAGGTTTTATTGATTTGGTTTTGTAGACAGATGAATCGCTTTTTACGAGTGGAACCCTTAATGATCATAATGAACATATTTGGTCGTTAAAAAATCCCCGTTCTATAAAAATCCACTCATTTCAACACAGATTTTCTATAAATGTCTGGTGCGGCATTTTCGATGGCCAACTGTTTATCCACGTATTTCCACAACGTTTAAATGCAAACTCATTCTTAGCTTTTCTAGAGAATTACATAGAACATGTATTAGATGATGTTCCGTTAGCAACGAGAGTACGAATGTGGTATCAGCACGACAGTGCCCCACCACATGTTCGTCGTGACAAACCGCATAGTTAAATAATCATTTTAGACAACGATGGATTGGCAGAAAGTGAAGTGAAGTGAAGAACTTAGTGACTGAAAGCAGGTGTAGGAATAAACATATCTCGGGACCATGCCCAAAATATGGCTTCCGAAATGCTCCCAATTAGTAGAAACCAACTGTGTAGTTATAGGCCTTCCAACACGATATAATTTCCTGAAAGAACACCTGTATAATGGAGACCTCAACTACATACAATGCGGATAATCAAAAGAATCAATCTTACACATCTTATGTGAGTGTGAGACAGAAGACATCAACTCTTCGGGAAACCAAAACTAGAACTGACACTTTGGAACAGTATCAACTGGTACAGTTTGCTGCTGAGTTGGGTACTGCAAATTCGAGGAGCATGATACAATAAGTTGTAGAGACTGCAGTGTCATCAGGAACTTTGGTCTGACGGCTCCTGGAAAGGAAAAAGAATACCGCCTTCTTACAACTCACAGCGACATGTTGATGATTCTGAACGCGTTTATAAATCCATAGTGTAGTTTCTTGCACTGTTCCTGTCAAACCTTCGATATTGCGGTTTCCTCCCTAAAGTGGGAGAAACGCAAACTAGGTTTTTTTGCAAAAAAAAATAGAAAAGCAATTATCTGAGACTTGGAATAACGATTCCCTCCAACACAGTTATGGTATTGGTAGTAGAATTCACAAAAGGGCTCTTGCTGCCGCACAATTTGGCATCAGGCCAAACACGAAGCTATAGCGGTAGCGGTAGCAGCAGCGGCCCGTATCAAATATGCGATACAAAACGAGCCGCCTGACGATGCATAATTCGTAAGGCAGAAACGCGAAAATTGCCAACAATAGTGCTGGGGTAGCAGCAGAGCCGAAACGCTAAAATTGAAGTATGAATTAGTAATAAAATGGGATTGGAGTTTTAATTCGGCTAGGGATGCTAGGTGGAACTGAATCTCGCGTTTGGGACTAGCTTCTCCAAGCAGAGCTGGATACTGAAAGTTATGTGGACTACTACCAGTCGTATTTCTAAACGCCCGGTTATACTTTTTGACACTTCCGACCTATTTTCATGTAGTGCTTTCAGACTATAAAATTATTGGAATTACATTTTTTTATAATGTCATGTTTGATTGTGTAGTACTTCTGGTCAGAAATACGGACCAGGAATGTATGTCGGGCCATAAATATTGCTTGTTTAGATGACCGACAGGGATAAGAATATGATAGACTACCTCTACATCGGATTGAATCAGCAAAATACTTGAACATGGCCAATGTGTTTTGCATGTTTTAACTGATAAAGTAGACGACGTCAAGCAGTCTCTTAGGTAAATCGTGTGCGTTCTCTACAAAACTGATGTCGGTATTTCGCTTCCCAAGGGTGTAGAATTTGTTTCGCTTGGAACAAAGGTGACCAAGATAAAAGTTCTGCCTCTGAATGTTCAACTGCTTTTTGTAGAAATCTCTCTTTATTTTCCGAAGTATTAGCCTTGCTTTTTTTAGGCTGTGGTGGTATATTTGTTGTTTCCCTGTTTTCGCAATCACTTGAATCAACTCCTGGAGACTGTACCTCTTGGTCCTTCAAGAAATCCAAGCAAGAAATATACCAAATGGATGGTACATATACATCTTCACCTGCTCCGGATTTTACAGAATCATTCATTTTTTTCAATTCTCGTGTATAGGTAGTTCGATTCATATTTATTTTCGCTTTTAGTTTTTCCACAGTACCATCAGAATCGATTTTTTTGTATTCCGATAACACGGTTTCCCATGGTTTGTTTTTCTTCGATTTAATTTTGCACACATCGCTTTTAATTTGCCACAGTTCGGGCAAACTTCGATATACTTCAAAAAAACTGTGCCACTTTTCGTTTGGAATCGCCATATCTTACGTTAGTACACGTCTAAACTCGATCAAAGACAACTCCGCATGACGCGACGTGAGGACGTTAACCTTGACACAGCCTACTAGACTTTGACGAAATGTTTTCAAACAATGCCACACACACGCAAATTCTCAGCTCTTGAAAAGGCCCCGCCCATACAAAATCAAAAACTTTAAATTTGATCAAATGTGTTTGCAAACATTCAAACTTGTTTGAATATAACGTCACACACGCTCAAATATCATTTATTTGCAAATATATTTGCAAATAAATTTGACTGTGTATGGTTCACTTTACACCCATACTTTTCTTGCTGAATTACTGTAAGTAGACTTTATTCCTTTTTTCCCTGGGTCGCATGCAGATTTTTTGCTCCAGCTCTGTGTAAACAGATTTCTGGTGGCCACAACATTCCAGGATAGTCCGCAGCAAATTTCTAGCAATGTGTATTGCGAAGATGTTATATTCGTTGATAGTGATCATGACAACATACATACTCCTATCCAACCTATTTTTTTTTATACTCCAACTACCACGAAGGCCTAAGGCCTAAACACCCATTGGGTACCGTGGGGCTATAGGGGGATACAGGGCCATCTACCATCTACCACTCTATAAAGAATGATACCGCATGCACTAGCAAACCTACAGAAAAACCCGATTATGTTCTCTCTACTGATACTGCTATCTCGCGAAAAAGTCATCCGAAAAATACGGACAACAGATTTACAAACAGTGACACAGGCCCGTACTTTGTATTTGTAGAAAACTTTGACTTAAATTTTCGTCGACTTCACCCAATGAAGCTGGGATGCAAATTAGCAGCATTTGCTGAATGTGAAAAACACATTTTAGAAATTAGCACGGTAGGTCGTAATCGCATAAAAATTGAACTTGATTCGGGCGATACTGCCGATAAACTCATAAAGGGTTCCTTATTTGAAGCTAATAATCTTGTAGCATACATCCTAACCACCTTACGGAGAAGCGTGGTTTAATACGAGGTGTTGACACGGCTATTAATGAAAATTCACTAGTTAATATCATAAACAGCAATATCCAAAACAGCGTATCAAACTTCATGAGTATACAGAGTATTGTTTGTCAACGGGTGATATTTAAAGGCTGGCAAGGAAACTGTGTTACTTCAATACACATAATTTTAAAATTCTACTTCTACATCGGAAGCTCAAACCGTATTCCTGCAATAAAAACCAGCATATTCTCCATACCTCATTTTTTGATTTCATCCTATAACATCCACTGTGCTCACCATCAGAGCGTCAATTTTTCCTCTCTCACGTTGTAAATCCAGTCCTGATTCCAAACAGCATAAACAATTAACCCAACATCATCTAATTTGTCCACCCCAATTCACACTGTAGCCAAAAATCCCAATCATTACGAGCTTTTATCTGTTGCTCGTTACATAATCCTCTGCTTTGAACAACGCTTTTTGAACGTTTTCCTGATGGACGGGTATTTCAAATCGCGCAGAAAAATGCTCTGTATGTACGAGCACGTTTTTGCTGCTTTGTGAGAACTATGTCACAGCCGAAATAGTATATCATGAAAAAATAGACAATACGAATGAAAATTCGCAGCGACTGGGTTTCATCGCGATAGGTAAGGAACCAACCCCACCATTCACGAAATTATTTTCATTCTACCAGGAGCAGTCCAGCTTAATCCACGAATAGAGAACCAATGGCAGATACTCATCTTCGATTTGCACTATTGTTAACATTTGAGGTATCTGCATTAACTACTAACAGCATATTCATACCAAGATGTGATCTTCATGATTTTGTTTTAGAGGCTAGTGTATTAACTAAAAACAATGCTGGAGCATTATTGGCCCTAACCGACAACATTTCGGAAGCCTGGAACCATCAACGAATCCATCTAAATCAAAAGTATTAATGCCTTCCCCTAAAGGAAGTCATTTTAAAGCGAATTTCTACATACGATAGTATGAAGTGTTTTAAGTTAAGTTCACATAAATTGTCAGTCAGTCATACCTTAACAGGCAAATACTTGATTTTAGTAATAAAAAATTTCATGTATATTGATTTTCAACCTACGAAAGTATGATCACATTAGCTCGTATTTTGAACAACTGAATTGGTTAAATGTGGCAAAATTATTTAACTTTCACTTATTAGGTTTTTTCCACAAAGTGCTAACCACATCATTTCTTTCACTTTTAAAAGTCAAGGTAATCTTTCTTGGGTGTACCAACTCTAAAAATCTTAGCTTTGTGAATACTTTAACCATGCATCTTCAGAAATTATCATTCTTCTATAAGTGCTTTCTTTACTTCTAATGCCATTATATTATACAATGAATTACCACCGTCGACGAAACTTTTAAGTTTCAACGATTTCAAAAAACAAGTCAAAAAATTACTTTTGAACAACAAAGATAGACGTCATAAAAATATTATATACATACATTTACATATATTTTTAAGGTTAATTTATTTTTGTGAAGTGTGTGAAATAAGGGCAGTGCCATAAGTCAGCGTGACTAGCTGTACACACATCTGAGCTATTTATAGAGTAAGATGGACTGTGAAAAGCAGTTCCTAGATCTTAGATTCATATAGACAATCCATGTTTTTCTCAATGGCTGAAGTAATTAACAAGACATACCAAATTATCTCCTTGGCAATTTCCTCCCATAAGTCTAAAAAAGAAATGACTCGATGATAAAGGTCGACCATCTCTTAGAGCTGATGCTCGTATCCACTTCTTTTTGAGACAATGCAGTATTGCAGGATCTTGGTAACGTATGAGTTGTGCTATTTTCTCTTACGTAAACATAACCTTCAGCCACAGAGTACAAGTATTCTCTTAAATTCATCCGCAGGTATTGTTTTGACGTTCTGAAATCCCGCATGCAAGGTGCCTGTTATCTGCATGGATTTGAATGAGTATCCGTCAGCAGCGTTACCAAGGTAACAGCTATCCTGTTTTGCAAACTACATCACTCAGTTACAGATAATATATTGATACACAACCCAATGGGTTATTCCAGTATGTACCACTCGAAAACAGAGAGTAAATTACTCGAAAATATGCACCCCTTCATTATAAGCAACAGAGAGCTTTCATTCCATTTATCAAAGCCGTGAACTAATTCTATGAGCACTGCATAACCCACTAATACATTCAAAACCATATTTTTGCAACTCTCCCCTACGGATGCATTTGCACTCCGAAATTTCAAAGCCACGTGCACTTCGAACCGATTCCCATGGAAAACACAGGCACTTTTCTCACCCTTTGTAACGCGTGACCTACCTTTTATAATGGTAGATATGGATGAACGTCTCCATATAACTTTTGATTATTATCGAATATAACACGTATACGTTCAATATTTTATGACCTTAATGTTTCCATAAGTCCATAAATTACTATCCTATGAGTATTTAAGATCTGGGCAGGAATATACTGGCAGTACAGATGTACCTAGGAATACTGCTCTCATGTGCAAATATCTTAATCAGCGAGAAGTGATTGATCTCGAACTGTCGTATCTACATACTAACAACATAGAGATAACTTATCCTTTCAGAAACAACTTCAAATAGCAGAGCGCCTAGCACTTCATAAGAAAATCTAAGTACTGCCCTGTCACATACTCTTGTTACGAAACACAAGGTTTTCTACTTAGTACGCAATCTACACGGTGTACCCACCTCGACATTTCTGCGGTCGATGATATGTTTTGTACAAGATTGACAAACTTACGCCACACCTAACACCCACGTAATTCGGGATGGAAGCCTTCAGGAAAAAGGTCTTCATACTCTCGCATAGCATCAGCAGCGTCTTGGAGAGATCGTAGAGTAAAGTCACATCGTAACAAGTTCATTATTGCTATAGAGGTGTACTGTCTCTGCTTTTTCAAACCTGATTTATAAACAAACAGCTCTGTTTACCGCTACACGTAATTTGGGCTGGACACTGACGCGTGCAGTATCTTTTCACGGTTTTTGGCGGTTACGACACAATGACATACCAAGTCAGCATGACTAACTGCAGCAGTTAACTTCCCTTAAGTAAATTGCACCCTGCGCAATCAGCTGCTACTCTTCCACACACACATGAAATGTGTAGTAGAGGTCCGTTGTTTCACTTTTTGAAAATAATTCCACTGTATTTAACACAGGCTGTCGATATTGTAATTATATCTTCAAGCACACTCATGACAAGTAAGTTGTACTGACAGTGACAACCATAAATATGGAATGTGTGAAATATTCATACGTCGAGAAGAAGCTCCAGGCGGTGGGACAAAACTAATGAACGTATGTTTGTGAGCTTACACAAAGAAAGCTCTGCGGATAGAAGCATATTACAAGTGCATGTGTGCGGGAAGTCGATGTATGAAAGTAAGTATTGTAGCTTTTCTGGATGCAAAGCCACGTTTAACAGAATTTTGCAGAATCTCATAGCTCGTCTATTTCAAGACTTTGATATGCGTATAACTAGGTAAATTTGCTTACTTTCACAAAAAGTATGCCCTGTGCGAAGGTGAGTCTCAAGTTAAGAACGCGATCTCTATCTGTCGTCTAGGATGTACGTCTACCATTATGAGTATTTTTACGTAACATCTTGAAGAATAGCGACAGCACAAGACTCACCAATCCTACTTGTTCCATGCACGGAGAATACTTCCTTAATTTTCCTTTAACCTTTCCAATCCTGCCACCGTTTCGTCGCAAGTGACACAAGGGCCACGCCGCCAGGCCTATTCGGCCATTTTCATCGCCCTCTCGCCATCAGTTTCATTACCAATGTATTTCCGCTACAGTGGATTTGACGTACTCTTTTCAAGGGGCATTTAAACAGCTCGCGATCCAACAATGCGTCTGTCAACCCAGCAGCAGACGCACAAAAGGTGAGGTGACGCAGCTACCGAGAAAGTGCCACTCATCTTCTTGCGGATGCCTTCGTTGAAAGCGAAATTTGAATTCTAATGCGACATGAAACGACGTGGAGATGTAACTGGCTTGCCACGTAGTAAAATGAGGCTGGATTGTCTGACTTGGCAGAGAAGCGTAAATACTGCAAAGGCATCAATGGTACGATGGAAATGAGTTTAATTAATTTAGCGAAGATGAACAACTTCGTTAGTTTGCTGGCAAAGGTACATTTTATATCTTACAATATCTGCTTTATTCATAGTTTTGTCGTATCATATAAGGTGGTTTGAAACTATCCCTTTTAGGAACAACTAACAATAAAGCGGTAAAGCAGCAATGAAAGTTCCACCGTGTCTTTCGCGACATTCCTGCAAATTCTTTGTAAGGGATAAACCGACGCGGCGCGAGATGGAAACATCCAGGAAAACGATCTGAATGCATCAGCAGCATATTGAAGATACAATAAAGGCATATCAAGACTATTAGAATTATGTCTACTCTCAGAGGACCAATTCCCAAATCAAGCACATGGTAAAGGAGTAATGTCCTTTCCTTACGAGGACGTCGTTTAACGAAGACAATCTCTACAACCCTGGGGTCATATTCCAGCAGTTACAATGTTACAGAGACATCGGGATGTTTTGACAAAATTTTATGGACTAACGAGTCGACACTTAAGAAACGTGGTTACATGAATCTACACAACTGGCACGAGTAGCATATAGAAAATCCACATTTGATGAGACAAGCGAGATCACAGTATCGATTTAAAGTAAACATTTGAACCGGTCTGGTACAATTTCGTGACCTGACTTAAGTCCACTCGATTTTTTTTCTGTAGAGCGGTGAAATAAAAAGTTTACTCAAAGCCATTCGAAAATTTAGCTGCGCTACGGGACGGAATAACGGAAGTAGGTGAATGTGTTAATAACGGACAATTCGCCCATCTGATAATCCAGACATTTTTAGAGACGTCCAGCTTGCATTGCTGCTGAAGGAAGGCAGTTTGAGCATTTATTGTGAATTTAATGAATATATTCAGGAATTATTAAAAGTGGCGTTACTATCTGTCTTGCTATCACTACGTAGTATAATAGTCATTCGGGGTAAGAAGAAAAACGAAATTTATATTAATGGGAACTAAAGTACTACCCCAGGGTGTAGACTTTAGTTCAGAAGACTTTTTTGGATCCTAACATCTTGGTCCTTGATGTGTGAGTTGTGAGGAACATTTGCTTATCTTTACAAGAAATATACACTGTGTAAAGAGAGGTCCCAACTTTGAAAACGCTTTGATTCCGATAACCTTATCGTGATTTTCAAATGTTAGCATAAGATCGATATTTTTAATACATTTTGACCAGGCGTCAAGTTTTTGGGTCGTTTTTTTTTTCTCTTATTTCTTCTAGTATATAAGTCCCTCTTGCGTTAAGACTGTCTAAACAGGTTTTTAAGCTGGAAGATAACTGTCGGTCCGTTCTGCTGAACAACGTAAGCTGTTTGAAACAGCAATTTATTCACTTCATATATTCCACAAGAAATACTTTAAAATGATTGCAAAAGAGTATTATTGTAACTTCCCTGTTCTATGTTACTTGGAATGATATCATGTCGGTACTGCTAGCAGAAAACGCTCATCGTTTAAACGTATTACGCAAGAAATCCGAGAAGAAATCTTCACAATAGAGAATTCCAACAACACGCTTATCGTCGAAATGGTCGCTAGAGGCCAACAATGCCCTGCTGTCCGGACTCAAAAGCAAAAGCAAGGGTAGAGAGATTACCGAGACCGTTCCGATATGATGTAGTCTACAGTGTACAAATTTTTATCCTGGATAAAATATCGAAACCTTTTGGGTTAATAGGATCGTGAAAGGTCACCGCTGAGTCACAATGGGCGCTGGAAATGTTATGATTTGTATTATGAACGACTTCTGTCTCTGATCGAGATTATTAATACTATAATCGTGGCATACAAACATTGTTGCTATTCAAAAGAAATTTATCGATACGATATTTCAGTGTGCCTTTTGTGGATGCTTTGATGTGTTGAAACCAACATTTTTTAACTTTCCGAAAGTTATTACATATATACAGGGTGTCGTTAAATGTGCAACTACAAAGTGTATAAAAATAAGCATTTTTTCTAGTAACACGTACATCAAGGAAAACCAAGATACAGTGCGCTGAAACAATATCGAATCTGGTCCCGTCTCCAGCAGATAAAACTAACTGCGCTGGATTGAAGAAATCCGAAAATGGCAAATTCTTTCGGGAATAACGAATTTGCCGATGAGATATTAACTTTCGGCAAGAAGCACAGTAAAAGACCTAGACAATTCCAAATGCAAATTGAAGAATGAGCTGACAACGTGTGTATTTGAATCCCAAGGCAGCATGTGACAAGGCAGTAGTTAACAATCAGATGCCTTATACAGTAGTGTGGTGTCACTACGAAGATGACACATTTACTTCTATGGTTATATGCTATGAATGACTTAACGTCGCTTGATGTCGTCAGTGTCATTATAATCATATCAAAGACTGTCAAAATGGCTGGAAATTGAGCTGCTGAATGTTCCTGCGTCAACATTCTGATCGATAACCTAGAAATAATTCGTATTGATCATTTTATGCTATCACAGTAGCACGTCGAAAAGTATGGAGCATCGCAAATTATTTGATCTCCAATCCGTGCTTAATCTTGCACTATTATCTCTAAACATATAGATATATATTCATACATCAAACTAAGAACACTCTCAACTAAGATGCATTTCGAACAAACAAAATAAAATAGACAAAATCAAAATGGCTTCTACTGTTTGGGAGTTTTGTTGCCTCAAAGAAATGCAGACACTTATTATTTTTCTGTTACAAACCTCTACGTCCCTTTAGTGACAGAAGTGTTACACCCAGAAAAAATAATTTGTTTAACTTGATTTGAATGAATATGATGACATTCTCACGAAATTTTATTGACAGGTAATAAGAAAAAAAAAATAATAATAAGTTGGGCGCAGCTGAATACTCTCCTGTATATATCCAAAATGAAGTGATCGATGTCTGGTTGTGGCACCTAATTCCAAGCTGTGGACCAGTGAACCTTCTTCGTGTTCCTATATCTTCTTCTATCACACACGACACACCCCATTTAACCGTCATGGCGTACTATGGGGCAATATTTCTATCCCGTCAGAGTGCTACATGGTGATAATTGAAAAGTGTTTATGATGAACACGTAGAAATGAAAGGGCAATAACTAAAAATATTGTACTACTCAGCTGTCAGAAACGTGCTTTCTTTCACAAAAACTAAGAGAAACACCTTTAACAAAGGTAAACAAAGCAAAGATAAATACTGGCATTATTGCCACAGCATGCTTTAAAACATAGTCATTATGTTTGAAGAAAAAAAAAGAATTTGAAGAAATTATTTTTTTGGGTGTAACACTTCTAATAGTCACTGAGGATTTGCACCACTCCATCAATATCATGTGTACTTTTTTTTCAGAAAGTAGCAAAATAGCCCATAAAGAAAAGCAGTCTCATTCCAGTTCAAGCTCCAAATACACGTATGAAAAATTCATCCACAAGGCGAACGGAGAAATGTCATTTCAGATGTACATACAAAAGACGGCGAAGTAGGAAAGACTGCATATTTAGTAGCGATATCCTGAAAGTGGAGAAGGCAGACGATATCAATATATAAAACATATAGAGTCCTTCAAAAAAACACTCTAGACCCGGGCAGAACGCTTTTTATGCACCCTATGTGCCATTTATTATACATACTCCAAAGGGTATTGTAATAAATATTCCCGGGGCGTTACATTTCGCTCCTGTTTTAGGCCACAGCGACGGTTCCCACAGAATTCAATAACGCGACTTTCTGCGACTGTGTGCGAGGGGAGCAGTGACGAAGAACCGCAACTTCTGATTAATTGACGTGACGTGCATTTTTTCTCAAACAATTTAGATTCTTTCATGGATTGACGAATCGCTGCCTTCAACGTCAGTGTTTTTAAGTATGTTTTCCAGCAATGGTTATCCTCAAAAATTTATTAAGTCTCAAATGCAGTGGCTTAACTTTCCACCTTTACCACCAAGACAGCTACCAATTACAACTAGTACACTCCGACATTAGAAGTTTATCTGAAAGACTTAGAGGTGCTAACAGTGTATTATCAGAATTGTCTTAAAAAAAACTAGCACTAAGATTCGTACTGTGCAGCGCGAAATGGGGAAGATGACACACAAAGATGATAACAATACCAACGGAAGGTAAAGGAATCAGCCTATATGAAACTAAACAATAATTGTCTTTCAAGTTCTTCTTTGGACTGCGACGCAATTTGCTTGACTATTTCCCTCGTCTCAATGTCTACCAATCACAGATGCGCAATGTTGAACTACAAATGGTTTCTAGATGGAAAAATTGTATGACAGCACCTGTCAGCGGTTCTTTTTAACTTACCCGACACCAAAAAACGACGCTTTTCTGATTTTATTGTTATAAATTTTCGGATATTGTTTTTAAACGGTGCTAGTCAGCTTACGTAATGAAAATGAGTCGCTTTGGAAGTGATTCTCTGGCGATTGAGAAAAGTGTCAATATGGAAGCTGTTTACGGAATTCTGCAAGGGAAAGAAATACGAGATTTTGGAAACTACAAGTTTAGAGCAACTAAACCTAATCCTGAAAGATTGGGCGTGGAATATGAAGAAAATGGCGAATGGAGAAAAATAACTAGTTGTGAAGACAGTGTGGAATACCGTCGCAAGAAAATGCAAGAGTATATGAGTTTTATGAATAATCTGTTACTCACGAAATAGTCTTGTCAAATTTTCACACCTACCCTACTTATGTGTGGCAGGATGTTAACGGTCATTTGTGATCGAAAATCTGTCTATTTTGTCAAAAATATTATTATTTGACTGTATTTTATATAATTCGATAGAATGTTTTTTTTGGCAAATAAATGTATTTGAATTTTAATTTGAAAAAAAATACCACGGGCATCTATCTTTTTCGTGTTAAAAAAATCGAAAAAACACAATGCAAAGTAATATTTTTCAAACAAAAAACATTCGTGCAGGTGCAAAGATCCTCGTCTTCGACTCAGATTTTTGTTGCCACCAGCACTCATGCTTCTTGTTAAAATATTTCTTAGCAACGTATTTTTTCGATTTTTTCGGAAAAAATAGATGCCCTTATGATATATATTACTAACGAATATCCTTAAATAAAAGGTCTATTTGATTACTCTCCAACCGAACTAATGAACCATGGGTTTTTTATCCAGGTTTTATCTCATGGTTTTGATCTCATGCAGATGTTCTGCTTTACTATCTCAAAACCAAACTATTGTGTCTTCTATTATTTCGTCACAAACAACGTGGTTGCCTCTAGATGTCGAAGTAGTATCTCTCAGGTTTCATATCCAAAGCAATGCACTTGCAACATTTTTGTCGAAAATTGCATAACAGTCAACCGTTGTGTTACGCCAAACGATAGCTAGCCTGATGTTCCCTTATAGTTTTGGAGGGCTGGACGTCGTTTTGTTACAGAACCTTTCAGACTATTGTAGCAACATACTGTGAAAATAAGAAGAACAAACAAACGAAGTATCACCTGAAAGACAGGTAAATAAAATATTGTCAATAGTGTCAATTCTACTGAATAAGGTCACCATTGGGACCGAATAGTTTACAATAAAGAATTTGAAACAAATGTGGATTGATTGGCCACACAAAAGTGCGGATTATAGAAATATCGTGTACCAAATGTAACGATTTTAGTGCTGAATCATTCTTGCTAAAAATATACTAAGTGACATATAAATCCGAACACCCAGTTTAAATGGTTTTATTTTAATAAAATTTTGTATAAGTACTTAATGAAGCATAATAAGTAAATGATAAAATTTCAAAATGATTGCACTGCTTTAAAGCCCTTTGACCTTTAATCATGTGTGGATGCACCCTGATGTGCTACGCATTCTCCAACGCGCCTAGGCATGCTTCTGATCAGGTGGTCAATGTCCTCCTGTGGTATCTCATTCCAGGCAACCACCAACTCCTCTCGAAGTGCTTCTAGAGTCTGAGGAGGACGTTGCAAATTGAGCAATCTCCTACCCATCATATCCCACACGTGCTCAATTGGGGATAAGTCGGGAGATCTTGGTGGCCATGGTAACAATGTGACATCATTATGTTGAAAGAAGTCTATTGTGACTCTTGCAACATGTGGTCGGGCATTATCTTGTTGGAAAGTTGGATCTGCCAGGGTGTCAAGATAGGGTAAAAGATGGGGTTCTAGAACTTCGTGGATATAACGCTACGCGTTCATGTTACCTCTGATGAAGATTAAAGGTGACCTGGAACCATAAGCTATAGCATCCCAAACCATAACTCCAACAGTGTGATGAACATGTCTTTCAACAAAAAACTGTGGATTCCTCCTTTCACCACGTCGCCTTCTAACCCTGGCACGACCATCGTGCATGCCTAAACAAAATCGAGACTCGTCACTAAAGACAATACTGATCCATTCCTGATCCCAGAGTGACCGTTGTCTGCACCACTCAAGGCGATTACGTCGGTGTTCTCGAGTTAAAGGGAGGACCCAGTGTGGCCGGTATGAAAACAAGCCAAAACTTCTCATTCGTCGGTAAACACTTCGCATGCCAATAGGTCTTCCGTGTTCTGCAAACCATTCATTTGCAATGGACCTGGTAGTGGAGAAACGGTCCCTTAAGGCCAATAATCTTAGGCGGCGATCTTCACGGTCTGTTGTTCTACGGCGGCGTCCAGTGCCCCTTGCTCTTTGCGTACGGCCTTCTCGAAGCCATGCCTGACAACACCTAACCACAGTGTCTACACTTCTTTGCACTCTAACTGCAATTGCCTGAAAAGAAAGTCCAGCTTCCGAAGTCCCACTATACGGCCCCTATCAAACTCACTAAGTTGACGAAATCGTACAGGTCTCCGTATTCTAGGCATCGTAACCGATCGTAAAGGATGTCAAGAACCAAAATCCGCCAACGTTGATTCTTTACTGCGGCTGAAATATTCATTTTTAGAGCGTTAGTGAATTAAAAAAAAGCAGTAGAAAAACCGGAATGTCCAACTGATAAGGCTTATTATTTACAGTAAGATAAATACATTCACCAACTTTTATTAAAATAAAACCATTTAAACTGGGTGTTCGGATTTATATGTCACTTAGTATACTTCTTAATAGTAGCAAAGTTATTTATATCCTTCGCAGAGATGGTTGTTGGAAAAGAGTATGACTTTGCAAGCTCGAGTAGCTTATTCATATAAAAATTACGCCATGAGTACCAGAAGATTTCATTAATAAAAAATACCGAGTACCATGAAGAACGGCACCACATGTGATAATGATAGTAGACGCAAAATTCTTAAATTTTACTTCACTTGGATATTTTCTATTGCGCATCTGTCATCTAGAAACCCGACAATTATGGATCTTTCTACGGCGAAGGAACATTTCTGATTTGTGTAAATCTACTATGAAAATTTACATTCATTTTTGCATGAAAGCTTACGATGATTGAACGGTAAATATTTACGGCAAAATTTATCATAAGTATCTATTGTAGTTGCTATTCTATAGTATGCACCTTTTCTTTCTACAAAATAGAGTTATGGATCATACTGTAAGGTAAGCCGGAGTTGTCACAGACGTCCTCCCACCACAGCGGCGTGATTTCTCGCAATAATCGTAGTCATTCCCGCCAGATACCAAACACTTGTAATCTAGCCCTGTTTGGCATTTTTGTCCTTAATGACAAAGTATATAATATAACAATCCATAACTCTTGATTACCCCGAGTAAAACATTTATCAAGTTACTCATAAACTTGGGCCGCGATTTTGCCAAGAAAAAATAGTAGACATTTTTGTTGAAGGATGGTCAACATTCTGATAAGCTCATAAATATTATCGGTTTCATTTTGAAAACAAAATCCCCAATCACCTGCTGGGACCTCCTTGTAGCCAAGGTGTTTTATGTTCGTTATAAATGTGGTCGTTGAAACAGAGTACGTCTCTGCAAGTTCCTTGAGGATTAATTTTGATATATGGTCACATAGACAGCAGCTGGAGTAATCTCCTCATATAGAGATCGCTCTATCCACAGTCAGCATTAATTTGTACGTGCCGTATACTCGAACCAGCCACGTCCAGTCCTAATCTCGCCCCTGGGAAATTTGTTGATTGTCGATCAGAAACTCGGCAAATTGAACATATGTGTGAGTTTACTGGTGTGTGATAGGATACACGGATGGATTTTAGGCAATGCTGCATTGAAAATGAATGAATGGCTCTGGCATTCCAAAACACGTTACTTTGATAGTGCCGCCAATATCATTTTGCACAGGGTCATTCAGAAAAAAGTATCAGTATTTCTAGTGAAAAAAGTAAAAGTCCTACAAACATAGGTCTTATAATGTCTCGTTACCAAGATACAGGGTGTTGTAGAATTTTACGTGACTGACGATACTGAATACGGACAGGATATGACATGAGCATTGCTGAAATACCGCAATGGTGAGTTAGATTACTCTCCTGATACTACATAGAATTTTCAGAGTGTCAAACTGTACTAACTTAAAAAGCTTATATTTAAAGTAGACCGGCTTTATGTGGATTTTACCTATTCAACCCAGTTCGGCTATAAAAAGAGTAATCTGACAAAAATCTCTCAGGAGGTAATTAATCAAAAATGCAATCCAAAGCAGTGGCAATTTCTACATCAGACTGGTATAGTCTCAGGCTCGAACATTTTTGTATGTATTGGCGGTGATCTTGGTAATACCAGTACAAAGATTTAAGACATTAAGTCAATATCTTAATCCAGTTTTTTTTCTCGCAGAGCATTTCCGGTATGAAAATTCTAACGTCCTTCTCCTCACGGCATTTCTTTTCTTTGCATGTCGCGGCTGTCTTATTATCCCTAATCTATTATACAGAGTACACCTACTACAAATGTCATGAAATTCAGCTTTTCTTCTTCCTAGAAGAGCCAAGTCTCGATTATAACTGATAACAGCATCAACTTCAAATAGACATGAGTCAACACACTAAAAAGCTAGTTGTGAAGTTGCTGTTTTTTTTTGTGTTACCAACATGATTAGTAACAAGCCATATTAACACGGCGTTTTTAAGCAGCCGCGGTGTCCCGGTATCCAGGCATCCACCTTCGCAGCTGCTTCGGTATAGAAGAAACTCAATTCACGTCAACTTGTATAAGCGGATATAAATCCAAAGTTCCTCAGGGTATCCACCTAGGTCCATTATTCTTCTTAATCTATATAAATGATATCGCACAGTGTTTCAGCCTTTGCCAGTTTATTCTTTGTATAGTTGAAAGCCTTCAAGACTGCATCAAAATACAATCTGATATAGACAGACTCAACGATTATTGTCAGAGAAATTACCTAAAATGCTTTTCAATCACATTCACAGAAAAAAGACACCTATTCCAGTATGAGGATCACATAGAGAATGTCAATATTAATTCTGTGAGCAATATTCGGACTGGGTGTTACACTAGTTACGAAATGGAGGATTAATAGCCATATAGATGAAACTATAAAACGAATAAGATCTTTGACTTTATTAGACGACACTCTAGATACTTCAACAACCCTGCTACCCTGTTATCACTATATTATGCGTCCACATAAGGAGAATTGAGTCTGTACAACATAAGTTCTTGCGAATTTAGGCTTACAAGGCGAGTATCACTAACAATAATCACGATTAACAACATTTCAAAATCTTACCTCTTGCTAAGAGAAGGTATTACCTGAGTTATGTTTTCTACACAGAATCTTGAACGATCAATCTGCTTTTACCTTCCATCGAAAATCCATATAAAAGAACTGATAAGAGCGAATCCTATACACTGTACAAACTTCAATATCCTATCTTGTAGAACAAATATCGGTTTAAACCCTCCACTGGTACGAATGCAAAGAAATCTAAGAAACTATAATAGATTTGCTGATTTTTGCTTGTGAAATGTTCAAATACTTGATTGATAAAATAACAAAATGTTGTTCACTCCCTAGTAAGCGAAGTTCCCATTCTCTATTCTATGATTCTCGATACTGAATTAATTAAACACTGTATCATTGTGTTCTCGTATGCAGGGTGTTCAAAAAATAGACGTAGATATTTTAGAGGGTGATTCTTCGTTGAAAAATATGGAATAAGTTTCCATAATTATGAGTCCGGAAATGCAAGTTTTCAAGATACAGGGTGATCAATTAATTAAAAGTAATATCTTAAGCAATATTTACTCGATTCTGTTGAAATTTGATAATATTATCTGTTGTATTAATAGGCTTATTTACCCCTGGATAAATTAAAATTATTAGGCCTAGTGGCGGCACCTTAGCGAATATTATTGGCAAAAAATGTACGCTACTGCCTTTTTTTGTAACTTTAATATTTGTTGTTTGATTAAACATCTAAAAATACAACTTCCTTGTCTCTTGTATTATTTTCGTGTATAACTCCGTTTTGCATGTCACTGGACAAATTGATTTATTAATTTTTGCTAAAAAAAATCTCAAGTGCCTTGGAAAACAGAAACTCTCTGATACTTGACGCCATTTTTCTAAAACCAAAGTAATGCTGAGGTGCAGAATGAACAAATTAAAATTCAGACAACCTGACAAGTTGCAATAAAGTAATAAAATTTTAAATAACTTTACTTTTAGTTGTTAAATATCAGTAAATGCCCCCCAAATCTTACCGCTCCATGATCAATTCTATCAATTTCAAAGTCACTTTCTAAGTTACTGAAGTGTTTAATGCTTTCTGTTTACCTGATTTTAAAGTATTCTCTTTCATGGGCCAGCGCATCCAAAATATAATTATTTTGAGTTAGTATAACTCGCTTCAAAGTTTCATTCCTCTTCACATCTTCAACAGTTCTGTCAAATAAGCTATACATAGTTTCATCCAGATACTGCAAGTTGATTCGAACCTCGCATAAAAGTGACTACAGACTGCATCCAGAAAGATGTGCTTTAGCATCACATGTTCACACTACAAGGCGTTCAATGGGATATAATGACATTCAGTTGCTTGACAGAGACATTTTTATGACAGACAATTGCATGAACAAAAAAGCAGATGTCAAGCAACCTAGCGTACTTATGCATACTTGTTGAACTGCGAAAAATTGGAAAGAGATCATATCTCTCCCAACATCGATCTGTCTCAGTAACTGTATCAATCGCTCAATTTCATTATTCAAAATAATCTTCCTTCTATTTATCTTTCCTCAAGTTCTGAATTTCTTTCGTATTACCTAACACGAATTGAAGGACAACATCGAAAACACATTCCTTCCATAATAACATGTATTAATTTTGAAAATAATTTTTGAACTTCATCTTGTACTACAACGCACGTTGCTCTTAATACCTCAGGTAATCCCTATGAGGTAGGCAATACATGTAACGAGATGGGAAAAAATGTTATTGCATCTTTTCCAATAGGTACCGTCTCATAAAGTACACTACAACAAATGTTGGAAATATCCACCATCCATTTCCATACAACTCACTCGACGATACATTACACGACGAACTCGCACTCTTCGAGGTCTATATCAGTTCATCTGGAAATATAGATCCTTACCTAATAACAACATATACAGGTATATGCCTTATGTATCTCAAAAAATCAAAATCTCTACGGTGTATCAAATAATAACTACGACTAACGAGCCGAGCTCGTTAAACAGCTTACCGGAGGATATTTTTCGCGTCAACTCATAACAACCTCCCTTGCTACTACTAGCAGAATTATTACAGTTTATTACTTGGAAGAGGATCCTTTTATTCTATAGAAGGATATATATGTACCATGGTTCATGAAATAACTACTTGTACAGCACTAATGAGGGGAGAACGATTCAAAGTGGATTTATTTAAAGCTATACCGAAATCACTTGAAACAAGATACATTCGCAACACGGAGAGTTATGAAAAAACACACGTTCACAAAAATGGTCGGAAACGGATGTGAAAAATGTACTGCCATTTTTTATAACAAAATAAGCGCTGAAACATACAAAGTATGTGTATAATTCCTTTTTGCATACCCTATTGATTTTGATGGGCACTATTAAACTTCTAATGTATCGATTTGAGCCACAAATTAAGCTGAAACCCAAGCATTAAAGACATTTTCAGCTATCATTTCAGAACGGATATTGACCTGCTCAATTTTTTATCCTCAAAGCTTTTCCACCTTTCGCCTTCTAATGGAACATCCAACATGATTAGCATCTTTCAATTGATATAGAGCCGCTCATGGATAGTGGAAATCGAGAGGAAATTGGATTTTTTAATACCACCGTGTTTTTGACGCAAGAGTGCTCTGTATAAAAAATAAGATCCATATTTGTTTATTCACTGAAACATCTTTACGTGAGTAGCATTTCTTCCTGAAAGTCAATAATTAAAAAGAGGGTGCCATTACTTTTGGAGGAAATGTATTTTTTAACATTGATAGTCGTTCCCTTTCCCATTGCCTTGATAAATAATTATTTATTTAACATATTTGTTGGGGAAAAGACTTGCGATCTCAGGTGTAGATGTTTCTTTCTTGGCATGATATGACCACTTTCAGAACAAGACCTGACTTTGCAGACGACTGCGAAACACAGACCCACACTCTCTCCACGGAGGTACAGCAATGACTTGTTGTAAATCACACTTATAATTCTGTACTAGAGCAACTCTGATAGTGACTATGAGATCCCTTTTTGTTGTATCTTCAACCCAGAAGGACCTAGGTGCGAAATATCCTGACTAAGCATACCAAGCCATGGGAGCAAACTTCATTAGCAACAACTGTGCGTTCATACTCTTGTAGCAACAATAGGCGTAGCAGGTCAGTACTTGATTAGAGATGTTACTGATTATCTAGCATCTAAAGGTAAGGAGGTGGTTCCAAACTGTGAGCCATGATTATTAACGTTATCTGAAAAATAATATGTCTATAAAGATCAGATTATGCGGGTTCTTAAAACTTAGATTAATCAGAAAAAGTAACTTTGTGGGGAAACATCTAATGGTATGAAAAAGGGTATCGGATTAAGTATAGTGGTGTTTGTCTTACACCAACCAAAATGGTATACTGGAAGGCTTAGCTAAAAAAATATAAAAATCGGACATTTGCATCCAAAATCCTCGGCCATTATTACCAAATGATGCAGAAAAAAGCGTAGAGCGTCGGTTTGCTTAACAGCGCACCCCTCTTTCAGCTCCAATTCCAACACCTTATCAGACAGTGCCAGCAACTGGCGAATGTTGGCCGCACCTCAAATTATCACTATAAATGACCCCGTTTTCCGGAAACCCTCTTGATTAATGATTCGGACAAAAAATAATTCCGAATAACGAGCAGAGGGATCCCGATAAATTTTAATTATCGCCATTCTAATTCTTAGCCGCTTCTGAGAAGAGACAGGACTGTTTGAATGCCTCAGAGTGATTTTACTACCAGAAGCTGCATGATTGTGACGAAATATTCATCTATTATTATTTTTAGATAGCTGGAGGAAAGTACATTACTTGTAATTACACAACACCTTTTTACTTGCAGAGACATCTGTGCAAGCAAAAGGTTAAAACCACTTTTGACTGCAAAAATTAGCCTAACTGTTTCTAAGGACATCGGTCACAACCATTTTAGACTCATTCTTACAGTGAAAGATGGTTTTGACTGGTTATGAGTTTTGAATATGAAACACAAAATCCCTGGGATACATATCTCTACACTGTTGGCATTGTTGAGAATGACTTTTTTTGCAGATTCGTCTACAATGATTAATTCTTAATCAAATGTCCGCCATACTAGCAGGGTCATCGATGAATGACGATACGAAAGTTTGATAACATCTGAAAAAGTATACACCTATAAAACTCACAGCGCATGACTTTCGAGTACACGATATACGAATATGCTGCAAATGTATCGTTTTCGATGAAAAGGAAGATTATTTTTAAGATCAACATTAATTACAACAAACAAAAATCTCTCTTCGGATGGACTAACCCAAGCGTGCGTGTTGATGTTCGACACGAGCACTTCCAACCCGACGCGTTGGACTGACAGAGTATCGTACTAATATCGGTAATTTGTTAGTAATCGAGTTAGTTAACTCGGTAAATTAGGGCGGTAACGTATGTGCGAGACTTTGCACTTCGGCAGTGGTGTAGTAGAAATGCAGATAATCTTCACAGCATAGAGCCTCCAAACTCAGGAATACGTGAATTAGACTCACAACAGAGAATTCTCTACCTTTACCGAATATGGTTTAAGCAGCAATAGGGATTGTTGTCCCTAACTGTGGTCTTAAGGTAACTGCTGCTTCTGTTGAAATTTTGGCTATTGAATCTGATTTGGAGGTTGTCTAGTACAATGTCTGGGATGTACAGTGCATGTTTGGTCCCAGCTCGAATCTTCGTACAACTTTCATTACAGTAGCAGTCATTCTGAGTGGCAACAAAGATTATAAGACCCTATTGTTCTTTTAATCAGGTCCTTCATGATCGATGGGTCAATGTAGATGATAGATCTTCTAGTTTGATAGATTTCCAATTTGGCAGGGAGATGGCACTTAGCTTTGTCACGTGCCAAAATCACGTAACCCACTAATATGTATTATTAACGGCTCTCAGGAATTTCCTCGTAAAATATCGCTGGTCCCTCGTAGCGAGTTGGTTCTGCCCGTTGGCCCGCCACCTTGTAGTTTCTACACGTACTAACCTATATAATATTTGCTTTCCCATCAAGGTACCTTCTTTTGGAATATGATTTACTGTCAAGGTACCTTCTTTTCCTATCAAGATACCTTGTTTTGAAAACTTGCGGCTGCATAATTTCCAGATTCTGGAATTTTGTAGCCTTTATTTTGTACCTTACGTTTGGTTGTTTTGGTTAGGGTGCTTACCTTCAACGGTAAGTTCTTTTTTGTATACCATCGGACCACGTCCATTAATGCATGTCCTGCAGAAGTTTGTTGAATATTTTTTTCCTTCTAGCGGAAAGGCATTGCGGAAAACCACCATTCACACCACTCCTGCTTTATTTTGTAGCTGCCCCGTACCTGTTTACAGTCGATTTTGTTGGAAGTCACCCCTTCCCCTTGACAAAAAAAAACCCTGATGTGAAAGGTAAAATATCTTTTTAATAGGGTATTTAATGGATATTGGTATTAATTATTGGTGAATGAAATTCTTAGTGTGTACTTGATTTTGTTTGACATTTTACGTATTCAAATATAGGGCAGTGCATACAAAACATTGATCATGATTTTTGGGCTGCCATAACTTTTTATTAGAACAAGCGATACATTTCTGATGGTATATCACTTTAGTACTGTAACGGCTTCACCGTCCGATTGTATTTATTAAATCACAGTACATTTTTATCTTTTTTCACTTGCTTCACTTTTCTTGTGAAAGATAATGTACATGGTTTTCCTTCAAGTTTCAGTATTTTAAATTACTAGTTTTGTCTCAGACAGAGAGTAGAGAGTATATTCTTCTTTCACTCTCTAGGGCTTCTTTATACCATAAATTTTGGAAAACGAGTCAAGCAGCCCCTACCTTGTGACGTGTTCACTACTGGCCACTGGTTTTTGACCTGAGCGTTTGTGAGCTGTGGACATCTCAGCAGAGCCTAGAGCCGTAACTGGAAGAAGACCACTGACCAGATATGTTTAGGTTTAGGCGTTAAAATATTTGTAAAGCCTTCGTACGTGTTCCATGGTAAACGTTCCGCAGAGTTAATTATCACGGTCTAATAATTTTCAGGTAGTTTTGAATAATATCCTTTCTCTTAACTTGCACTCCACTGGTGGAGCATATGTGCTGCTTGTTTTGATAATATATTGTGATGATTTTTTTTAAACATCTTGTTTTATTTGGCTCTCTGTGTACAATTAATTAGGTTTTGTCATTACTGTGAGATTCTTTTCTTTTGTGTGGGTGGTCAGGCAAAACAAGTTCCGATTAACACCTCGAGGATTTGTGGTTTAATCCGTCTTGAGTCGCTGGCGCTCTTAACGGCCCCTATTCTCCGCCTTATTGAGCTAGAGCCTAAATTTGCACGCCACTTGACAACTGTTTTGCATTGACTGACCCTTAGATTTCATCTATAGTGTTTTATTTATTAATTAATCAAGAAGAAATTAAATTTTGGTAATAGATGGCACTTTGTGCTACCTTATTTCGACAGACACTATATTCTGGATAGATAGATAATAGCCCAGCATTCGTGATTTGTTCTATCTGGAACCAAGCCTGGACCCCGCTGACGAGTTGCCAAACAGCAGGAAACATGTGTCCATGGTTTACCGTCTGTGGTCAGACAAACGAAAGCTATGTTACTAGTTAATGGAAGTCAAGGCTCAGCTTAGCTTGAAGATGACCTTAGCAACGCGATGCAACTGGACATTAGTGACTTTCTCCACAACCTGAAAACAGAGCTACCAGTTTAACAGTTACTTTTGGTCAGAACAGAAACGCAGAATAACCAACGTTGAAATCTGGTTGAACTTGAAATGCCAGGGGAATTGGTTTTGTTAAGAGCAGTGTCTAGCTGACAATGTGTTTGAGCAATTCATTAATTAATTTTTTTAAAAAAAGGAAAGAGGAATCACACCACTTATTATCCATTTTTTTGACATTATACAGGGTGTTTCAGTTTATTGTTGCACAACTTTAAGATTCGATAGAACTTTTAAAATTAATCCATAAAGTCTATATAAACATGGGTAGAAAAATGCGTGGCTTCCGAAATACAGGGTGTTTAAATTTACTTTTTAAAATAGTTCTTTTTTTTTAGATATTTCGAACAATATTTGATGTATAACAGTGAAAATTGGTATACAAGGGTTTTTTGGTACGACAAAACGAACCATGGGCATAGTCTTACTGTAGACGCTAGAGGGCGCTCTCTACTCTACCTGTAGTGTATTAAAATGACCGAAAAACTTTTCTTAGTGCAATTTTTTGCTTTTTGAATAAAGAAGCTGATTTTTCGCACTTTTCTGCATAAAAAAGCTCTCCTCTGAGTTTTCGTTATAATTAGCCGTTTTTGAGATATGTATTTCGATTTTTAAGGTTCGACGCATTTTTAATTATTTATGGGAAAATAATATTTTTTTTTACATTTTCGATTTGGGCATTACAAGTAATTAAGATGATCGTTTAGATTGTGTTTTTATACACAGCAATAATTCATAACTCCAAATAAACACAAAAAAAAACAAAATATTAATTTGTTTAACAAATTAAATTAATTATTTACAACTAAAATGCTATTGGATAGTTAGGACAAACATACAAAATTTAAAGTGGTTGCTCGAAATGTAAACCCAATTGTTCAATACACAATTCACATCTACGAATGGTCGAACGTGGTATAGTATTATCCAAATAAGGCCTTATTTCATCACATGCATTCCTGATTCTGTCTATTAGCATATATCTTGTGGTTACGGGAGTCTGGTACACTTTTTCTTTTAGAAATCCCCACACAAAGAAATCTAATGGATTTAGGTCAGGGGATCGTGAAGGCCAGGCGACTGGTCTTCCACGGCCGATCCATCTTTCTGGATAATTTTTGTCCAGCCAGTTTCTAACTATTCTCGAATAATGAGCTGGACAACCATCAAGCTGGAACCAGACCAATCTTCTTAAATCTAACAACATCATCCCACATATTTGCATGTTCAGCCTTTAAAATTCCAAGAAGGTCGCAGCATTTAACCTTGCAGGCAAAAGGTAGGGTCCAAATAGTCGATTACGGTAGATACCAATCCACACGTTCATACTAAGTTCATACTGAAAATTTCTTTCCAAAACTGCATGCGGATTTTCATGCGACCAAATATGTTGATTATGAAAATTTACCACTCCACTTCTAGTGAAGCATGACTCATCGGTCCACAAAACGTTACTTAAAAACTCCCTATTATTATCAGTTCTATCAAGAATCCACTGACAAAATGTGATTCTTCGTTCTCCGTCCCCTGGCTGTAGTCCTTGCACAGGTTGCAAATGGTAAGGACGTATATGGTCATTTCTAAGAACACGGTGAACATGGCTTGCTGAAATTCCCAAGGCACCAGAAACTCTCCTAACACTTGTGGTCGGATCTCTATCAAAGTCACGCAGAATCATACGGGTAAATCTGCGCTGACGAACATTTATGTTTTGATTCCTTTGGAGATTTCCAAAACCATTTTCAATTATTTGGCGATGCACTCTTACAAATACTGAGCAAGTTGGATGTCGTCTGTTTGGTAATCTTCGTGCTTGTGCTGCGTTTCCATTTACAAAGCCATACACAAAATGAATATCCACTAACTCTTGATTGGAGAATAAAAATGGCATTTTTATAAAACTTACAAAAAAAAAACAGGTAAAAGAAACTAAATTTCGTGCATCCACAATGCAAAAAAACGTTTCAGGTTTCAATAGACAACAAAACTAACTGTCAACTAATTGACGTTTAACCTTATTCTGCTTTCAATTTCAAAAATGTTTGCAGGCACAGCCTACTTCTAAAAATTATCGATTTACTGACTTTTTAACGTTATTTTATCATAAATAATTAAAAATGCATCGAACCTTAAAAATCGAAATTTCTCAAAAACGGCTAACTATAACGAAAATTCACAAGAGAGCTTTTTTATGTTGAAAAGTGCGAAGAATCAGTTTTTTATTCAAAAAGCAAAAAATTGCACTAAGAAACTTTTTTCTGTCATTTCAATACACTACAGGTACAGTAGAGAGCGCCCTCTAGCGGCTGCAGTAAAACTATGCCCATGGTTCATTTTGTCGTACCAAAAAACCCTTGTATACCAATTTTCACTGTTATACGTCAAATATTGTTCGAAATATTTAAAAAAAACTATTTTAAAAAGTAAATTTAAACACCCTGTATTTCGGAAGCCACGCATTTTTCGACCCATGGTTATATAGACTTTATGCATTAATTTTAAAAGTTCTATCGAATCTTAAAGTTATGCAACAATAAACTGAAACACCCTGTATAGGTTTTTTTACGTAATATCGGATTACAGCAGCGCTAGGGAACCGAATCGCACTGCTCAGTTGCATGAAGGGATATTCGTTGACCTAAGTCAGAAAACGTTTTAAGGTAGGATGGAATCGCCCTGGAGTGTGGCTTGCCCTTAAAGCATTAATCTAAGCAGCTTAGTTGGCCCATCTCTATCTCGTTTCTGGCGTTGTAAATGACAAGAGAACGTAATCGATTTAACTGTCTCAGCACAAGTGGCCCATTAGGTCGGCTGCCATCGGCACATGCCGCCGGCTACAAACGACAGGCCGTGTTGTGTGTATATACACCAGACGACCAAACTAGAATTAATTACATTTAATTATTAATTTGCCTCGACCTGACTGACAAACACGTTTATATGTTGTATGCGTATCGACAAGGTGGAAGCACAGTTGCTACTATATATGTGTTTGGTCTACCGATGACCACCGGTGGAGCGATGAGGCTCAATGCAGATTAGTATCTTATCGATTCTAATTAGGAACATAAATCATTCTTATATATAAGTTGAGGGTAGTCACTGCCGAGTTAGGAGACACTTGCCTTTGGAGAAAGACTAACTTCATTCTTAAGGCGCATCCCGACTATGTAACAAAACATGTTATCTAGCAAAGTATTTTAACTTGTTAGAGAAATGCAAAAACAAAATTTTATATAACACAGTGTTGTACAACAATTATTGTGTTGTATAGCAGGTTATATGTTATCCATTCGATGTCGGTAAAGATCAAAGAAAGTTGAGGAACTTTGTTATAAAACGCGTCTCGACTCGTCCAAACTGGAAAATGTGTTATTTAAATATCCTCTGGTGTTCGGTATTTAGTTTAACTAAAGCCGTCGACACAGCAAGTTGCATGGTTTTGCAATTAATAAAAGTGAATATATAGTATTTACACTATGACTACTTGGTTTCTGTATCAGAAACTGGAAGGGTTTCTCCAATGTTGATACATTAATGACTATATCCTATATACCAAAATTCTGTCGTGATCCTTGAGGCCATTCAACTAAAGCTTTCAGCTTTTTAGTGGTTGAGAAGTATTAGTTTTCTTAACACCCTGAACACAACAGACAAAATTCCAAATGCATTTTCTAGAACGCGTCTTGCTCTGCTGTATCTGTAATTGTCAATGCGTCCTGGTGAGCCTTTGTCCTGAGTCCCTGGGAAAGGTGTCATAATATGCTGCTGTAAAGGGAATGCCTCATCAGCCAAAAATACAAAAGGTGTGGGTGACGATCTTCCGGGTAAAACTTCCATTGGCGGTAGATTCAAACATGACGTTTCGAGTAATTGTTTAAAGGTCGTGTTCGCGAATACACCGCCATCAGACAAACGCCCTTGGCATCCCTCACTCAGTATGCTAAAAAATCCTTTATAATTGAAGTAGTCACTGCCAGTGTTTATTGAAGCTTGTAATCATATATGTTTTAAATCGATACTCCCACAACAATGGGGATAATTCCACATCCTGTCGATATCATTTGCAACTTGTGGCCATTCCTCCTGACGTTTAGGCACCTGAAAAACAATGTGCTTTATTATTATATTCATTTCAATAAAATTTTGTTTTATGTGAATATTGTATAATAGAAATGAGGTTTTAATTTTATCTTTTAGGATGATGAACAGTCACAATTACAATCAGGAAAAAAATGAGAAAAAAAAAGGGATGAAAAGAAAAATGGATACGAGATCTGATAAAGCTTACGCGGTGATGAAACACCTGTCAAGCAACATAAAAAAGCGCGATGACTTCGATGTTTATGGGGAATATGTAGCGAACACATTACGCAATCTTCAAAACAAATCAATTGTGGCCTCTACGAAATTTCAAATTAATAACATTCTCTATCGATCAGAAAACGCAGACATGACAGAAAATACACCTGGGCCATCCACATCGTCCACCACACCCACATGGTCTGCTCCATCTACACCCTGCCCTACTTCATTTTCAATCGACAATCAGTCATGTACTGAAGATACTAATGAGGAAGACATGACTTTTAGCCAACTATTAATGAAATTATAAATGCTTTTTAAGGATTTCATTAAATCTGATTAAATAAAAATAAAAAAAAATCATACCTACTTTTATTTTGTCACTCAAACAGGCAATGAGCGCGTCACAAACTTCTGGCACAACCACAGATATACTTTGAGTCGAAAATTGGAATATATAACTCAAACTTCGGTAAGAATCTCCGTTTTCCAAAAATCTGAGTGCAAGGCCAACCTTTCTCGTACAGGAATTGGATCTCTAAATGGTGTCGTCTTTTTGCCTATTTCATGGCCTATTTGATTTATCAAGTATTCAAAATCAGCACTTTTCATTCTGGCGAAATTTTAAAAGTACCGTCACATCGAACTTCTCCAGTTAATGGATCTACGTCATCTCTTGCAAGGTCTGCTAAGAGGGCCGTACCACTATATTTCGTTCGCTCTTTTAATGACGGTCCTACCCAGAATCTTCGCTTGAATTCACGTTTTTTACACAAAATAATGCAAGCTGCTGCCGCCATTATAACATCCTCTACCGTTGATGCCATTTTCGATACTGATCTGCAAAAACTTGTGAAGTTTGTTTATAACATTTTGTTATATGGTCTCGATGCGCCTTCGAAATAACAAAAGTTAAATGACATGTTACACAACAAAGTTGATAACAAATTTGTTTCACAACATTGCTGTGCAACGTGTTTTGTTACATAGTCTGGATCCGCCTTTAGAATAAATCAGCCCCAACTTTTACTGAGCTATATCATCCAAAATCCTTAAAAATAAAAGCCCTAGGTCTCCACCTGATTTTCTGAAGACAGTTTTCCATCTGTTAAATTTTGAGAGAAAGTTATTTTTATTTGTTTGTAATTGAACAATTACTTAGAGCAGGAGTTCCCAAACAGGGGGGCGCACCTACCAAGGGGACATAGAGAGATGTCAAGAGGGGTGGAAAGCGTTTGCATTTTAGAAATAAAAACAAACTTGCGAAAAATTTGACGTTTCGATGTACATGTTTTTTGAGAAATCTGTTTGAGTGTTTCAAATTATTGTGTCTCACTGTTAAAAGGTAAATTTGTGTATTTGCAACCTGCAGTTACCATTTTTGTTTAATTTACTAAATTGTTGATTGAGTGGAGACGCGTTCATAGATCGGCCATTGGGACTTTTTTACCACATCACAATCAAACCAATGTGGCGAAATAATTTTGAAACGACGAACTTTAAGTATCCAATATTAATTCCAAATGTATACCTGGATTTACCTTCATAGAAAAAGATGAGTTACAATTGCCTCAGTGTGTGATATGTATGAAAGTTTTTAGTAATGACATCATGAGGTCCAATCGCCTTGAGAGGCATTTGAAGCAACAACATCCTACGCTGGATGTGACTGGATAAATCGGGAATTTATCACACAAGTGTATCGCAGCATCTCCAAGCTTCATTTGAAATAGCTTTTATGACAGCAAAGCAAAGACCTCATACTATCGATGAAGAATTAATAAAACCATGTATCCTAAAAGCCACGCAGATAATTTTAGGAGAAGATGCAGAGCAAAAAATGAAGTTTATTTCTCTTTCGAATAACTCAGTCAAGCGTAGAATCGATGACATTGCGGCACACAAATTCACAAATAATTACCAAAGTAAAATTATCGCCATTTTTTGCCATTAGTTGCGATGAATCCACCGACGTCGTTCAATTGTGCACAGTGGATGGTTTATGTTCGTTACATCGGCGGAGATATTCAAGAAGAGATTTTGTACTCCCAATCTTTGACAGCAGGTACTACATCTGAAGATATATTTAATTCAATATCAAATTTAAAAAAAATGGAAGAAACTCATTGGACTTTGCACAGATAGCGCACCTGCAATGATAGGTGTACGATCGGGCTTAGCTAAAAAGCTCAAGGAAAAAAATCCCGCAATGGATAGTACACATTGTGTTATTCATCGGCAAGTTTTGGCTTCCAAAATATTGCCATAGAAACTACGCCAGACTATGGACTCGGCTATAAGTATTGTAAACTACATCAAGAGCAGCGCTTTGAATAGTCGGTTATTTACTTTACTTTGCGAGGATCTCGATTCTGATCACAAAGTTCTTCTGTTCCATACAGAAGTACGCCAAAGGCAACAAGTTGACTCGTCTTTATGAATTGCAAGAAGAGGTAATTCTTTTTCTTGAGTTCAAAGAAAAACAGTATTTCTTGACAATGTTCAAAGATGACACATTTCAATGGAGGTTGGCTTATTTAAATGACACATTTGACTCCTTTGTAACGGTTTCACTGTCCGATTGTATTTATTAAATCACTTCTCGATTATCATTTCAGAATCGCAATTCATTAATCCCATCTCTAGCTTTTTTACTTGGAAAATTTTCCGCATGGAGCCCGCTTGATGAGGAGTTCCTGATTTGCGATCTTCCTCGCGCTTCCTTTTCACTTGGGCCGCCGATCGAACAAGAGCTAAGAATTTTCTTCTCTGTAGCACAAGGTCATATAGCACCATGTGCTAGAATTTTGTAGAATGTGTGTCCGTATAGGACAAAATGATTGGGGCCACCCCCTTCCTCTTTCCCTTTCCTTTTGCCTTAGTCTTTGACTTTGCGTTGCTTGGCCTATCACTTCACCCATGCATGTGCCTTGGCAGCGCCATCGCCTTTAAGTTCAACTTCGCCTACAACTGGTTATGAAGCCACTATATGTGAGGTCACCCCTCATAACTGGGACCTCCACTTCAAGCACCTGGCCATCCCCGCTTCAGTCCGTTCAAAAATGGACCAGCGAAAGATAAGTTGTTAGTTTTATAGCAGCGCCAAAGATGTAAAACTTATTTTGTTCTTTAAAACTGTAAAATTGTAATGTAATGAAAATGCTTTTTTTTTTTTGTTAAATAAAATCTGTTAAATTTTTGTGTTCTGTTTGTTCTTCTATCCTCTAGCCATGCCATGGTCGACACACAGCTACACGCCTGTGGATGTCTTCATGCCACCGACTGAGCTACCGGAAGCTAATGCTAACCCCCTTTCTGTGATTGTGCAGAAAAGTTGGAATCTTCATTGCATTCCATCTTTTCTGGACATTTTGCGGAAAGGAAGCGTTACATAAATTGCCGCTCAATCGAAGGGGGTGAGTTTTTCGATCTGTACATTGGAGCGAGTAGGTTTTCCTATGTTAATTTCCAAGTACAGATGCGAACGGACAAGAATTTCCTTTGATAATTGTTAAGCTAATTTTCTGTAAAAGGCAGTTGAATGTTTACTTTGGACATTTAACATCGTTGATCCTTCAACCTTTTGAAATATTACAATTTGTCCAATACTCATATTTCCGCTCAATCGAAGGGGGCGAGTTTTTCGATCTGTACATTGGAGCGAGTAGGTTTTCCTATATTCATTTCCTAGTACAGATGCGAACGGATAAGAATTTCCTTTGATAATTGTTAAGCTAATTTCCTGTAAAAGGCAGGTGAATGTTTACTTTGGACATTAGTCATCGTTGTTCTTTCAACCTTTTGAACGATTACGTCAGACCACCATGTACAGAATTTACAAGTCATGATTATTTTTCTGATTCCAATTTAATGTGTATACTTCATCTTTTGAATATTTCATTTTTCTGAGTGTACTCAAAATTTAAATTGCATTCCCGATCTAAATCATGTGACAAATACTGTGTATAATATTTTATAATGTTTTTATGCATATATTTTCTGAATTTCCTTTACATACTTACGTACTTCTATTTTTGAAGTCTATTGATGGTATCCTCTTTTTGAATTCATTATAACTTTCTTCGAGAGCACAGACTTACATTGATTTTTGGTTCAAACTTTTGATGTTTGTTTACATACTATCGAATATAGCCAAAATTTTCGAAAAATTACTACAAAAAAGGATATTGCAATTTTTGGACAAAAACAAAGTTATATGTTCTGACCAATATGGATTTAGAAAAGGAAAATCTACTACATATGCAATTTTGGCTGCAATGGATGAAATTAACTCTAATGTCAACAAAAAGATACCTACTATTGGTATCTTTGTTGATCTAAAAAATGCCTTTGATACGGTTAACCATGTCGAGCTTCTGAAAGTTATGGAAAGATTGGGATTTAGGGTAGCGTCACAAATCCTTTTAAAAAATTACCTTTCAAGTCGAGCACAGACTGTCGAAATCACTAACACTTACAGTAAAAAAATGTACATCAAGTGTGGTGTGCCTCAAGGAGCAGTACTAGGCCCACTATTATTTAGTCTCTACTTAAATGACTTATTCAAAATTAACAGTTCTGGAAAGATTATATGTTTTGCAGATGACACCCTCGTATTATATAAAGCTGATGACTGGAGCACACTGAAGCAAATAGCTGAAAAGGATTTTATAAGGATCATTGACTGGTTTGATACTAAAATTTTAACAGTTAACTTCAAAAAAACAAAATTTATTGCATTTACATCCTATTCAAACTTTTTACCTACCTTCGAACAAATTTCCGTTAATTATCATGGCCAAAAGACCAAAATCGATAGAGTTAACACTTTGAAATATCTTAGAATATTTATAGACTCACATCTAAGGTGGGATAACCATATTAAATATGTTATCAAAAAAATTAGAAATGTTGCCTATAAACTCAAAATGCTTGCTAACATTCTTACAGAAAGTTATCTGCGAATCCTATACCATGCCTTAGTTGAAACCCATATAATATACGGCATCACAGCCTGGGGTGCCGCCTGCAAGACATATATTTCTGACCTGAATATAGTACAAAAAACCGTTTTGAAAGCCATTTTCCATAAGCCAAGATTATATCCAACGAACAACTTATATCAAGAAACAGGGATACTTGATACAAGACAACTTTATTTCTTACATGCCACCACCTTATACCATAAGTATTGTAATAAAAAGAAAAAATCCTATAAGCACGAGCATAACACACGATTTCGAATAGGCTCATCTAATATCCAAAGACCACACAAAACATTATTCAAAAAATCATTTAAATTCTTAGCGGCTAAATTATATAATGTAGTACCAAGCGAAATAAAGATACTTAATTTTGGAAAAAAATTTAGAAGAAAATTGAAAGACTGGATTAGTAATGTGCAGCGAATGACTATACATAATTATATAGAAAACTAAAAGTACAAAATTCCAATTACATTAATACCTTTTAGATTTAACAACAATTGTTATACACATATATGATTGATTGTTAGTTATTAAGATATAAACCACACACAGGCGATGCCTTCTGTGGTTTTTTCATATTTATTTGCCCATTTTTTGTATTTTGGCGAATAAATATTATTATTATTATTATTATTATTATTATTATATTTTTGAGTGGTTTTGAACTTTCACAGTATTTTGTAGTCTGGATAGTTACATAGATTCGTTGCGATGTATGCCTTTGAGGGTCTTGTACTATCCACAGTTTCTTTAATTGAAAGTGTTTTCTTCATATGCATTTTATTTTCTTCTTGAGACTTGTCATATATGCTTTCCGCCTAGCTACAAATCTGTGCGTATTGATAAACTCTTGAAACCTCTGGCGTATAAGTAAAACTCACTTTTGATATAGTAATTTATGTCTCAGTTCAATTCAATCAGTTCAATTTGATTTGAAGTAATTGTCAATTCCTTCTTGAGATTTTTCATATATGCTTTCAGCCTTTGTGCACATTTGTGCGTATTGCTAAGTTTTGAGCTTGGTTGCGACATTGCTTTCATGTTTCGCTATAGATTTTGAAATATCTGGTGATTTTGCTTTTGCATTATTGCATTTCTTTTGATAGTCTGCTCTCATAATTTTTTTCCGACTTCTTATTTCTTTCAATTTCTGTCTTGACTTGAAGTAATCGCCAATTCTTATAGATTCAGTATAGTAATTCTGTTTTTCATACTTTACACTGGTAAATTATTATAGTTTTTCTAATCTTGTAATATTTCATATTTGAACTTAACCTTCATTTTACAATGATATGGTTATTCTCAGTGTAGACTTTGAAGTGCGTTGATGATATCAGTGATCTACATGAGAATATTCTATAGACTACAGACATTCTTGTCTAGGGCTTTGGAGTGCACCTATGGTGACCCTAGAAAGTTGTCTTTCTATCATATTTTTGCTTTAAATCAAAATTCGAATTCTTACCTATCATATTTATTTCTATTTGTTGTTCACTAGATTGTTTTTTTATAACTCCAATTTTGCACCTACATATATCGTAGACATTTGCATACAATTTTTGCTTGCGGCATTACTTTCATGTATCATGATTTATTAAAATATCTTGTTATCTTCGTTTCGCTATTTTGCATTTTACATATGCTCACTTGGTTTCTCATTTATTACTCATGAAACTTTTAATATTTTGCTTACTCTTGTATTTTTTTGAGAATTCCATAAATGTCTCTTATATACTTTAATTCTCTGAAAACATTTTGAATTATTTTGTAGTCTTACAGACTGCTGGCGCCCGACAATTTTTTGTGGAATCAGAACTGCACTTCGTTAACATCTTTTTTGATTAAAATACCTCCTTGATCAAGTTTTCATTGGTTTAGTACTTGTAAATTGTTTTGTTATATGACTTGAATTCCTGATGGAATTTGTTAATTTCTTTTGATTTTCATATTTTGAAAATATTAATGCACTGTTTTTTTATATTGGATATTGGTTTAAAATATCACTGTAGATGATATTCTTTTTGGGTTTGGAGTATTGCGAGATAATCTGGCAATTGTTTTGAGAAAGATTATTATTATTTTTTTAGTACCTCTTATGGTTTAGGTACTTACTTAGTTTTGAAGCTTTTAGTAGTCAGTCGTGCATTTTGAATGCCATTGTGATTCGTGCTTGGACTACTGCTGAAGCTTTTGGTATATTATTTTTCTCGTCCTAGGTATGACGATGTTTTATGTTTTGGGTTGTTCATCATATGATGATAGTTTTTTTAAGTGCAACTTCACTGTACTTTTCAGCGTGTTGGTGCTATAACCATCCCTCTTGTTTTATAGACTTGAGGTTATCCCTTTTTCTTCCAATTCTCTTCTAACATTTTTGTTTCTACCTTACTTTTGCTATTTGTTATCTGGTCGAATGGTTGAACATTTGTCCTTCCGTGATAACTTTCAATTTCCTAGTAAAAAAAAAAATTCTTGAATGCTTCTTCGAATTTTTTTTTTTTGGTTAAGTTGGGGCGAGTGTAACGGTTTCACCGTCCGATTGTATTTATTAAATCACTTTTCATCACAATTCATTAATCCCATCTCTAGCTTTTTTACTTGGAAAATTTTCCGCTTGCAGCCCGCTTGATGAGGAGTTCCTGATTTGCGATCTTCCTCGCGCTTCCTTTTCACTTGAGCCGCCGATCGAACAAGAGCTAAGAATTTTCTTCTCTGTAGCACAAGGTCATATAGCACCATGTGCTAGAATTTTGTAGAATGTATGTCCGTATAGGACAAAATGATTGGGGCCACCCCCTTTCTCTTTCTCTTTCCGTTTCCTTTTGCCTTAGTCTTTGACTTTGCGTTGCTTGGCCTATCACTTCACCCATGCATGTGCCTTGGCAGCGCCATCGCCTTTAAGTTCAACTTCGCCTACAACTGGTTATGAAGCTATATGTGAGGTCACCCCTCATAACTGGGACCTCCACTTCAAGCACCTGGCCATCCCCGCTTCAGTCCGTTCAAAAATGGACCAGCGAAAGATAAGTTCATAGTTTTATAGCAGCGCCAAAGATGTAAAACTTATTTTGTTCTTTAAAACTGTAAAATTGTAATGTAATGAAAATGTTTTTTTTTTTTGTTAAATAAAATCTGTTAAATTTTTGTGTTCTGTTTGTTCTTCTATCCTCTAGCCATGCCATGGTCGACACACAGCTACACGCCTGTGGATGTCTTCATGCCACCCACTGAGCTACCGGAAGCTAATGCTAACCCCCTTTCTGTGATTGTGCAGAAAAGTTGGAATCTTCATTGCATTCCATCTTTTCTGGACTTTTTGCGGACAGGAAGCGTTACACCTTGAATGAGCTAAACTTGAAACTTCAGGGCAGAAACAACACTGTAATAAGCAATTATGATTATATTCAGGGGTTCATATTCAAGTGCCAACTTTGGAATCAAAAAGCGTCTTCTGGGCTGTTCGAAGCAATTAAAAGTAACATACTGGACCCACATTTAAACACTGACATAAAAGCTCATTTGCAAGCGCTGGAAGACGAATTTCGCCGATACTATCGAGACATCAATTCAGAGTCACCAATATGGCACATGACAAGAAATCCATTTCTTGTCGATGTGTCACAATTAGCAGAAGAAGTTCGGGAAGAGTTTCTAGAAATAAAGGCTAATTCGTCCATGAAACATGAGTTCCATCTTTTAACATTGGAGAAATTTTTGATCAAAAGATTGCCTGTTAATTCGACACTTGCCTCTGTTGCTTTAAGGATACTAGTTCCTTTTTCTTCAGCTTACTCATGTGAGGCAGGCTTTTATGCTCTAGTTTTAATTAAAACTAAACAGCGAAATCGTCTTGATCTCGATAGCGACCTGATAATAGCTCTGGCAAAAACAGAACCTAGAATCAACCAACTGGTAGAGAACATGCAACCTCAAGTGTCTAATTATTTGATTCAAGTTTCCGATTGTTACGGGTTTAATTTGGAATCATACTCTTGCCTCAGAATTCAAGATTTATTAGGTGAAAATTGTACACTGTGAGCGGTTACCAAGACTAGATTCACAATCTTAAGTCCTAGGTGCTATCGTGGTCCGTGGGATCAGCCCTAAACTTTGTCCAAACTGTGTAGGAACAGCCGTGACCCTGCAATAATCGTAAACACTAAATAAGGGTAGACATATTTCTAGTTTAACTACCTGAAGATTTTCTCTATGGTTGATACGTAACTCTCCACCTATTATCTCATTTTGTAGTTGAGGCCCCTTCATCTGAGAATTGTTTACGTCTTCGTTTCTTTCCTAACCTCAATGTTACATTTTGACAAGTGTTCGGTCCTTTCATTCCGGGAACAGTCCGCTGTTGTTCCATTGCTCCATTGCTCCTCTCGAACTTTGTGTTCCGTGTCCAAGTTGAACGAACTTCACTTTTTGGTCGTAGCACTGTTGAGAAGCACGCATTTTGCGGATCTTTACGCCAAATAAAGTCTAAGCGTTCTTCCTTTTTATGTCTCATATAATCCTACGGGGATATGGGAGACGGGAGTCTTCGACGCTTTTACAGCGTTCTAGCCGACACTTTTAGGCCACACTCCAACAGAGGTAAGCAATTCGGCTTGCGTTAAAATGGAACCCGGCGCCATATTGGATTTTTGTTTCAGGCCGTTTTCACCTTCTTCCAACTTTTCGTCTTCTTCACCTTACGTTTTCTCCACCAAACTACTGCTGAAACCTTCAGATGAAGCCCTGACGACTTTTCCACGCCCTGCCCGGTAATGAGAGTTCCAAGCAGCCCCTGAGGAAGGGAGCTGATTCAGCTGTTGCCAATGTCCACAGACGCCATGTGCTGAAACCCCGTCCAACTGCATCTATATACTTAAGCAGCTAATTTCACTTAATATGAATTATTTATCCTAACTTCACAGCTGGTGTGATCCTGAGGTATGCATACCCCCAGAAACTTGGTAAGTCACTAATGTTCGTTTTCATTTGTTGTTAGGTGATCGATTAACCATTGCAAAGTGAAATTTTGAGCTTACTGTGATCATTTTGAATACTTGAAAATCCTGTCATACCACCCTTCAGGTAGTTTGTTGCAAACCTTGTCATAGCACCGTTCAGGTAGTTTGTTGCAAACTTTGTAATAGCACCCTTCAGGTGATTTATTAAAAATAGTTAAATAGATTTTGGGCAAGCTCTGGAAATTGGCAATCTTTTCATTTCCCCCAGCGCCCTAATCCTCCAAATCAACAACGACTTCGAACCCCAGAAGTAACATTCATCGTGCAGGGAAGTGCATCTACAGCCACCCCCCTGGCACGAGGGTAACACGATAAAAAACATCTATTAGTTTATTTAAACGTTAAAAGTTTCCCAATTAGAATTAAAATAAAAGTATTTTTACCTATATAAGTTTTTTTGTATTTATTGAAAAAGTAATGGGGGGCATGAAAATATAATTTGTAGTCCAGGGAGCCTCAACAAAGAAAAGGTTGGAAATCCCTGATTTAAAGTACTTAAAGCTGATGTCAAAAAAAAGAAGCAACTAAGGGAATTAACATTAACTCAGATTACTAGCACACAAATCCTCACAATGCAGTGCATAGGTGCATAGTATGCACCTGGTGTCTGGTGGCTTAGTTAGGACAGCTTTCTTCGTGATATGATGTTGCCACAGGTGGTACTAGAAAGTAGTCTACTATCTGGAGTGAATAATATGTGATGTCATACCCTCCGAATTTCAGCTTGCTAACATGACCCGTTCAAAAAATTGGAAGGCGATACCTTTCTGAAAATCACTTTATGTTGGTCTTTTCGTCAAAGCAGTGGTATTAGTTAGTATATGTCAGTGTTTACTGTGTCTTCGAAAATCCAACGCGGTGAGCATCATTCCACCAACTGTCAAAAATTGTGTACGTAAATTCATCTTTGTGACTCAGGTGCGTTCATATACTGCTCAAAAATAAATCAGATGCCTCACCACCGTGCCAAAACCGCTCCAACGCACATTTGATAGTGATGGAATGTTACCATTATGGTAGATCGGCCAATATTGCTAAAACATAACCTAAAGTGATCTGATTTCCGTTGAGAATTGGGAGCTGTGTGGCTGTTTTTTGACTTTTAACTGCTGGAATTTGTGAAACAAAAATGGAACAATTTGTTGAAATTGCCCTGCAGCACTAAAATAAAACTTCTAAGGCGCACTTTCTACTGGAGCAAAATATCAAGCTGGTAGAAGGTAATTGATTCATTATCATCTTCATGAGGATATTATAAATGTGTATTTTGTAGAAGATGCTGCCTTAGCCCAATTTGCGGAAGAGTTATATAACAAAAACTTTCCGAACTTGGGGCTGTAGGAAGAAAAACGAAATTCATTTAGGACAAAAAGCCCATAAAGTTCATGTGGAGATGAGATTGATTCTTCACTATCATCAATCTTCACAATTGTCAGAATGGATAAACCGGAATGAAATTTACGTTAATTGCCATTTAGCATTTACAAGTACATGTTTGTAGAAGATAAAATAAATACGAGTATTACATGAGTATTTAACAAGACTTTCTTGATTACGTTCATTTCTAAGATCTGAAAGTAATAGCTAGAGAACACAAAACCAGCAAAATTGCCTATTTTCCCACATCCCAGCAGAAATGCCAAAATGACAATCCAAAATTCCAAAATATATAGCTTATAGGTAAAGTTTATGTAACAGTCTGCTTTCGCTATTCGTAAATTTATTATAAACAGAAAAGTTTTGTTGCATGACATTAAAGAGAGGATAGTTTCCGATTGAGATGAGTTTTCTTTCCAGAGACACCTGCCGAAAATACGATTTATAGTGCACGCGAACGTCGCCCCGGTACCATCGTTACGAAACGCGGGTGGTCCCATCCAGAATATTATGCATATTGTGTTATGTTGTTCTTATTTATAATATTTCTTTCTTTCATGATATTTATGTTATCAGTGTACATTGGTAGTGTGGACATATATTATACGAATATTTAACAAGACTTTCTTGATTACGTTCATTTCTAGGATCTGAAAGTCACAGCTAGAGAAAACAAAACTAGCAAAATTGCCTCTTTTCCCACATCGCAGCAGAAACGCCAAAATGACAAACCCAAAATTCCAAAATATATAGTTTATAGGTAAAGTTTATGTAACAGTCTGCTTTCGCTGTTCGTAAATTTGTGATAAACAGAAGAGTTTTGTTGCATGACATTAAAGAGAGGATAGTTTCCGATTGAGATGAGTTTTCTTTCCAGAGACACCTGCCGAAAATACGATTTATAGTGCACGCGAACGTCGCCCCGGTGCCATCGTTACGAAACGCTTGTGGTCCCATCCAGAATATTATGCATATTGTGTTATGTTGTTCTTATTTATAATATTTCTTTCTTTCATGATATTTATGTTATCAGTGTACATTGGTGGTGTGGACATATATTATATGAATATTTAACAAGACTTTCTTAATTACGTTCATTTCTAGGATCTGAAAGTGACAGCTAGAGAAAACAAAACTAGCAAAATTGCCTCTTTTCACACATCGCAGCAGAAACGCCAAAATGACAAACCCAAAATTCCAAAATATATAGCTTATAGGTAAAGTTTATGTAACAGTCTGCTTTCGCTGTTCGTAAATTTGTGATAAACAGAAGAGTTTTGTTGCATGACATTAAAGAGAGGATAGTTTCCGATTGAGATGAGTTTTCTTTCCAGAGACACCTGCCGAAAATACGATTTATAGTGCACGCGAACGTCGCCCCGGTGACATCGTTACGAAACGCGGGTGGTCCCATCCAGAATATTATGCATATTGTGTTATGTTGTTCTTATTTATAATATTTCTTTCTTTCGTGATATTTATGTTATCAGTGTACATTGGTAGTGTGGACATATATTATATGAATATTTAACAAAACTTTCTTGATTACGTTCATTTCTAAGATCTGAAAGTGATAGCTAGAGAACACAAAACTAGCAAAATTGCCTATTCTCCCACATCCCAGCAGAAACGCCAAAATGACAACCCAAAATTCCAAAATATATAGCTTACAGGTAAAGTTTATGTAACAGTCTGCTTTCGCTGTTCGTAAATTTGTGATAAACAGAAGAGTTTTCTTGCATGACATTAAAGAGAGGATAGTTTCCGATTGAGATGAGTTTTCTTTCCAGAGACACCTGCCGAAAATACGAATTATAGTGCACGCGAACGTCGCCCCGGTGACATCGTTACGAAACGCGGGAGGTCCCATCCAGAATATTATGCATATTGTGTTATGTTTTTCTTATTTATTATATTTATTTCTTTCATGATATTTATGTTATCAGTGTACATTGGTAGTGTGGACATATATTATATGAATATTTAACAAGACTTTCTTGATTACGTTCATTTCTAGGATCTGAAAGTGACAGCTAGAGAAAAAAAAAACTAGCAAAATTGCCTCTTTTCCCACATCGCAGCAGAACGCCAAAATGACAAACCCAAAATTAAAAAAAAAAAAACTTATAGGTAAAGTTTATGTAACAGTCTGCTTTCGCTGTTCGTAAATTTGTGATAAACAGAAGAGTTTTGTTGCATGAAATTAAAGAGAGGAGAGTTTCCGATTGAGATGAGTTTTCTTTCCAGAAACACCTGCCGAAAATACGATTTATAGTGCACGCGAACGTCGCCCCGGTGACATCTTTACGAAACGCGGGTGGTCCCATCCAGAATATTATGCATATTGTGTTATGTTTTTCTTAATTATTATATTTATTTCTTTCATGATATTTATGTTATCAGTGTACATTGGTAGTGTGGACATATATTATATGAATATTTAACAAGACTTTCTTGATTACGTTCATTTCTAGGATCTGAAAGTGACAGCTAGAGAAAACAAAACTAGCAAAATTGCCTCTTTTCCCACATCGCAGCAGAAACGCCAAAATGACAAACCCAAAATTCCAAAATATATAGCTTTTAGGTAAAGTTTATGTAACAGTCTGCTTTCGCTGTTCGTAAATTTGTGATAAACAGAAGAGTTTTGTTGCATGACATTAAAGAGAGGAGAGTTTCCGATTGAGATGAGTTTTCTTTCCAGAGACACCTGCCGAAAATACGATTTATAGTGCACGCAAACGTCGCCCCGGTGCCATCGTTACGAAACGCGGGTGGTCCCAGCCAGAATATTATGCATATTGTGTTATGTTGTTCTTATTTATAATATTTCTTTCTTTCATGATATTTATGTTATCAGTGTACATTGGTAGTGTGGACATATATTATATGAATATTTAACAAGACATTCTTGATTACGTTCATTTCTAGGATCTGAAAGTGACAGCTAGAGAAAACAAAACTAGCAAAATTGCCTCTTTTCCTACATCCCAGCAGAAACGCCAAAATGACAACCCAAAATTCCAAAATATATAGCTTATAGGTAAAGTTTATGTAACAGTCTGCTTTCGCTGTTCGTAAATTTATAATAAACAGAAAAGTTTTGATGCATGACATTAAAGAGAGGATAGTTTCCGATTGAGATGAGTTTTCTTTCCAGAGACACCTGCCGAAAATAAGAGTAATAGTGCACGCGAACGTCGCCCCGGTGACATCGTTACGAAACGCGAGTGGTCCCATCCAGAATATTATGCATATTGTGTTATGTTGTTCTTATTTATAATATTTCTTTGTTTCATGATATTTATGTTATCAGTGTACATTGGTAGTGTGGACATATATTATATGAATATTTAACAAGACTTTCTTGATTACGTTCATTTCAAGGATCTGAAAGTGACAGCTAGAGAAAACAAAACTAGCAAAATTGCCTCTTTTCCCACATCGCAGCAGAAACGCCAAAATGACAAACCCAAAATTCCAAAATATATAGCTTATAGGTAAAGTTTATGTAACAGTCTGCTTTCGCTGTTCGTAAATTTATAATAAACAGAAAAGTTTTGATGGATGACATTAAAGAGAGGATAGTTTCCGATTGAGATGAGTTTTCTTTCCAGAGACACCTGCCGAAAATACGATTTATAGTGCACGCGAACGTCGCCCCGGTGACATCGTTACGAAACGCGGGTGGTCCCATCCAGAATGTTACGCATATTGCGTTATGTTTTTCTTATTTATTATATTTATTTCTTTCATGATATTTATGTTATCAGTGTACATTGGTAGTGTGGACATATATTATATGAATATTTAACAAGACTTTCTTGATTACGTTCATTTCTAAGATCTGAAAGTGACAGCTAGAGAAAACAAAACTAGCAAAATTGCCTCTTTTCCCACATCTCAGCAGAAACGCCAAAATGACAACCCAAAATTCCAAAATATATAGCTTATAGGTAAAGTTTATGTAACAGTCTGCTTTCGCTATTCGTAAATTTATTATAAACAGAAAAGTTCTGTTGCATGACATTAAAGAGAGGATAGTTTCCGATTGAGATGAGTTTTCTTTCCAGAGACACCTGCCGAAAATACGATTTATAGTGCACGCGAACGTCGCCCCGGTACCATCGTTACGAAACGCGGGTGGTCCCATCCAGAATATTATGCATATTGTGTTATGTTGTTCTTATTTATAATATTTCTTTCTTTCATGATATTTATGTTATCAGTGTACATTGGTAGTGTGGACATATATTATACGAATATTTAACAAGACTTTCTTGATTACGTTCATTTCTAGGATCTGAAAGTCACAGCTAGAGAAAACAAAACTAGCAAAATTGCCTCTTTTCCCACATCGCAGCAGAAACGCCAAAATGACAAACCCAAAATTCCAAAATATATAGTTTATAGGTAAAGTTTATGTAACAGTCTGCTTTCGCTGTTCGTAAATTTGTGATAAACAGAAGAGTTTTGTTGCATGACATTAAAGAGAGGATAGTTTCCGATTGAGATGAGTTTTCTTTCCAGAGACACCTGCCGAAAATACGATTTATAGTGCACGCGAACGTCGCCCCGGTACCATCGTTACGAAACGCGGGTGGTCCCATCCAGAATATTATGCATATTGTGTTATGTTGTTCTTATTTATAATATTTCTTTCTTTCATGATATTTATGTTATCAGTGTACATTGGTAGTGTGGACATATATTATACGAATATTTAACAAGACTTTCTTGATTACGTTCATTTCTAGGATCTGAAAGTCACAGCTAGAGAAAACAAAACTAGCAAAATTGCCTCTTTTCCCACATCGCAGCAGAAACGCCAAAATGACAAACCCAAAATTCCAAAATATATAGCTTATAGGTAAAGTTTATGTAACAGTCTGCTTTCGCTGTTCGTAAATTTATAATAAACAGAAAAGTTTTGATGCATGACATTAAAGAGAGGATAGTTTCCGATTGAGATGAGTTTTCTTTCCAGAGACACCTGCCGAAAATAAGAGTAATAGTGCACGCGAACGTCGCCCCGGTGACATCGTTACGAAACGCGGGTGGTCCCATCCAGAATGTTATGCATATTGTGTTATGTTTTTCTTATTCATTGTATTTATGTCTTTCACGATATTTATGTTATCAGTATACATTGGTGGTATGGACATATTATATTATATGAATTTTTAACAAAACTTTCTTGATTACGTTCATTTCTAAGATCTGAAAGTGATAGCTAGAGAACACAAAACTAGCAAAATTGCCTATTCTCCCACATCCCAGCAGAAACGCCAAAATGACAACCCAAAATTCCAAAATATATAGCTTACAGGTAAAGTTTATGTAACAGTCTGCTTTGGCTGTTCGTAAATTTGTGATAAACAGAAGAGTTTTCTTGCATGACATTAAAGAGAGGATAGTTTCCGATTGAGATGAGTTTTCTTTCCAGAGACACCTGCCGAAAATACGAATTATAGTGCACGCGAACGTCGCCCCGGTGACATCGTTACGAAACGCGGGTGGTCCCATCCAGAATATTATGCATATTGTGTTATGTTTTTCTTATTTATTATATTTATTTCTTTCATGATATTTATGTTATCAGTGTACATTGGTAGTGTGGACATATATTATATGAATATTTAACAAGACTTTCTTGATTACGTTCATTTCTAGGATCTGAAAGTGACAGCTAGAGAAAAAAAAAACTAGCAAAATTGCCTCTTTTCCCACATCGCAGCAGAACGCCAAAATGACAAACCCAAAATTAAAAAAAAAAAAACTTATAGGTAAAGTTTATGTAACAGTCTGCTTTCGCTGTTCGTAAATTTGTGATAAACAGAAGAGTTTTGTTGCATGAAATTAAAGAGAGGAGAGTTTCCGATTGAGATGAGTTTTCTTTCCAGAAACACCTGCCGAAAATACGATTTATAGTGCACGCGAACGTCGCCCCGGTGACATCTTTACGAAACGCGGGTGGTCCCATCCAGAATATTATGCATATTGTGTTATGTTTTTCTTATTTATTATATTTATTTCTTTCATGATATTTATGTTATCAGTGTACATTGGTAGTGTGGACATATATTATATGAATATTTAACAAGACTTTCTTGATTACGTTCATTTCTAGGATCTGAAAGTGACAGCTAGAGAAAACAAAACTAGCAAAATTGCCTCTTTTCCCACATCGCAGCAGAAACGCCAAAATGACAAACCCAAAATTCCAAAATATATAGCTTTTAGGTAAAGTTTATGTAACAGTCTGCTTTCGCTGTTCGTAAATTTGTGATAAACAGAAGAGTTTTGTTGCATGACATTAAAGAGAGGAGAGTTTCCGATTGAGATGAGTTTTCTTTCCAGAGACACCTGCCGAAAATACGATTTATAGTGCACGCAAACGTCGCCCCGGTGCCATCGTTACGAAACGCGGGTGGTCCCAGCCAGAATATTATGCATATTGTGTTATGTTGTTCTTATTTATAATATTTCTTTCTTTCATGATATTTATGTTATCAGTGTACATTGGTAGTGTGGACATATATTATATGAATATTTAACAAGACATTCTTGATTACGTTCATTTCTAGGATCTGAAAGTGACAGCTAGAGAAAACAAAACTAGCAAAATTGCCTCTTTTCCTACATCCCAGCAGAAACGCCAAAATGACAACCCAAAATTCCAAAATATATAGCTTATAGGTAAAGTTTATGTAACAGTCTGCTTTCGCTGTTCGTAAATTTATAATAAACAGAAAAGTTTTGATGGATGACATTAAAGAGAGGATAGTTTCCGATTTAGATGAGTTTTCTTTCCAGAGACACCTGCCGAAAATACGATTTATAGTGCACGCGAACGTCGCCCCGGTGACATCGTTACGAAACGCGGGTGGTCCCATCCAGAATGTTACGCATATTGCGTTATGTTTTTCTTATTTATTATATTTATTTCTTTCATGATATTTATGTTATCAGTGTACATTGGTAGTGTGGACATATATTATATGAATATTTAACAAGACTTTCTTGATTACGTTCATTTCTAAGATCTGAAAGTGACAGCTAGAGAAAACAAAACTAGCAAAATTGCCTCTTTTCCCACATCTCAGCAGAAACGCCAAAATGACAACCCAAAATTCCAAAATATATAGCTTATAGGTAAAGTTTATGTAACAGTCTGCTTTCGCTATTCGTAAATTTATTATAAACAGAAAAGTTCTGTTGCATGACATTAAAGAGAGGATAGTTTCCGATTGAGATGAGTTTTCTTTCCAGAGACACCTGCCGAAAATACGATTTATAGTGCACGCGAACGTCGCCCCGGTACCATCGTTACGAAACGCGGGTGGTCCCATCCAGAATATTATGCATATTGTGTTATGTTGTTCTTATTTATAATATTTCTTTCTTTCATGATATTTATGTTATCAGTGTACATTGGTAGTGTGGACATATATTATACGAATATTTAACAAGACTTTCTTGATTACGTTCATTTCTAGGATCTGAAAGTCACAGCTAGAGAAAACAAAACTAGCAAAATTGCCTCTTTTCCCACATCGCAGCAGAAACGCCAAAATGACAAACCCAAAATTCCAAAATATATAGCTTATAGGTAAAGTTTATGTAACAGTCTGCTTTCGCTGTTCGTAAATTTATAATAAACAGAAAAGTTTTGATGCATGACATTAAAGAGAGGATAGTTTCCGATTGAGATGAGTTTTCTTTCCAGAGACACCTGCCGAAAATAAGAGTAATAGTGCACGCGAACGTCGCCCCGGTGCCATCGTTACGAAACGCTTGTGGTCCCATCCAGAATATTATGCTTATTGTGTTATGTTTTTCTTATTTATTATATTTATTTCTTTCATGATATTTATGTTATCAGTGTACATTGGTAGTGTGGACATATATTATATGAATATTTAACAAGACTTTCTTGATTACGTTCATTTCTAGGATCTGAAAGTGACAGCTAGAGAAAACAAAACTAGCAAAATTGCCTCTTTTCCCACATCGCAGCAGAAACGCCAAAATGACAAACCCAAAATTCCAAAATATATAGCTTATAGGTAAAGTTTATGTAACAGTCTGCTTTCGCTGTTCGTAAATTTGTGATAAACAGAAGAGTTTGGTTGCATGACATTAAAGAGAGGATAGTTTCCGATTGAGATGAGTTTTCTTTCCAGAGTGATAAACAGAAGAGTTTTGTTGCATGACATTAAAGAGAGGAGAGTTTCCGATTGAGATGAGTTTTCTTTCCAGAGACACCTGCCGAAAATACGATTTATAGTGCACGCGAACGTCGCCCCGGTGACATCGTTACGAAACGCGGGTGGTCTCAACCAGAATGTTATGCATATTGCGTTATGTTTTTCTTATTTATTATATTTATTTCTTTCATGATATTTATGTTATCAGTGTACATTGGTAGTGTGGACATATATTATACGAATATTTAACAAGACTTTCTTGATTACGTTCATTTCTAGGATCTGAAAGTGACAGCTAGAGAAAACAAAACTAGCAAAATTGCCTCTTTTCCCACATCGCAGCAGAAACGCCAAAATGACAACCCAAAATTCCAAAATATATAGCTTATAGGTAAAGTTTGTGTAACAGTCTGCTTTCGCTATTCGTAAATTTGTGATAAACAGAAGAGTTTTGTTGCATGACATTAAAGAGAGGAGAGTTTCCTATTGAGATGAGTTTTCTTTCCAGAGACACCTGCCGAAAATACGATTTATAGTGCACGCGAACGTCGCCCCGGTGCCATCGTTACGAAACGCTTGTGGTCCCATCCAGAATATTATGCTTATTGTGTTATGTTTTTCTTATTTATTATATTTATTTCTTTCATGATATTTATGTTATCAGTGTACATTGGTAGTGTGGACATATATTATATGAATATTTAACAAGACTTTCTTGATTACGTTCATTTCTAGGATCTGAAAGTGACAGCTAGAGAAAACAAAACTAGCAAAATTGCCTCTTTTCCCACATCGCAGCAGAAACGCCAAAATGACAAACCCAAAATTCCAAAATATATAGCTTTTAGGTAAAGTTTATGTAACAGTCTGCTTTCGCTGTTCGTAAATTTGTGATAAACAGAAGAGTTTTGTTGCATGACATTAAAGAGAGGAGAGCTTCCGATTGAGATGAGTTTTCTTACCAGAGACACCTGCCGAAAATACGATTTATAGTGCACGCAAACGTCGCCCCGGTGCCATCGTTACGAAACGCGGGTGGTCCGATCCAGAATATTATGCATATTGTGTTATGTTGTTCTTATTTATAATATTTCTTTCTTTCATGATATTTATGTTATCAGTGTACATTGGTAGTGTGGACATATATTATATGAATATTTAACAAGACATTCTTGATTACGTTCATTTCTAGGATCTGAAAGTGACAGCTAGAGAAAACAAAACTAGCAAAATTGCCTCTTTTCCTACATCCCAGCAGAAACGCCAAAATGACAACCCAAAATTCCAAAATATATAGCTTATAGGTAAAGTTTATGTAACAGTCTGCTTTCGCTGTTCGTAAATTTATAATAAACAGAAAAGTTTTGATGCATGACATTAAAGAGAGGATAGTTTCCGATTGAGATGAGTTTTCTTTCCAGAGACACCTGCCGAAAATAAGAGTAATAGTGCACGCGAACGTCGCCCCGGTGACATCGTTACGAAACGCGGGTGGTCCCATCCAGAATATTATGCATATTGTGTTATGTTGTTCTTATTTATAATATTTCTTTGTTTCATGATATTTATGTTATCAGTGTACATTGGTAGTGTGGACATATATTATATGAATATTTAACAAGACTTTCTTGATTACGTTCATTTCAAGGATCTGAAAGTGACAGCTAGAGAAAACAAAACTAGCAAAATTGCCTCTTTTCCCACATCGCAGCAGAAACGCCAAAATGACAAACCCAAAATTCCAAAATATATAGCTTATAGGTAAAGTTTATGTAACAGTCTGCTTTCGCTGTTCGTAAATTTATAATAAACAGAAAAGTTTTGATGGATGACATTAAAGAGAGGATAGTTTCCGATTGAGATGAGTTTTCTTTCCAGAGACACCTGCCGAAAATACGATTTATAGTGCACGCGAACGTCGCCCCGGTGACATCGTTACGAAACGCGGGTGGTCCCATCCAGAATGTTACGCATATTGCGTTATGTTTTTCTTATTTATTATATTTATTTCTTTCATGATATTTATGTTATCAGTGTACATTGGTAGTGTGGACATATATTATATGAATATTTAACAAGACTTTCTTGATTACGTTCATTTCTAAGATCTGAAAGTGACAGCTAGAGAAAACAAAACTAGCAAAATTGCCTCTTTTCCCACATCTCAGCAGAAACGCCAAAATGACAACCCAAAATTCCAAAATATATAGCTTATAGGTAAAGTTTATGTAACAGTCTGCTTTCGCTATTCGTAAATTTATTATAAACAGAAAAGTTTTGTTGCATGACATTAAAGAGAGGATAGTTTCCGATTGAGATGAGTTTTCTTTCCAGAAACACCTGCCGAAAATACGATTTATAGTGCACGCGAACGTCGCCCCGGTACCATCGTTACGAAACGCGGGTGGTCCCATCCAGAATATTATGCATATTGTGTTATGTTGTTCTTATTTATAATATTTCTTTCTTTCATGATATTTATGTTATCAGTGTACATTGGTAGTGTGGACATATATTATACGAATATTTAACAAGACTTTCTTGATTACGTTCATTTCTAGGATCTGAAAGTCACAGCTAGAGAAAACAAAACTAGCAAAATTGCCTCTTTTCCCACATCGCAGCAGAAACGCCAAAATGACAAACCCAAAATTCCAAAATATATAGTTTATAGGTAAAGTTTATGTAACAGTCTGCTTTCGCTGTTCGTAAATTTGTGATAAACAGAAGAGTTTTGTTGCATGACATTAAAGAGAGGATAGTTTCCGATTGAGATGAGTTTTCTTTCCAGAGACACCTGCCGAAAATACGATTTATAGTTCACGCGAACGTCGCCCCGGTGCCATCGTTACGAAACGCTTGTGGTCCCATCCAGAATATTATGCTTATTGTGTTATGTTTTTCTTATTTATTATATTTATTTCTTTCATGATATTTATGTTATCAGTGTACATTGGTAGTGTGGACATATATTATATGAATATTTAACAAGACTTTCTTGATTACGTTCATTTCTAGGATCTGAAAGTGACAGCTAGAGAAAACAAAACTAGCAAAATTGCCTCTTTTCCCACATCGCAGCAGAAACGCCAAAATGACAAACCCAAAATTCCAAAATATATAGCTTTTAGGTAAAGTTTATGTAACAGTCTGCTTTCGCTGTTCGTAAATTTGTGATAAACAGAAGAGTTTTGTTGCATGACATTAAAGAGAGGAGAGTTTCCGATTGAGATGAGTTTTCTTTCCAGAGACACCTGCCGAAAATACGATTTATAGTGCACGCAAACGTCGCCCCGGTGCCATCGTTACGAAACGCGGGTGGTCCCATCCAGAATATTATGCATATTGTGTTATGTTGTTCTTATTTATAATATTTCTTTCTTTCATGATATTTATGTTATCAGTGTACATTGGTAGTGTGGACATATATTATATGAATATTTAACAAGACATTCTTGATTACGTTCATTTCTAGGATCTGAAAGTGACAGCTAGAGAAAACAAAACTAGCAAAATTGCCTCTTTTCCTACATCCCAGCAGAAACGCCAAAATGACAACCCAAAATTCCAAAATATATAGCTTATAGGTAAAGTTTATGTAACAGTCTGCTTTCGCTGTTCGTAAATTTATAATAAACAGAAAAGTTTTGATGCATGACATTAAAGAGAGGATAGTTTCCGATTGAGATGAGTTTTCTTTCCAGAGACACCTGCCGAAAATAAGAGTAATAGTGCACGCGAACGTCGCCCCGGTGACATCGTTACGAAACGCGGGTGGTCCCATCCAGAATATTATGCATATTGTGTTATGTTGTTCTTATTTATAATATTTCTTTGTTTCATGATATTTATGTTATCAGTGTACATTGGTAGTGTGGACATATATTATATGAATATTTAACAAGACTTTCTTGATTACGTTCATTTCAAGGATCTGAAAGTGACAGCTAGAGAAAACAAAACTAGCAAAATTGCCTCTTTTCCCACATCGCAGCAGAAACGCCAAAATGACAAACCCAAAATTCCAAAATATATAGCTTATAGGTAAAGTTTATGTAACAGTCTGCTTTCGCTGTTCGTAAATTTATAATAAACAGAAAAGTTTTGATGGATGACATTAAAGAGAGGATAGTTTCCGATTGAGATGAGTTTTCTTTCCAGAGACACCTGCCGAAAATACGATTTATAGTGCACGCGAACGTCGCCCCGGTGACATCGTTACGAAACGCGGGTGGTCCCATCCAGAATGTTACGCATATTGCGTTATGTTTTTCTTATTTATTATATTTATTTCTTTCATGATATTTATGTTATCAGTGTACATTGGTAGTGTGGACATATATTATATGAATATTTAACAAGACTTTCTTGATTACGTTCATTTCTAAGATCTGAAAGTGACAGCTAGAGAAAACAAAACTAGCAAAATTGCCTCTTTTCCCACATCTCAGCAGAAACTCCAAAATGACAACCCAAAATTCCAAAATATATAGCTTATAGGTAAAGTTTATGTAACAGTCTGCTTTCGCTATTCGTAAATTTATTATAAACAGAAAAGTTTTGTTGCATGACATTAAAGAGAGGATAGTTTCCGATTGAGATGAGTTTTCTTTCCAGAGACACCTGCCGAAAATACGATTTATAGTGCACGCGAACGTCGCCCCGGTACCATCGTTACGAAACGCGGGTGGTCCCATCCAGAATATTATGCATATTGTGTTATGTTGTTCTTATTTATAATATTTCTTTCTTTCATGATATTTATGTTATCAGTGTACATTGGTAGTGTGGACATATATTATACAAATTTTTAGCAAGACTTTCTTGATTACGTTCATTTCTAGGATCTGAAAGTCACAGCTAGAGAAAACAAAACTAGCAAAATTGCCTCTTTTCCCACATCGCTGCAGAAACGCCAAAATGACAAACCCAAAATTCCAAAATATATAGCTTATAGGTAAAGTTTATGTAACAGTCTGCTTTCGCTGTTCGTAAATTTGTGATAAACAGAAGAGTTTTGTTGCATGACATTAAAGAGAGGAGAGTTTCCGATTGAGATGAGTTTTCTTTCCAGAGACACCTGCCGAAAATACGATTTATAGTGCACGCAAACGTCGCCCCGGTGCCATCGTTACGAAACGCGGGTGGTCCCATCCAGAATATTATGCATATTGTGTTATGTTGTTCTTATTTATAATATTTCTTTCTTTCATGATATTTATGTTATCAGTGTACATTGGTAGTGTGGACATATATTATATGAATATTTAACAAGACATTCTTGATTACGTTCATTTCTAGGATCTGAAAGTGACAGCTAGAGAAAACAAAACTAGCAAAATTGCCTCTTTTCCTACATCCCAGCAGAAACGCCAAAATGACAACCCAAAATTCCAAAATATATAGCTTATAGGTAAAGTTTATGTAACAGTCTGCTTTCGCTGTTCGTAAATTTATAATAAACAGAAAAGTTTTGATGCATGACATTAAAGAGAGGATAGTTTCCGATTGAGATGAGTTTTATTTCCAGAGACACCTGCCGAAAATACGATTTATAGTGCACGCAAACGTCGCCCCGGTGCCATCGTTACGAAACGCGGGTGGTCCCATCCAGAATATTATGCATATTGTGTTATGTTGTTCTTATTTATAATATTTCTTTGTTTCATGATATTTATGTTATCAGTGTACATTGGTAGTGTGGACATATATTATATGAATATTTAACAAGACTTTCTTGATTACGTTCATTTCAAGGATCTGAAAGTGACAGCTAGAGAAAACAAAACTAGCAAAATTGCCTCTTTTCCCACATCGCAGCAGAAACGCCAAAATGACAAACCCAAAATTCCAAAATATACGTATAGCTTATAGGTAAAGTTTATGTAACAGTCTGCTTTCGCTGTTCGTAAATTTATAATAAACAGAAAAGTTTTGATGGATGACATTAAAGAGAGGATAGTTTCCGATTGAGATGAGTTTTCTTTCCAGAGACACCTGCCGAAAATACGATTTATAGTGCACGCGAACGTCGCCCCGGTGACATCGTTACGAAACGCGGGTGGTCCCATCCAGAATGTTACGCATATTGCGTTATGTTTTTCTTATTTATTATATTTATTTCTTTCATGATATTTATGTTATCAGTGTACATTGGTAGTGTGGACATATATTATATGAATATTTAACAAGACTTTCTTGATTACGTTCATTTCTAAGATCTGAAAGTGACAGCTAGAGAAAACAAAGCTAGCAAAATTGCCTCTTTTCCCACATCTCAGCAGAAACGCCAAAATGACAACCCAAAATTCCAAAATATATAGCTTATAGGTAAAGTTTATGTAACAGTCTGCTTTCGCTATTCGTAAATTTATTATAAACAGAAAAGTTTTGTTGCATGACATTAAAGAGAGGATAGTTTCCGATTGAGATGAGTTTTCTTTCCAGAGACACCTGCCGAAAATACGATTTATAGTGCACGCGAACGTCGCCCCGGTACCATCGTTACGAAACGCGGGTGGTCCCATCCAGAATATTATGCATATTGTGTTATGTTGTTCTTATTTATTATATTTATTTCTTTCATGATATTTATGTTATCAGTGTACATTGGTAGTGTGGACATACATATATATATGAATATTTAACAAGACTTTCTTGATTACGTTCATTTCTAGGATCTGAAAGTGACAGCTAGAGAAAACAAAACTAGCAAAATTGCCTCTTTTCCCACATCGCTGCAGAAACGCCAAAATGGCAAACCCAAAATTCCAAAATATATAGCTTATAGGTAAAGTTTATGTAACAGTCTGCTTTCGCTGTTCGTAAATTTGTGATAAACAGAAGAGTTTGGTTGCATGACATTAAAGAGAGGATAGTTTCCGATTGAGATGAGTTTTCTTTCCAGAGACACCTGCCGAAAATACGATTTATAGTGCACGCGAACGTCGCCCCGGTGACATCGTTACGAAACGCGGGTGGTCTCATCCAGAATGTTATGCATATTGCGTTATGTTTTTCTTATTTATTATATTTATTTCTTTCATGATATTCATGTTATCAGTGTACATTGGTAGTGTGGACATATATTATATGAATATTTAACAAGACTTTCTTGATTACGTTCATTTCTAGGATCTGAAAGTGACAGCTAGAGAAAACAAAACTAGCAAAATTGCCTCTTTTCCCACATCGCAGCAGAAACGCCAAAATGACAACCCAAAATTCCAAAATATATAGCTTATAGGTAAAGTTTGTGTAACAGTCTGCTTTCGCTATTCGTAAATTTGTGATAAACAGAAGAGTTTTGTTGCATGACATTAAAGAGAGGAGAGTTTCCGATTGAGATGAGTTTTCTTTCCAGAGACACCTGCCGAAAATACGATTTATAGTGCACGCGAACGTCGCCCCGGTGCCATCGTTACGAAACGCTTGTGGTCCCATCCAGAATATTATGCATATTGTGTTATGTTGTTCTTATTTATAATATTTCTTTCTTTCATAATATTTATGTTATCAGTGTACATTGGTAGTGTGGACATATATTATACGAATATTTAACAAGACTTTCTTGATTACGTTCATTTCTAGGATCTGAAAGTGACAGCTAGAGAAAACAAAACTAGCAAAATTGCCTCTTTTCCCACATCGCAGCAGAAACGCCAAAATGACAAACCCAAAATTCCAAAATATATAGCTTTTAGGTAAAGTTTATGTAACAGTCTGCTTTCGCTGTTCGTAAATTTGTGATAAACAGAAGAGTTTTGTTGCATGACATTAAAGAGAGGAGAGTTTCCGATTGAGATGAGTTTTCTTTCCAGAGACACCTGCCGAAAATACGATTTATAGTGCACGCAAACGTCGCCCCGGTGCCATCGTTACGAAACGCGGGTGGTCCCATCCAGAATATTATGCATATTGTGTTATGTTGTTCTTATTTATAATATTTCTTTCTTTCATGATATTTATGTTATCAGTGTACATTGGTAGTGTGGACATATATTATATGAATATTTAACAAGACATTCTTGATTACGTTCATTTCTAGGATCTGAAAGTGACAGCTAGAGAAAACAAAACTAGCAAAATTGCCTCTTTTCCTACATCCCAGCAGAAACGCCAAAATGACAACCCAAAATTCCAAAATATATAGCTTATAGGTAAAGTTTATGTAACAGTCTGCTTTCGCGGTTCGTAAATTTATAATAAACAGAAAAGTTTTGATGCATGACATTAAAGAGAGGATAGTTTCCGATTGAGATGAGTTTTCTTTCCAGAGACAGCTGCCGAAAATAAGAGTAATAGTGCACGCGAACGTCGCCCCGGCGACATCGTTACGAAACGTGGGTGGTCCCATCCAGAATATTATGCATATTGTGTTATGTTGTTCTTATTTATAATATTTCTTTGTTTCATGATATTTATGTTATCAGTGTACATTGGTAGTGTGGACATATATTATATGAATATTTAACAAGACTTTCTTGATTACGTTCATTTCAAGGATCTGAAAGTGACAGCTAGAGAAAACAAAACTAGCAAAATTGCCTCTTTTCCCACATCGCAGCAGAAACGCCAAAATGACAAACCCAAAATTCCAAAAGATATAGCTTATAGGTAAAGTTTATGTAACAGTCTGCTTTCGCTGTTCGTAAATTTATAATAAACAGAAAAGTTTTGATGGATGACATTAAAGAGAGGATAGTTTCCGATTGAGATGAGTTTTCTTTCCAGAGACACCTGCCGAAAATACGATTTATAGTGCACGCGAACGTCGCCCCGGTGACATCGTTACGAAACGCGGGTGGTCCCATCCAGAATGTTACGCATATTGCGTTATGTTTTTCTTATTTATTATATTTATTTCTTTCATGATATTTATGTTATCAGTGTACATTGGTAGTGTGGACATATATTATATGAATATTTAACAAGACTTTCTTGATTACGTTCATTTCTAAGATCTGAAAGTGACAGCTAGAGAAAACAAAACTAGCAAAATTGCCTCTTTTCCCACATCTCAGCAGAAACGCCAAAATGACAACCCAAAATTCCAAAATATATAGCTTATAGGTAAAGTTTATGTAACAGTCTGCTTTCGCTATTCGTAAATTTATTATAAACAGAAAAGTTTTGTTGCATGACATTAAAGAGAGGATAGTTTCCGATTGAGATGAGTTTTCTTTCCAGAGACACCTGCCGAAAATACGATTTATAGTGCACGCGAACGTCGCCCCGGTACCATCGTTACGAAACGCGGGTGGTCCCATCCAGAATATTATGCATATTGTGTTATGTTGTTCTTATTTATAATATTTCTTTCTTTCATGATATTTATGTTATCAGTGTACATTGGTAGTGTGGACATATATTATACGAATATTTAACAAGACTTTCTTGATTACGTTCATTTCTAGGATCTGAAAGTCACAGCTAGAGAAAACAAAACTAGCAAAATTGCCTCTTTTCCCACATCGCAGCAGAAACGCCAAAATGACAAACCCAAAATTCCAAAATATATAGTTTATAGGTAAAGTTTATGTAACAGTCTGCTTTCGCTGTTCGTAAATTTGTGATAAACAGAAGAGTTTTGTTGCATGACATTAAAGAGAGGATAGTTTCCGATTGAGATGAGTTTTCTTTCAAGAGACACCTGCCGAAAATACGATTTATAGTGCACGCGAACGTCGCCCCGGTGACATCGTTACGAAACGCGGGTGGTCTCATCCAGAATATTATGCATATTGCTGTTATGTTGTTCTTATTTATTATATTTATTTCTTTCATGATATTTATGTTATCAGTGTACATTGGTAGTGTGGACATATATTATATGAATATTTAACAAGACATTCTTGATTACGTTCATTTCTAGGATCTGAAAGTGACAGCTAGAGAAAACAAAACTAGCAAAATTGCCTCTTTTCCCACATCGCAGCAGAAACGCCAAAATGACAACCCAAAATTCCAAAATATATAGCTTATAGGTAAAGTTTATGTAACAGTCTGCTTTCGCGATTCGTAAATTTGTGATAAACAGAAGAGTTTTGTTGCATGTACATTAAAGAGAGGAGAGTTTCCGATTGAGATGAGTTTTCTTTCCAGAGACACCTGCCGAAAATACGATTTATAGTGCACGCGAACGTCGCCCCGGTGCCATCGTTACGAAACGCGTGTGGTCCCATCCAGAATATTATGCATATTGTGTTATGTTTTTCTTATTTATTATATTTATTTCTTTCATGATATTTATGTTATCAGTGTACATTGGTAGTGTGGACATATATTATATGAATATTTAACAAGACTTTCTTGATTACGTTTATTTCTAGGATCTGAAAGTGACAGCTAGAGAAAACAAAACTAGCAAAATTGCCTCTTTTCCCACATCGCAGCAGAAACGCCAAAATGACAAACCCAAAATTCCAAAATATATAGCTTATAGGTAAAGTTTATGTAACAGTCTGCTTTCGCTGTTCGTAAATTTGTGATAAACAGAAGAGTTTGGTTGCATGACATTAAAGAGAGGATAGTTTCCGATTGAGATGAGTTTTCTTTCCAGAGACACCTGCCGAAAATACGATTTATAGTGCACGCGAACGTCGCCCCGGTGCCATCGTTACGAAACGCGGGTGGTCCCATCCAGAATAGTTATGCATATTGTGTTATGTTGTTCTTATTTATAATATTTCTTTCTTTCATGAATATTTATGTTATCAGTGTACATTGGTAGTGTGGACATATATTATATGAATATTTAACAAGACTTTCTTGATTACGTTCATTTCTAAGATCTGAAAGTGACAGCTAGAGAAAACAAAACTAGCAAAATTGCCTCTTTTCCCACATCTCAGCAGAAACGCCAAAATGACAAACCCAAAATTCCAAAATATATAGCTTATAGGTAAAGTTTATGTAACAGTCTGCTTTCGCTATTCGTAAATTTATTATAAACAGAAGAGTTTTGTTGCATGACATTAAAGAGAGGATAGTTTCCGATTGAGATGAGTTTTCTTTCCAGAGACACCTGCCGAAAATACGATTTATAGTGCACGCGAACGTCGCCCCGGTACCATCGTTACGAAACGCGGGTAGTCCCATCCAGAATATTATGCATATTGTGTTATGTTGTTCTTATTTATAATATTTCTTTCTTTCATGATATTTATGTTATCAGTGTACATTGGTAGTGTGGACATATATTATACGAATATTTAACAAGACTTTCTTGATTACGTTCATTTCTAGGATCTGAAAGTCACAGCTAGAGAAAACAAAACTAGCAAAATTGCCTCTTTTCCCACATCGCAGCAGAAACGCCAAAATGACAAACCCAAAATTCCAAAATATATAGCTTATAGGTAAAGTTTATGTAACAGTCTGCTTTCGCTGTTCGTAAATTTGTGATAAACAGAAGAGTTTTGTTGCATGACATTAAAGAGGGGATAGTTTCCGATTGAGATGAGTTTTCTTTCAAGAGACACCTGCCGAAAATACGATTTATAGTGCACGCGAACGTCGCCCCGGTGACATCGTTACGAAACGCGGGTGGTCTCATCCAGAATGTTATGCATATTGCGTTATGTTTTTCTTATTTATTATATTTATTTCTTTCATGATATTCATGTTATCAGTGTACATTGGTAGTGTGGACATATATTATATGAATATTTAACAAGACTTTCTTGATTACGTTCATTTCTAGGATCTGAAAGTGACAGCTAGAGAAAACAAAACTAGCAAAATTGCCTCTTTTCCCACATCGCAGCAGAAACGCCAAAATGACAACCCAAAATTCCAAAATATATAGCTTATAGGTAAAGTTTGTGTAACAGTCTGCTTTCGCTATTCGTAAATTTGTGATAAACAGAAGAGTTTTGTTGCATGTCATTAAAGAGAGGAGAGTTTCCGATTGAGATGAGTTTTCTTTCCAGAGACACCTGCCGAAAATACGATTTATAGTGCACGCGAACGTCGCCCCGGTGCCATCGTTACGAAACGCTTGTGGTCCCATCCAGAATATTATGCTTATTGTGTTATGTTTTTCTTATTTATTATATTTATTTCTTTCATGATATTTATGTTATCAGTGTACATTGGTAGTGTGGACATATATTATATGAATATTTAACAAGACTTTCTTGATTACGTTCATTTCTAGGATCTGAAAGTGACAGCTAGAGAAAACAAAACTAGCAAAATTGCCTCTTTTCCCACATCGCAGCAGAAACGCCAAAATGACAACCCAAAATTCCAAAATATATAGCTTATAGGTAAAGTTTATGTAACAGTCTGCTTTCGCTGTTCGTAAATTTGTGATAAACAGAAGAGTTTGGTTGCATGACATTAAAGAGAGGATAGTTTCCGATTGAGATGAGTTTTCTTTCCAGAGACACCTGCCGAAAATACGATTTATAGTGCACGCGAACGTCGCCCCGGTGACATCGTTACGAAACGCGGGTGGTCCCATCCAGAATATTATGCATATTGTGTTATGTTGTTCTTATTTATAATATTTCTTTCTTTCATAATATTTATGTTATCAGTGTACATTGGTAGTGTGGACATATATTATACGAATATTTAACAAGACTTTCTTGATTACGTTCATTTCTAGGATCTGAAAGTGACAGCTAGAGAAAACAAAACTAGCAAAATTGCCTCTTTTCCTACATCCCAGCAGAAACGCCAAAATGACAACCCAAAATTCCAAAATATATAGCTTATAGGTAAAGTTTATGTAACAGTCTGCTTTCGCTGTTCGTAAATTTGTGATAAACAGAAGAGTTTGGTTGCATGACATTAAAGAGAGGATAGTTTCCGATTGAGATGAGTTTTCTTTCCAGAGACACCTGCCGAAAATACGATTTATAGTGCACGCGAACGTCGCCCCGGTGACATCGTTACGAAACGCGGGTGGTCCCATCCAGAATATTATGCATATTGTGTTATGTTGTTCTTATTTATAATATTTCTTTCTTTCATAATATTTATGTTATCAGTGTACATTGGTAGTGTGGACATATATTATACGAATATTTAACAAGACTTTCTTGATTACGTTCATTTCTAGGATCTGAAAGTGACAGCTAGAGAAAACAAAACTAGCAAAATTGCCTCTTTTCCCACATCGCAGCAGAAACGCCAAAATGACAAACCCAAAATTCCAAAATATATAGCTTATAGGTAAAGTTTATGTAACAGTCTGCTTTCGCTGTTCGTAAATTTGTGATAAACAGAAGAGTTTTGTTGCATGACATTAAAGAGAGGAGAGTTTCCGATTGAGATGAGTTTTCTTTCCAGAGACACCTGCCGAAAATACGATTTATAGTGCACGCGAACGTCGCCCCGGTGACATCGTTACGAAACGCGGGTGGTCCCATCCAGAATGTTACGCATATTGCGTTATGTTTTTCTTATTTATTATATTTATTTCTTTCATGATATTTATGTTATCAGTGTACATTGGTAGTGTGGACATATATTATATGAATATTTAACAAGACTTTCTTGATTACGTTCATTTCTAAGATCTGAAGGTGACAGCTAGAGAAAACAAAACTAGCAAAATTGCCTCTTTTCCCACATCGCAGCAGAAACGCCAAAATGACAAACCCAAAATTCCAAAATATATAGCTTATAGGTAAAGTTTATGTAACAGTCTGCTTTCGCTGTTCGTAAATTTGTGATAAACAGAAGAGTTTTGTTGCATGACATTAAAGAGATGATAGTTTCCGATTGAGATGAGTTTTCTTTCCAGAGACACCTGCCGAAAATACGATTTATAGTGCACGCGAACGTCGCCCCGGTGACATCGTTACGAAACGCGGGTGGTCCCATCCAGAATGTTACGCATATTGCGTTATGTTTTTCTTATTTATTATATTTATTTCTTTCATGATATTTATGTTATCAGTGTACATTGGTAGTGTGGACATATATTATATGAATATTTAACAAGACTTTCTTGATTACGTTCATTTCTAAGATCTGAAAGTGACAGCTAGAGAAAACAAAACTAGCAAAATTGCCTCTTTTCCCACATCTCAGCAGAAACGCCAAAATGACAACCCAAAATTCCAAAATATATAGCTTATAGGTAAAGTTTATGTAACAGTCTGCTTTCGCTATTCGTAAATTTATTATAAACAGAAAAGTTTTGTTGCATGACATTAAAGAGAGGATAGTTTCCGATTGAGATGAGTTTTCTTTCCAGAGACACCTGCCGAAAATACGATTTATAGTGCACGCGAACGTCGCCCCGGTACCATCGTTACGAAACGCGGGTGGTCCCATCCAGAATATTATGCATATTGTGTTATGTTGTTCTTATTTATAATATTTCTTTCTTTCATGATATTTATGTTATCAGTGTACATTGGTAGTGTGGACATATATTATACAAATTTTTAGCAAGACTTTCTTGATTACGTTCATTTCTAGGATCTGAAAGTCACAGCTAGAGAAAACAAAACTAGCAAAATTGCCTCTTTTCCCACATCGCAGCAGAAACGCCAAAATGACAAACCCAAAATTCCAAAATATATAGTTTATAGGTAAAGTTTATGTAACAGTCTGCTTTCGCTGTTCGTAAATTTGTGATAAACAGAAGAGTTTTGTTGCATGACATTAAAGAGAGGATAGTTTCCGATTGAGATGAGTTTTCTTTCCAGAGACACCTGCCGAAAATACGATTTATAGTGCACGCGAACGTCGCCCCGGTGACATCTTTACGAAACGCGGGTGGTCCCATCCAGAATATTATGCATATTGTGTTATGTTGTTCTTATTTATAATATTTCTTTCTTTCATGATATTTATGTTATCAGTGTACATTGGTAGTGTGGACATATATTATATGAATATTTAACAAGACTTTCTTGATTACGTTCATTTCTAGGACCTGAAAGTGACAGCTAGAGAAAAAAAACTAGCAAAATTGCCTCTTTTCTCACATCGCAGCAGAAACGCCAAAATGACAACCCAAAATTTCAAAATATATAGCTTATAGGTAAAGTTTATGTAACAGTCTGCTTTCGCTGTTCGTAAATTTGTGATAAACAGAAAAGTTTTGTTGCATGACATTAAAGAGAGGATAGTTTCCGATTGAGATGAGTTTTCTTTCCAGAGACACCTGCCGAAAATACGATTTATAGTGCACGCGAACGTTGCCCCGGTGACATCGTTACGAAACGCGGGTGGTCCCATCCAGAATGTTACGCATATTGCGTTATGCTTTTCTTATTTATTATATTTATTTCTTTCATGATATTTATGTTATCAGTGTACATTGGTAGTGTGGACATATATTATATGAATATTTAACAAGACTTTCTTGATTACGTTCATTTCTAAGATCTGAAAGTGACAGCTAGAGAAAACAAAACTAGCAAAATTGCCTCTTTTCCCACATCGCAGCAGAAACGCCAAAATGACAACCCCAAAATTCCAAAATATATAGCTTATAGGTAAAGTTTATGTAACAGTCTGCTTTCGCAGTTCGTAAATTTATTATAAACAGAAAAGTTTTGTTGCATGACATTAAAGAGAGGATAGTCTCCGATTGAGATGAGTTTTCTTTCCAGAGACACCTGCCGAAAATACGATTTATAGTGCACGCGAACGTCGCCCCGGTGCCATCGTTACGAAACGCGGGTGGTCCCACCCAGAATATTATGCATATTGTGTTATGTTGTTCTTATTTATAATATTTCTTTCTTTCATGACATTTATGTTATCAGTGTACATTGGTAGTGTGGACATATATTATACGAATATTTAACAAGACTTTCTTGATTACGTTCATTTCTAGGATCTGAAAGTGACAGCTAGAGAAAACAAAACTAGCAAAATTGCCTCTTTTCCCACATCGCAGCAGAAACGCCAAAAAGACAAACCCAAAATTCCAAAATATATAGCTTATAGGTAAAGTTTATGTAACAGTCTGCTTTCGCTGTTCGTAAATTTGTGATAAACAGAAGAGTTTTGTTGCATGACATTAAAGAGAGGATAGTTTCCGATTGAGATGAGTTTTCTTTCCAGAGACACCTGCCGAAAATACGATTTATAGTGCACGCGAACGTCGCCCCGGTGACATCTTTACGAAACGCGGGTGGTCCCATCCAGAATATTATGCATATTGTGTTATGTTTTTCTTATTTATTATATTTATTTCTTTCATGATATTTGTGTTATCAGTGTACATTGGTAGTGTGGACATATATTATATGAATATTTAACAAGACTTTCTTGATTACGTTCATTTCTAGGATCTGAAAGTGACAGCTAGAGAAAACAAAACTAGCAAAATTGCCTCTTTTCCTACATCGCAGCAGAAACGCCAAAATGACAAACCCAAAATTCCAAAATATATAGCTTATAGGTAAAGTTTATGTAACAGTCTGCTTTCGCAGTTCGTAAATTTATTATAAACAGAAAAGTTTTGTTGCATGACATTAAAGAGAGGATAGTCTCCGATTGAGATGAGTTTTCTTTCCAGAGACACCTGCCGAAAATACGATTTATAGTGCACGCGAACGTCGCCCCGGTGCCATCGTTACGAAACGCGGGTGGTCCCACCCAGAATATTATGCATATTGTGTTATGTTGTTCTTATTTATAATATTTCTTTCTTTCATGACATTTATGTTATCAGTGTACATTGGTAGTGTGGACATATATTATACGAATATTTAACAAGACTTTCTTGATTACGTTCATTTCTAGGATCTGAAAGTGACAGCTAGAGAAAACAAAACTAGCAAAATTGCCTCTTTTCCCACATCGCAGCAGAAACGCCAAAATGACAAACCCAAAATTCCAAAATATATAGCTTATAGGTAAAGTTTATGTAACAGTCTGCTTTCGCTGTTCGTAAATTTGTGATAAACAGAAGAGTTTTGTTGCATGACATTAAAGAGAGGATAGTTTCCGATTGAGATGAGTTTTCTTTCCAGAGACACCTGCCGAAAATACGATTTATAGTGCACGCGAACGTCGCCCCGGTGACATCTTTACGAAACGCGGGTGGTCCCATCCAGAATATTATGCATATTGTGTTATGTTTTTCTTATTTATTATATTTATTTCTTTCATGATATTTGTGTTATCAGTGTACATTGGTAGTGTGGACATATATTATATGAATATTTAACAAGACTTTCTTGATTACGTTCATTTCTAGGATCTGAAAGTGACAGCTAGAGAAAACAAAACTAGCAAAATTCCCCCTTTTCCCACATCGCAGCAGAAACGCCAAAATGACAAACCCAAAATTCCAAAATATATAGCTTATAGGTAAAGTTTATGTAACAGTCTGCTTTCGCTGTTCGTAAATTTGTGATAAACAGAAGAGTTTTGTTGCATGACATTAAAGAGAGGATAGTTTCCGATTGAGATGAGTTTTCTTTCCAGAGACACCTGCCGAAAATACGATTTATAGTGCACGCGAACGTCGCCCCGGTGACATCTTTACGAAACGCGGGTGGTCCCATCCAGAATATTATGCATATTGTGTTATGTTTTTCTTATTTATTATATTTATTTCTTTCATGACATTTATGTTATCAGTGTACATTGGTAGTGTGGACATATATTATATGAATATTTAACAAGACTTTCTTGATTACGTTCATTTCTAGGATCTGAAAGTGACAGCTAGAGAAAACAAAACTAGCAAAATTGCCTCTTTTCCTACATCGCAGCAGAAACGCCAAAATGACAAACCCAAAATTCCAAAATATATAGCTTATAGGTAAAGCTTATGTAACAGTCTGCTTTCGCTGTTCGTAAATTTATTATAAACAGAAAAGTTTTGTTGCCTGACATTAAAGAGAGGATAGTTTCCGATTGAGATGAGTTTTCTTTCCAGAGACACCTGCCGAAAATACGATTTATAGTGCACGCGAACGTCGCCCCGGTGCCATCGTTACGAAACGCGGGTGGTCCCATCCAGAATATTATGCAGATTGTGTTATGTTGTTCTTATTTATAATATTTCTTTCTTTCATGATATTTATGTTATCAGTGTACATTGGTAGTGTGGACATATATTATACGAATATTTAACAAGACTTTCTTGATTACGTTCATTTCTAGGATCTGAAAGTGACAGCTAGAGAAAACAAAACTAGCAAAATTGCCTCTTTTCCTACATCGCAGCAGAAACGCCAAAATGACAACCCAAAATTCCAAAATATATAGCTTATAGGTAAAGTTTATGTAACAGTCTGCTTTCGCTGTTCGTAAATTTATAATAAACAGAAAAGTTTTGATGCATGACATTAAAGAGAGGATAGTTTCCGATTGAGATGAGTTTTCTTTCCAGAGACACCTGCCGAAAATACGATTTATAGTGCACGCGAACGTCGCCCCGGTGACATCGTTACGAAACGCGGGTGGTCCCATCCAGAATATTATGCATATTGTGTTATGTTGTTCTTATTTATAATATTTCTTTCTTTCATGATATTTATGTTATCAGTGTACATTGGTAGTGTGGACATATATTATACGAATATTTAACAAGACTTTCTTGATTACGTTCATTTCTAGGATCTGAAAGTGACAGCTAGAGAAAACAAAACTAGCAAAACTGCCTCTTTTCCTACATCGCAGCAGAAACGCCAAAATGACAACCCAAAATTCCAAAATATATAGCTTATAGGTAAAGTTTATGTAACAGTCTGCTTTCGCTGTTCGTAAATTTATAATAAACAGAAAAGTTTTGATGCATGACATTAAAGAGAGGATAGTTTCCTATTGAGATGAGTTTTCTTTCCAGAGACACCTGCCGAAAATACGATTTATAGTGCACGCGAACGTCGCCCCGGTGACATCGTTACGAAACGCGGGTGGTCCCATCCAGAATGTTACGCATATTGCGTTATGTTTTTCTTATTTATTATATTTATTTCTTTCATGATATTTATGTTATCAGTATACATTGGTAGTGTGGACATATATTATATGAATATTTAACAAGACTTTCTTGATTACGTTCATTTCTAAGATCTGAAAGTGACAGCTAGAGAAAACAAAACTAGCAAAATTGCCTCTTTTCCCACATCGCAGCAGAAACGCCAAAATGACAACCCAAAATTCCAAAATATATAGCTTATAGGTAAAGTTTATGTAACAGTCTGCTTTCGCTATTCGTAAATTTATTATAAACAGAAAAGTTTTGTTGCATGACATTAAAGAGAGGATAGTTTCCGATTGAGATGAGTTTTCTTTCCAGAGACACCTGCCGAAAATACGATTTATAGTGCACGCGAACGTCGCCCCGGTGCCATCGTTACGAAACGCGGGTGGTCCCATCCAGAATATTATGCATATTGTGTTATGTTGTTCTTATTTATAATATTTCTTTCTTTCATGATATTTATGTTATCAGTGTACATTGGTAGTGTGGACATATATTATACGAATATTTAACAAGACTTTCTTGATTACGTTCATTTCTAGGATCTGAAAGTGACAGCTAGAGAAAACAAAACTAGCAAAATTGCCTCTTTTCCCACATCGCAGCAGAAACGCCAAAATGACAAACCCAAAATTCCAAAATATATAGCTTATAGGTAAAGTTTATGTAACAGTCTGCTTTCGCTGTTCGTAAATTTGTGATAAACAGAAGAGTTTTGTTGCATGACATTAAAGAGAGGATAGTTTCCGATTGAGATGAGTTTTCTTTCCAGAGACACCTGCCGAAAATACGATTTATAGTGCACGCGAACGTCGCCCCGGTGCCATCGTTACGAAACGCGGGTGGTCCCATCCAGAATATTATGCATATTGTGTTATGTTGTTCTTATTTATAATATTTCTTTCTTTCATGATATTTATGTTATCAGTGTACATTGGTAGTGTGGACATATATTATATGAATATTTAACAAGACTTTCTTGATTACGTTCATTTCTAGGATCTGAAAGTGACAGCTAGAGAAAAAAAAAAACTAGCAAAATTGCCTCTTTTCTCACATCGCAGCAGAAACGCCAAAATGACAACCCAAAATTTCAAAATATATAGCTTATAGGTAAAGTTTATGTAACAGTCTGCTTTCGCTGTTCGTAAATTTGTGATATACAGAAGAGTTTTGTTGCATGACATTAAAGAGAGGATAGTTTCCGATTGAGGTGAGTTTTCTTTCCAGAGACAGCTGCCGAAAATAAGAGTTATAGTGCACGCGAACGTCGCCCCGGTGACATCGTTACGAAACGCGGGTGGTCCCATCCAGAATGTTATGCATATTGTGTTATGTTTTTCTTATTCATTGTATTTATGTCTTTCACGATATTTATGTTATCAGTATACATTGGTGGTATGGACATATATTATATGAATATTTAACAAGACTTTCTTGATTACGTTCATTTCTAAGATCTGAAAGTGATAGCTAGAGAACACAAAACTAGTAAAATTGCCTATTCTCCCACATCCCAGCAGAAACGCCAAAATGACAACCCAAAATTCCAAAATATATAGCTTATAGGTAAAGTTTATGTAGCAGTCTGCTTTCGCTGTTCGTAAATTTATTATAAACAGAAAAGTTTTGTTGCATGACATTAAAGGGAGGATAGTTTATAGTGCACGCGAACGTCGCCCCGGTGACATCGTTACGAGACGCGGGTGGTCCCATCCAGAATGTTATGCATATTGCGTTATGTTTTTCTTATTTATTATATTTATTTCTTTCATGATATTTATGTTATCAGTGTACATTGGTAGTGTGGACATATATTATATGAATATTTAACAAGACTTTTTTGATTACGTTCATTTCTAGGATCTGAAAGTGACAGCTAGAGAACACAAAACTAGCAAAATTGCCTATTCTCCCACATCCCAGCAGAAACGCCAAAATGGCAACCCAAAATTCCAAAATATATAGCTTATAGGTAAAGTTTATGTAACAGTCTGCTTTCGCTGTTCGTAAATTTATAATAAACAGAAAAGTTTTGATGCATGACATTAAAGAGAGGATAGTTTCCGATTGAGATGAGTTTTCTTTCCAGAGACACCTGCCGAAAATTAGAGTAATAGTGCACGTGAACGTCGCCCCGGTGACATCGTTACGAAACGCGGGTGTTCCCATCCAGAATATTATGCATATTGTGTTATGTTGTTCTTATTTATAATATTGCTTTTTTTCATGATATTTATGTTATCAGTGGACATTGGTAGTGTGGACATATATTATATGAATATTTAACAAGACTTTCTTGATTACGTTCATTTCTAGGATCTGAAAGTGACAGCTAGAGAAAACAAAACTAGCAAAATTGCCTCTTTTCCCACATCGCAGCAGAAACGCCAAAATGACAAACCCAAAATTCCAAAATATATAGCTTATAGGTAAAGTTTATGCAACAGTCTGCTTTCGCTGTTCGTAAATTTGTGATAAACAGAAAAGTTTTGTTGCATGACATTAAAGAGAGGATAGTTTCCGATTGAGATGAGTTTTCTTTCCAGAGACACCTGCCGAAAATACGATTTATAGTGCACGCGAACGTCGCCCCGGTGACATCGTTACGAAACGCGGGTGGTCCCATCCAGAATGTTACGCATATTGCGTTATGTTTTTCTTATTTATTATATTTATTTCTTTCATGATATTTATGTTATCAGTGTACATTGGTAGTGTGGACATATATTATATGAATATTTAACAAGACTTTCTTGATTACGGTCATTTCTAAGATCTGAAAGTGACAGCTAGAGAAAACAAAACTATCAAAATTGCCTCTTTTCCCACATCGCACCAGAAACGCCAAAATGACAACCCAAAATTCCAAAATATATAGCTTATAGGTAAAGTTTATGTAACAGTATGCTTTCGCTGTTCGTAAATTTATTATAAACAGAAAAGTTTTGTTGCATGACATTAAAGAGAGGATAGTTTCCGATTGAGATGAGTTTTCTTTCCAGAGACACCTGCCGAAAATACGATTTATAGTGCACGCGAACGTCGCCCCGGTGCCATCGTTACGACACGCGTGTGGTCCCATCCAGAATATTATGCATATTGTGTTATGTTGTTCTTATTTATAATATTTCTTTCTTTCATGATATTTATGTTATCAGTGTACATTGGTAGTGTGGACATATATTATATGAATATTTAACAAGACTTTCTTGATTACGTTCATTTCTAGGATCTGAAAGTGACAGCTAGAGAAAACAAAACTAGCAAAATTGCCTATTTTCCCACATCGCAGCAGAAACGCCAAAATGACAAACCCAACATTCCAAAATATATAGCTTATAGGTAAAGTTTATGTAACAGTCTGCTTTCGCTGTTCGTAAATTTGTGATAAACAGAAGAGTTTTGTTGCATGACATTAAAGAGAGGATAGTTTCCGATTGAGATGAGTTTTCTTTCCAGAGACACCTGCCGAAAATACGATTTATAGTGCACGCGAACGTCGCCCCGGTGACATCGTTACGAAACGCGGGTGGTCCCATCCAGAATGTTACGCATATTGCGTTATGTTTTTCTTATTTATTATATTTATTTCTTTCATGATATTTATGTTATCAGTGTACATTGGTAGTGTGGACATATATTATATGAATATTTAACAAGACTTTCTTGATTACGTTCATTTCTAGGATCTGAAAGTGACAGCTAGAGAAAACAAAACTAGCAAAATTGCCTCTTTTCCCACATCCCAGCAGAAACGCCAAAATGACAAACCCAAAATTCCAAAATATACAGCTTATAGGTAAAGTTTATGTAACAGTCTGCTTTCGCTGTTCGTAAATTTATTATAAATAGAAAAGTTTTGTTGCATGACATTAAAGGGAGGATAGTTTATAGTGCACGCGAACGTCGCCCGTGACATCGTTACAAAACGCGGGTGGTCCCCTCCAGTATGTTATGCATATTGTGTTGTTTTTTTTTGTTCATTGTATTTATGTCTTTCACGATATTTATGTTATCAGTATGTATTGGTGGTAAGGATATAATAATTATAAGTCTATACATATCGCAAAATAAATGAACATCAAATAAACGACAGCTAGTGCCTTGTTGACATCTTATAGAAAAACCTACATAATGTAAAAAAACAAAAATTAGGGCGTCATCAAAAATAGTATCAGGAGACACATTTAGCGAAAAAAGAAAGAAACAAATGAACTGTCACCCGGAAGACATCAAATATATATGTGTACTTTGAAAAAGGTCACTGTGGTGGCCAAACCGGAATTCATACATATGTGGTTTCATTTGGCCAGAGGATCATGGAGTCCCATAATAATATACCTCATAGGATACCATAAATAACACACGCATTGTATAATGTATCACTTCCTAAGCTCTTTGGTAGGATCGTATAAAGTCTCCCACCAACGAATCAAGGATATTTTCAGTCGAAGGTATAATGCTTAGAGGAGATTGAGACGGGTCGACTTTTTGACGTTTGAAGAGCGATAGACTCTATGCATGCATATTTGATCAGTACCTGCTACGCCAAATAATAAAAGATTTGTAATTGTAATACCTGAAACTTATGCTGAGGTTTTCATGTTAATAGGTCTCCATTGTCTGACCACAGCATCATTTCCCAAGTATGAGAAGTCATTGTGTTACGACCTTACGACTTACTCGTTTGCTAGTTCATAAGATACGATATAGATAGATAAAAATATATGGATCTCATACCCTTGCTAAAATTTATTGTGTATAGGGGTATATAAATTGTACATAGCATTTTAATTCCTGTTGATCCACTCCCTTCTGGTGGACCTGCCCTAACGAGTCTGAAACAAAACTTAATAAGTAGCAGATACTTAACTCACACTAATTGAAGTCAAATTACTTGTTCCCTAGCATAAATTAGTGCCCCTGAAGCCACCCCAGTCATTGTTTACAATTTTATAACCTTAATAGCAATGAAGTTTGCGGACCGGTGTCAAGTCGGCTGTCACTGTCAAAGGTGAGAATGATAGGATGTCAACTGGCGTGGAAATGTCAGCCACAAGACGCGCGCAACAAGTAAAAAAAAAGAGATCGCCATTGCAAATTTTCGGTACCGAACGGAGCGTCTGTTACGCAAGGGCGGATATGGTACCGGAAAATAGCTGAAAAAGAGAAATCTTCACAATTCCAAGTGCTATAGACGCACCAGTAGTGTTGTGGGATTATTGAAATTGGGAGATTTCCCTCTACATTAAAGGCCACCCTACACCCTAGGCCTTTTTTTTCATTTTCTCTATTCTCTGTTTCAACGTCTTTGCCTCCTGCTGTAAGGGTTTCACCGTCCGATTGTATTTATTAAATCACTTCTCGATTTTCATTTCAGAATCGCAACTCATTAATTCCGTCTCTAGCTTTTTTACTTGGAAAAATTTCCGCTTGGATCGCGCTTGATGCTGGCAATAACATCCACGTGTTGAGTGCCTGATCTGTGATCTTCCTCGCGGTTTCTTTTCACTTCAGCCGCCGATCTAACAACAACTGACAATTTTGTTCTCTATAGCATGAAATCATATAGCACCATGTGCTAGCATTTTATAAAATGTGTGTCTGAATAGGATAAAATGATTGGGGCCACCCCCTTTGTCTTTGACTTTGACTTTGCCTTCATTAATAGTTTGGCTTACCTATTGCTTGGCCGTGCCTTCACCCATGCATGTGCCATGGCTGCGCCATCACTTACAGCTTCATCCTTGATGAAGATCACCTTTAAGCTCAACTTCACTGCATCCATCGCCTACATCTAGTTTTGAAACCACTAAATATGAGGTCACCCCTCATAATGGGACCTCCACTTGCAGCCCTTGGCGATCCTCGCTTCAGTCCAGTCAAAATGGACCAGCTTAGCGAAAGATAAGTGGATAATTTTGTAACAGCGCCAGAGATTTAAATCTTTCGTTTTGTTCTTTAAAATTTCAACAATGTTAATTCTCAAATGTAATGAAAATGCTTTTCTAGTTTAATAAAATCTGTTAAATTTTTGTGTTCTGTTTGTTCTTCTATCCTCTAGCCATGCTATGGTCGACACACAGCTACACGCCTGTAGATGTCTTCATGCCACCGACTGAGCTACCAGAAGCTAATGGTAACCCCCTTTCTGTGATTGTGCAGAAAAGTTGGAATCTTCATTGCATTCCATCTTTTCTGGACTTTTTGCGGAAAGGAAGGTTAACATAAATTGGCGCCCAACGTGGGGCACGATTGGTGTTTGGCTTTGTCAACAAGTGGTTTCCTAGTGGAAGATTGGCAGACAGAAAATAGTTTTCAAAATTCTTTATAATTTTTGGCAGCATTTCTATTTTTAATTGCTTTTGGTACTTAAATTTCTAACTCTTTAATCATCCTTACTTTTTGCTTAATGTTTAAAATTTTTATCAAAAGATTAAAATTTTTCCACCTGTTTATTTCATAGGCATACTATGCTCTATTAACTTTTAAATTGCCTTGTTTAGTAATCAGCGAGATCATTACCATAATTTTGTTTCTCACATACTACTATAGTTTTTATTTACTGCTGGGGACAGTTATAACTTTTTTCTCATTGTAGTTTTGGGATCGATGATATTTTGATAATTTTTTGTTGAATACTGATAGTCTGGGGACTTTAGGTTTCCCAGCATTTTGTCGAATATCATCAAACTTTTGATTGAGGTTGTGACTATTGTTGTTGATAGTTTATATATTGTTATATGCTTTTGATTTTGGATCACTAAGCTCTTAGTTTTTGAAAGTATTTCTTCTTGTGCAGTTTTTTTGATTTCTTGGGACTTTTCATGTATGTATATATAGCCTAATTGTTGGATCTCTGGTGTACTGATATAGCTCTCATGATGTTTGGTACGTAGGAAATTTACTTTCAAAATTATTTTTGCCTTCCCCAAATGTTTTTACTTTTTGAATTTTTGACTGTACTTGAACTTTTGATCATTTGTTTTCATTCTGATGGCAATAATCTACTGACTTGAGTTATCTGGAGTAAATCATTTTGCGGTTTATCCATTTGTTTGAATTGTATGAAATTGATATTCATAATTTTTCGTATATTTTGGCGGTTTACTTTTTTTCAAGTATTGACATTTGGACATAGTGCGTTGATACTTACCTTTCTTTTTTTTTTTCAAGAAACAAATGATGTTTTTCTTGACTATATTTTTGCTACTTTTCAATGGGGGGGTGAGTCCTATTCAATCATTTTTACCTATACAAAGACACACATAGTCATTTATGATATTTAAATTTCAACTTGTTGTTGAAATAGTATATGTTCCTCAGTAACTATTGTAGTAATTTTGTCTATTGTTTGGAGCACAAGTTTTCATAATTTTAATGTTTTATAGTTTTATCTGGCATATTCTTTGGGGGAAATTAGAACATTAGTGTCTGATTTTGCATTGGATTTACAGGAATTGAATGTCTCTGTACTTTTTTAATGTATGTCAGATATAAAATAATTTTGTAAGATTTGGCTGCTGCTGTTTTTGTATTGAAACTTTTTGTTTGTATTGAAACTTTTTGTTTGTATTGTTAGTTTTTTGTAGTGTTTTGGATCCTTGTCATTTATTGACGTATTCAGGTTTTTAACTTTAATGTTTTTTCTTTCAAGTGTTTCTTTGAGGTTTATTTCTCAATCATGGTTCAGCCTAGACTAAGCCCAAATGACTTATTAAGTCATGAACTCCACTACGAGATTCATATCAGAGGTTTGGAAGTCCCTAATACCGTGGAGGATAAACGTAAAGTTTTACGTGGCTTATTAGCACAAGAATTTCAAGGGCGTAGTTTCTCAGAACCTTCTGTGACTATTCCTTTTGATGAGGATGAGACTGAGATAAGACTCTCATTCAATAAACTCACTGAGATGATCTGACTGGTGCATTTGATTCTGTTGAACATCGCAGAATTTGTGTGCGCTTATTGCATCTATCTGGTAGGATAGATCGAATGTCTCCTACTTGTGATGAGGAGATAAGTACAAAATCTAGATTGAAGACACAACTTGTTGTGTGTGAATCTGATCTTTTAGAGAAGCTCCAGATGCCATATGCTCAATCATCTCCTCCATCAGTTTCATCTCGTCCTACTCCACTGGCATCAAATCCGCCTGTGACTGTTGCTAATCCTCAAGTATTTCCTCCAGTACATACACAGCCACTCTCTCTTATAAATTTTGCTCCACATAAAAAGATACCAGTTTTCAAATGGGGAATCAAAAAGTTTTCTGGAAATAGCTCAGTTATTGAATTTCTAGAAATTGTCGAATCTCTAATGTCTTCTCGTGGTTGCAATGAGATGGATCTCTTTGCATCTGTAGGTGATCTCTTTGAAGATGTAGCCTGGACATGGTGGCATAATGGCCATCTAAGAAATAGCTTTCATGATTGGCAGGACTTGATTAAACAACTCAAGGATGCTTTTCTACGTGACAATTATGATATGAACCTAATTGATGAGATTTGTAGACGCAAACAAGGTCAGCATGAACATGTTACGATCTTCATTTCGTTCATGGAATCTCAATTCAATAGATTAACCAACAATACATTTAGAGAAAAGGACATGGTCAATAATGTCCGTAGAAATTTATTGACTGACTTTCCACTTTTCCTGAACTAACATCACTTTGTAGGAAATTAGAGGATTCCTTCTTGACTTGTCAACCCCACAATAGACTTTCCACTTCCAGCTTGGTTACTTCTGATAGTACTCCATCATCTCACAGAAAAGCTCCTGTATGTTGGAACTGCGAGAAACTAGGACATTCTGTTCGAGATTGTAGAGCTCCTAACTCTGTTTATTGCTATACCTGTGGTATGAAAAATGTCACACGCTCTAATTGTCCTTCCTGTTCAAGAAACGTGAGGCGAGAAGTTTCCAATATGACTCCCGGAACTTCTTTCGCCCAGACTCGAGGATTCATAGACGTAAAGGGCAAAGCAACTCCAGGTCTCATTCTGAAGTCCAACAAATAGCCAAGTTAAGACAACCTTCAGCAATTAATCCCGATTTGGACATTAATCATTCACAACTTGAAGTTATGCCATCAAATGATCATTCAGAACCATTTATTCAAAATCCAAATGACACTCGTCCACATCTTTCAATATCCATTGGTGATGAAAACATTTTAGCTTTGCTTGATACTGGAAGCAATGCCAACATTCTAGGTTCATCTGGCTTATACTTATTACGTAAATTAAATCTCAACATCGATTACAGTAGTACCTTGCAATTAACAACTGCTGATGGCCAGATGCAAAATACTTTAGGTTTTGTTTCGCTACCAGTAGGTTTTAATGGCAAAGTTCATGTCATTAAATTCATAATAGTTCCTTCCATTACATTCAGGCATGGATTTCATCCTAAAATTCAATTTCAACCTTGATTTTCATACTTTTTCATATCAATCTTGTGCTGCAAATTGTATTCAAGGTATAGAGAAGCTATCAAATATGCAAAAGGAACAATTATTTGAAATTGTTGAACTTTTCAATAGCATTGCACCTACTGACAGTATTGGTTGTACACATTTATATACACATCACATTGACACAGGTGATGCAAAGCCCATCAGGCAAAGACAATATCCTCTTTTTCATGTAATGGAAAAAGCTCTTACTGAGCAAGTTGATGAAATGTTGGACATGGGTATTATAGAACCTTGCAGCAGTGCCTGGTGTTCAGCGCTCTGGCTGGTTTCCAAGAAAGACGGTTCATATAGAGTTTGTTTTGATGGTATAAAACTAAATTCAGTAACAATTCCTGACGCGTATCCTCCTCCTTTAATAGACTCTGTAATTTCTAAAATCAGAGATGCCAGATATCTATCATCCATTGATTTAAAATCAGCATTCTTCCAGATTCCACTTGATGAAGAATCTAAATTAAAAACAGCTTTCATAGTTCGTGGTAAAGGAATGTATTGCTTCCGAAGACTTCCTTTTGGCCTTTCTAATAGCTCAAGTGCAATGTGTCGATTATTAGACATGGTTATCGGTCCTGATCTGGAACCATATGTTTTTTATTATCTGGATGATATAATTGTGGCAACTCCTGATTTTGAAACTCACCTAAGGATACTGAAAGAAGTTTATAATCGATTGAAAGATGCTAACTTGACTGTACATTTTGATAAATGTCATTTTGTTCGCTCATCTTTAACTTTCTTAGGCTATGTTGTTGATGAGAAAGGACTTAGAACAAACCCCGAAAAAGTATCTGCACTTTTATCATATCCTCAAACCAACTAATACTACTCAGATTCAAAGGTTGATTGGAATATTTGGCTATTATCGTCGTTTCCTTAACAATTTTAGTGGTGTTTGTTCTCCAATTTCAGACTTGCTTAAAAATCGGAAGAAGGGTGAACCTATCACTTGGACTCCTGATGCTGCCAATGCTTTAAGGAAATTTAGAATTTGCTAACCAGCGCTCCAATTCTCGCTAGTCCAGACTTCTCCAAGCCCTTCTATATCTGTTGTGACAGCTCAAATACTGGTGTGGGAGGCACACTTTATCAAGAAGAAAATGGTTTGAAACATCCCATAGCTTATTTCAGTAAATCTCTCAACAAATGCCAAAGAAAATACTCTACAACTGAAAAAAAACTCCTTGCAGTCATTCTTAGTATTGAGCATTTCCGTTGTTACATAGAGCACACACATTTTTTTGTTATTTCTGATCATTCAAGTTTGCAGTGGTTGAGATCTCAAAAAACACCTTCACCTAGACTATGCAGATGGTTATGTCGTCTCTCTCCTTATGATTTTAAAATTATTCATCGTAAAGGCAAAGTTATACCTGTAGCAGATGCTCTTTCGCGTTTGCATGAAAATGAGGTTAATGTGTCAGTTTTAGATCTTGCGGAATTATCTCCTGACAAGTGCTATCGTAAAATGATACGTAAAGTTGAAAACAACCCTGAATTGTATCCATCTTTTAAAGTAGAAAATAATATTCTATACAAACATAATCTTTCTGATAATCCACTTGCAGAAACTTATACTCACTGGAAAATCGTTGTTCCAGCTCCAAATAGATCTAAATTGCTCAAAATGTATCATGATGATCCTACTTTTGGTCATTTAGGAGTATTTAAAACACTATCTCGCATATCAGCTATTTATTATTGGCCTAAAATGAAGCAATCTGTTCAGTTCTATGTACACTCATGCAAAGTTCGCTCACAATGTAAACCTAGTAATTTACCTCAAGCTGGATTAATGGGTAAATATAGAGACATCAAGTATCCATTTCAAATGATTTCAGCAGATCTTTTAGGACCATATCCTCGTTCTAAAAAAGGCAATCGATTTCTTTTAGTAGTTTGTGACTGGTTCACTAAACTTGTACTAGTTCATCCAATGCCTTATGCAACTTCAAGCTCAATTGTAAAATTTTTAGAAAATCAAGTTTTCCTTATACATTGAGTTCCTCAAATCATCGTTGTAGATAATGGTCTACAGTTCATTTCTAAATAATTTAAAGCTCGTGCAGATTCGTATTAAGTGCAGAAGATCTGGTATTCAGCAAGATATACCCCTCAGGTAAATCCTACTGAGCGAGTTAACAGAACCATCCTTACTGCAATTAGGTCTTATATCAAAGACTCTCATAAAACTTGGGATGAGTCTATTCATCAAATAGCTCAAGCAATCAGACTTGCTAAACATGAAGTCACAGGATACTCACCCAGCTTTCTAAATGTTTACAGAAATGTACCAGTTGAGGGGTCATTCTATGGAAAGATTGCACCTGTTGCCAATAATCCAGGCAATATCGACCAGAACGTCATAGATCCAAATTTTGCTCAGCAAATTCCAGAATTTTACTTTAAAGTCCAGCACAGAATGCGGTGTTCCTACGAACTTAATAGAAATAGCTATAATCTGCGTACACGACATCTGCAATTCAATAAAGGTGAAAGAGTTCTCAAACGCAATTTCTTTCAATCAGGTGCTGCAGACAACTTTTGTGCCAAACTAAGTCCAAAATTCCCTCCTTGTATTGTTCATATATTAAAACCTCCGTTAGTATACACATTGAAAGATCTCCATGGTAATATCTTGAGAGATTTTCATGTTAAAGACTTGAAACCTGATAATACGTTGAATGTTGATCATGGCAATGGTATTGATGTTTTGCGTAATGATGTAATGAGTGAGAGTTCTGATTCGGACAGCGATTAACTTTTGCTTTTGTGTATTATTATGCTTTACATACTCTGATATTCTAAAATTCAGATAAATAATTCTTGCTTAATCATTATCATTTTTAATAATACTCATATTTCCGCTCAATCGAAGGGGGCGAGTTTTTCAATCTGTACATTGGAGCGAGTAGGTTTTCCTATATTTATTTCCTAGTACAGATGCGAACGGATAAGAACTTCCTTTGATAATTGTTAAGCTAATTTCCTGTAAAAGGCAGTTGAATGTTTACTTTGGACATTTGTCATCGTTGTTCTTTCAACCTTTTGAAGTATTACGTCAGTCCACCATTTACAAAATTTACAAGTCATAATTATCTTTCTGATTCCAATTTAATGTGTATACTTCATCTTTTAAATATATCATTTTTCTGAGAGTACTCAAAATTTAAATTGCATTCCCGATCAAAATCATGTGACAAATACTGTGTATATGTTGTCACATGACCCGAAAATTTTGATTGAACTTACTCTTGAATTTTAGTTCATTGATTGAACTTAAGCTATATTTTGACTTTGAAAATCTTACTTCAATATTTCATGAATGTCTCTTATATACTTTAATTCTCTGAAAACATTTTGAATTATTTTGTAGTCTTACAGACTGCTGGCGCCCGACAATTTTTTTGTGGAATCAGAACTGCACTTAGTTAACATCTTTTTTGATTAAAATACCTTCTTGATCAAGTTTCCATTGGTTCAGTACTTGTAAATTGTTTTGTTATATGACTTGAATTCCTAATAAAATTTGTTAATTTCTTTTGATTTTCATATTTTGAAAATAGTAATGCAGTTTTTTATATTGGATATTGGTTTAAAATATCACTGTAGATGATATTCTTTTCGGGTTTGGAGTATTGCGAGATAATCTGGCAATTGTTTTGAGAAAGTTTATTATTCTGTTTTTTTAGTACCTCTTATGGTTTAGGTACTTACTTAGTTATGAAGTTTTAAGTAGTCAGTCGTGCATTTTGGATGCCATTGTGATTCCTCACTTCGTGCTTGGACTACTGCTGATGCTTTTGGTTTATTATTTTTCTCGTCCTAGGTGTGACGATGTTTTATATTTTCGGTTGTTCATCATATGATGATAGTTTTTTTAAATGCAACTTCACTGTACTTTTCAGCGAGTTGGTGCAATAACCATCCCTCGTGTTTGGTAGACTGTAGGCCATCCCTTTTTCTTCCAATTCTCTTCTAACATTTTTGTTTCTACCTTACTTTTGCTACTTGTTATCTGGTCGAATGGTTGTACATTTGTCCTTCCGTGATAACTCTCAATTTCCTAGTTAAACAAAAATTCTTGAATGCTTCTTCGAATTTTTTTCTGGTTAAGTAGGGGCGAGTGTAACGGTTTCACCGTCCGATTGTATTTATTAAATCACTTCTCAATTTTCATTTCAGAATCGCAACTCATTAATCCTATCTCTAGCTTTTTTACTTGGAAAAATTTCCGCTTGGAGCGCGCTTGACGCTGGCAATAACATCCACGTGTTGAGTTCCTGATCTGTGATCTTCCTCGTGGTTTCTTTTCACTTCAGCCGCCAATCTAACAACAACTGACAATTTTGTTCTCTATAGCATGAGATCATATAGCACCATGTGCTAGCATTTTATAAAATGTGTGTCTGAATAGGATAAAATGATTGGGGCCACCCCCTTTGTCTTTGACTTTGACTTTGCCTTCATCCATACTTTGGCTTACCTATTGCTTGGCCTATCACTTTGCCGTGCCTTCACCCATGCATGTGCCATGGCTGCGCCATCACTTACAGCTTCATCCTTGATGAAGATTACCTTTAAGCTCAACTTCACTGCATTCTTCGCCTACATCTAGTTTTGAAGCCGCTAAATATGAGGTCACCCCTCATAACTGGGACCTCCACTTAAAGCCCTTGGCCATCCTCGCTTCAGTCCAGTCAAAATGGACCAGCTTAGCGAAAGATAAGTGGATAACAGCGCCAAAGATTTAAATCTTTTGTTTTGTTCCTTAAAATTTCAACAATGTTAATTCTCAAATGTAATGAAAATGCTTTTCTAGTTTAATAAAATCTGTTAAATTTTTGTGTTCTGTTTGTTCTTCTATCCTCTAGCCATGCTATGGTCGGACACACAGCTACACGCCTGTAGATGTCTTCATGCCACCGACTGAGCTACCGGAAGCTAATGGTAACCCCATTTCTGTGATTGTGCAGGAAAGGAAGGCTTACACTGCTGTATGCATACATTTTACCATCTGAGGGCTGGTTGGCACCACTAGGTGACCTCCAACAGGTGATTCCAGAGATTGCAGGTCAGATTAGGCTGCAAGGTTTATTTATGTAAAACTTCAGGTGTCTGGGTCAGCTGAAATATAGAGCACCCGATTTTTTTGCTGTAACATTATCCATTAGGTTAAGATCACTTGTATATGTTTCACTGGCGGCCAAAAGTAACAATTGTGGACAGAAATTAAAACATGTGTGGTTTGATTTATCGTTTGAGCAGCCCAACAACGCTCCACCATTTTATACAGCTCGAAGTTTTAAGGCTTTCTCAATAATTACTTGTTTAAAATTCTGATACCATAGAACTGCGATTGTGGGATAATCTGGCGAAAAAGGGTTTTCCGAGTTCGACAGGGTGGACAAGAACGACGTACGAATTTCGAAACCGCATTGCTCGTGACACGCACACGAGTAGTGGGTTTTAGTGAAAATTTGGAAGCAATGGAGCTTTTTACCGTGCGTGCTGTGTTAAGGCTTATTACAAAAATGGAGATTCGTGCACTATTGGGTGCGTCTGTTTAGCTCTGAGTTTAGCTTACATGATCAACATCGATGTCCTAGTGAAAGTGTGATTAGGTCGTGGATCAGAAAGTTCGAGTCTACCGGTTCGATACTTAATCAGAAACCCGCGGGGCGTCCAAGGTCAACACGAACAGATGAAAATATAGGAGAAGTTGCGATGCGATATCAAGAACATCTGTAAGGCGTACTTTGGTAAAAAACGTTAAATTGCACACATAAACTTGCTACTGCGTTGAAACCACAGGACCACCATCTACGCCGCGCGTTTGCCGAAACAATGTTAGAGCGCTTTCAGGTGCGAACAATATTTTCTGATGAAGCTCATTTTCATTTGAGTGGATTTGTCAACAAGCAATATTACCGGTATTGAGCCGCAGAAAATCCCAACTTAAAACACCAACGACCTTTGTATTCGCGTTATGTTACAGTTCGGGCGGCCATGTCGGCTGAAGGAATCATCAGGCCCTATTTGTTCGAACTCGAGCAAGGCCAGATTGTAACAGTAAATTATAATAGCTACACAGCAATGCTACTAAACTTTTCTTTCCACAACTGCATAATTTTGAAGCCCAGCATTGCAGGACCGGGTTTCAACAAGATGGCGCGACATCACATACCGCCAACGAGTCTTGCAGTTGTAAACGAAGTGTTTAGTGGAAAACTGAAACCGCGACGATGGGACATTCCGTGGCCTACACGGAGCCCAGATCTCATGTCTCTGCATTTTTCTCTGGGGATACCTCAATAGTCGATGTTATTTTTAAAAAATAAAATTCCAATCTGTTTACGCTAAGTATTTTTTTTTATTTTTAAAATCGCTCAACTTAATGACCCACCTTTCTAGCCTTAATCAGCGCGTTGTTAGTATTCACAATATCTAAAGAATCAGATATAGAAATAGAAGCTGAGGCAGGAAAACTCAATCCACTACATCTGGTAAAAGAATACTCAGAGATAGTGGTGCCACTGGACATGGATGACCCCAACTTAGAGACTGGAACAACAAAGAAAACTATAATCGATTTAAATGAAGACATGAAGTTGATAAGTATTAAAGCTATCATAAGTTTTTTTTTTCAGTACCAGTTGGATATCTAAAAATTTATAGCTACTGGCTTAAATTGCAAATAAGCAAATCAATTCTTGTGAGCTCAAAAAAAAGTTTTATAGATTGAGTTTAAAGTGATTATGAAAGGAAATGGCTTCACCGTATCGGTAAAAGAAAGTCTTAAATTCCGTAAAAGCTACTTTTCAACGAGCGCGAAGGTGACTGAGGAAAAAGGATGGAAAATAGCAGCAGCAAAAGGGAGAGAAAAGGGAGAAAAATGGAAAGTTGCTGCTAGAAATTCTAAGAAATTTCTATGGCAAAGAGGCGTCTGAAATCATTACATTGATGGAGATATGTATATCAAGAAGAGTAAGATAGGTTAGGTTAGGTTTCTTGTGAGTGCATCAATAACGATCCTCCACTGCGACTCTTTGGTCTATTGTGGCTCACACCTATTTATATTTCCCCCAGTAGCTCCGACCTTCTGAGGAAGTCGATCAACTTGTTTGGAGAAATACCCTTCAGAGGACTTCTGCTTGGAGTACTACGTCTCCAAGTATGTTGTATCTGATTCTGTCAATTTCAGGGCATCAGCACAATACATGCCTGACCGTTTCATATCCCTCCATGCACAGTCTGCACTCAGCGTCCTCCGCCATACCCAGCCTGCTCATGTGGTGATGCAACTTTCAATGACTAGTGTACAGTCCTACTAGAGCTTTAAGGCGATTCCCGTTCAGCCATAGCAAAGAGTCTGTTACCTTCTTTATCAAGATTGGTATAGTTGCCTTAGCATGGGTTAACCCAGCTAATCCCTCCCAGTATTGATGGATTTTTCTGTCCATCTCTGCAGAGATTATTTGTTTAGCCGTATTGTATGCGATCCCAATTTCTGGGACAGGCCCTATGAAGGGTGTGCTAGCCCCACTCTTTGCCAGAATGTCAGCTGTCTCGTTTTCCTCTAGACCTGCGTGTCCTGGACTTCATTTCCCTCCCCTATGCCACAAAGGGCTTCTTTGCAATTCCACACTAATTTCGATGTCGAGTAGGTCCTTTAGTCCTTTAAGTGTGGCTTGACTTTCTGAAAAAATAATCATAGTTGTGTCTCAGTTGTCGTTCTGCAATCTTTCTGGCACACAGTTCTATAGCATATAGCTGCTCTGTCTGGAAGATCGATGCCCAGATTCCTAGGCTAACAGATTTTTTAATCTTCAGCTTCGGCACGAATATAGCAGCTCCAACACCTACCTCGGTCTTGGATCCATCTGTGTATGCACAGATATCTTTCCTTATCAGGTTAACTTGCTGTTCCCACTCATTCCTGTGTGGAATTGTCACTGAGTAGGGTTTATCATATCTTTGGCATTATATCAGAAGGCATTCCCAGACTGGGGTGGTTTTGTAAGTTCACCAACAAGGGAGGGTCTTGGATCTACATCCCAAAAAAAGTGACACCCCTGGGAGAAAGTTCAGACGTCCAAGATAGTTCTACAGAAGGGATGAATCGTTTAGTGTCTTCCAGACCAAACTCCTAATTGGAACTTATCAGATCTCGAGGATACCTTGCCTTAAAGCCATAGGCCTTAGGAGGTAAGAAACTGAATCCGCTACAAGACCTAAGGCAACTGGAAGGTCCCAGATCTGTCACAAAACCCGAAAATGTGATGGCTGTGAGGGCAGCAGTTGAATTGTCACCAAGACGCTATGCTAGGAGGCATGCAATTGCTTTGGATATGTCTGCTCGCTCTTTAAGGAGAATTCTGTATGAAGAGCTGTCATTCCATCCCTATAAAATCATGGTTGTTCAAGAACTGATGCCTGATGATTACATCAACTTTGTAAATCGTTGTCAAGAAATTATTGAACGAATCCCCGAAACATCAACCTTTTCAGCAGCAACGAGGCCCACTTCCACCTCTCTGGGGCTGTCAATAAGCAGAATTTTCGGTACTGGGCTGACATTAATCCAAGACAACTTCATGAGAGACCTCTTCACTCACATAAATTGACTGTGTTGTGTTCGATGTAACAATTTGGGGTCATTGGACTATTTTTTGAGGAGAATGGTCGAACATTAACTGTCACAGCTGATCGTTATGTTTCAATGCTGCAAAACTTTTTTGAGCCACAATTGCAAGAACTGAGTGACGAAACTAGTTTAGGAGGTCTGTGGTTCCAACAAGATGGAGCTACAGCACACACAGCTCGGATTTCTATAGCGAAATTGAGACAAACGTTTTCTGACCGACTCATGTCTTTGAGAGGTGACTTGGGTGGCCAGCGCGCTCGCCAGATTTAAGCATGTGCAATTTTTTCTGTGAGGTTATTTGAAGGAGTTTCTAAACTTCGCCTCCACATTTTAGATGAGCTAAAGACCCGAATTGTTGAAGGAACATCCACGATATCCCAAAAATGACCAGACCAAACTTTCAGAAATAGTGTATTGCTGCTGCAGGCCACCATCTTGCTAAAGTTGTGTTCAAAACTAAATAAAAAATTGGATTACATTCAATTTATAAAAAAAAAGTATTAAGTCTGTAAGTTATTCAGTTTTTCTTTGATACCTCCTCTAATCCGGGTCATCACTTTTGCCCTATCCTGTATCTTTAACCTCTTCATAACAGTAGCGAAATCCTTGATGTTTCGACCCTAGGAAAGATCGCGAGGCATTCTAAAGCAATGCAGTCCAAGATATTCAAAAAGAGATCCGAAGAAACCTAAGGAGATCATGGATCAAAGAAATCTGGAAGTGCCGGTCTCTGCTCCTTGCTCTTGAACATGCTCCAGTATAAAAAATTCGGGAATATTTTGTTCCTTGTCGTATGCCGACTCTTCCCCAAAGCGGTTGTCTACAAGTGACGAAGTGCTCTACCAATATGTTCCAAACGTAACATGCATCAATCCATCTAGCCATCCATTTTAAAATATTTTCTCTGTCGGGCATTTAGGGTGATTGATGGTGGCCCGTTTGAATGCGGGACTTTTGTTTCCCTCCTGCGCTTATGTAAGGAAGCGGCCGATTGGCACGGTTGACAGGACTGGTTTAAGCACAAAGGCATCATTGTAAATTTACGGAGGAAAAGGAATGTATTGTATTGAACATTTCACTGCGAATTTATAGAAATGTTCTCCAAACAATCACAGCACTGAGAGCAAATTGGACAAAAGTTTTTTAGTTGGTTTTTACTATAACAGAAATGGATAATTTTCAATCCAAAGAAGTATTGTTCGAGTAATTGCAGAAATTGGTAAATGATGAAAACCCCGGTATATTTCAATAACTCCTGGACTATTAAAAAAAATGTGTGATTATAAAATAAATTCGTTTTTAAAAAGCAGTGAAATAAGCCTCAAACAGTTGAAATCGTCCCACTGGTTATGAATATATGTGAATTACTGTTTAAAAATTTGGAGGCCAGCCGATCACGATTTGAATCGCGTGACCGGATTGTTTTATATAACCATGTAAGTGCCCAATAATGCCCACATTCAAACTGAGGGAACATCGTGACCTTAATGGTTCCTCCTAGACTATTAACAATAAGCGAAAAAGACTTAAAACGGTACAATGTTGCGTTTCTAGTCTCTTATGGTAAAACACATAAGTGAACGAGTTGCCTGAGAGGGAATCAAACAAATTGACTGGTGAAGAGCAGTACAGAGCCGGGATACTCAACAAACAGTTTATTAAATGAGTTTAATGAAAATTGTCTTATTTATTTGATCTTAGTAATGAGGGGCAAGTTCTTGCTCAAACCTGAATCCAGAGATTATTCCAACAAATAACTGCAATCGATATCACGCTGTGACAGAAAAAACAATTCAAGATGCACCGTTGTCTACACCACTGTGACTGGTTGGCTGTCGCTCGACGCTCGACCATTGTCAACTCATAAATTCCTACAATATATAGGACAACGGCCACAAACTCAAGAAAAGATGCGGAAATCATTTAACACAATTCAGTTATCTCTAAAGATTATGTTTATAAAAGGGTGATATGATCACTATCACTGTCATGTCAGAGTAGAAATATTAGATAAAGGTGACTTTTACACCCTCCATAAAAGAAATGTGTTATGAAGCGATTATTTGACGCAGCTAAAGAAATATAATCAAATCAGAAAAGGTTTTACTAGAAAACTTTACTTTACAGTAACGGTTATCATCAAAAATTCACTTAACGTTCCACCTATACCTCCAACACAGCTACCAACCACAACTAGTACGCTCGATATACCCTACCTAAGAAGTTTATCCGAAAAAGTTGGAGGCGTTTAGTATCAGAACTGTCTTCAAAACAACTAAAACATCAAGATCCCTACTGTGTCACACAAAACCTACTAATCAAAATATAGACACAAAACATTCAACGTATAAAATAGACTGTGACTGCGGTAGATGCTACATCGGTGAAACATTAAGACCGGTTAAATGCAGAAAAAAGATCATTAAGGCTTTCTAACAAAGGGAGAAACTTCAAAATCAGCACTGAGCGAACATGTATTGGAAACAGTTCATTGGGTAAAATCGGAGGAAGTCTCAGTACTACACAAAGAGGATAGATAATAATTACAAGAAAAGTTAGCGATAAACGGAGCCTAATAGAATAAAACATAATAGAAATTTATAGTATTGGTCGCTCAGTAATAAACAAAAAACAAATAAATTGATAACAGAGATAACACGTTATTGTGATACAGTGTAAATAACATACAATTTTCTTTAAAGTACATACAAAAACAAACATACATATACAACATATAACACAGCGATAGTGATGCTTACGGTTTCACTAGAGCACAGAACTCTTCAATACTATATGGTTCCATTTCGCATATATATTTCTGAATGCTTTTTTGAATATAGTGAATGCTAAAATAGATTGAATATGTTGAGGTAAAGCATTGTAAAGTTTCAGTGCATAGTAATGTGGACATTTTTCGGTAGAATTTGTAACGGTTTCACCGTCCGATCGTATTTATTAAATCACTTCTCGATTATCATTTCATTAATCCCATCTCTAGCTTTTTTGCTTGGAAAATTTTCCGCTTGGAGCGCTTGATGCGGAGTTCCTGATCTGCGATCTTCCTCGAGCTTCCTTTTCATTTGAGCCGCCGATCGAACAACGGCTAGAAATTTCTTCTCTGTAGCACAAGGTTATATAGCACCATGTGCTAGAATTTTCTAGAATGTGTGTCCGTATAGGACAAAAATGGTGAGTTTTATAATACTATACAGTTTTATTGCTGGATCCGCCTGTAGTTTATAGATAATCGATATGTAAGTGATTTATTTCTTGTACGATTTTAAAATATCCATCGAATGTCATTTTCGACTACTTCGATCATTCGCCATAACTTTAATCAAATCGAGGTGGAAATCGATCCACATCGATTTTACCTCTGTGCGCGTATATTTATTCATAGTTCAGTGAAATTATAAGTACGTTGATTATGAATATTCGATGATTATGTTTTTATATCAGAAGCATGTGGAGAAATTTTTGATGACCACCATCTTGTTCTACGCTTTTTTTTGCTATTTCATGATTTTATTTTATGAAAGGGATTTCCAATTTTCGGTTTGATTTTATCAAACTATATAATGTAATTCTAACCTAGAAAATCGTTGGTTCTCTTTTGAGGCAGACTGAGATTAGAAATGCCTTGGCCATTAGGGCACGTTGCTAATGCACACGGTTCTTTTTCAGATTGGGGCCACCCCCTTTCTCTTTCCCTTTCACTTTGCCTAGCCTTGGCCAATATTTTCACCCATGCATGTGCCTTGGCAGCGCCATCGCCTTTAACTTCGCCTACAACTGGTTATGAAGCCACTATATGGAGGTCACCCCTCATAACTGGGACCTCCCCTTCAAGCCCCTGGCCATCCTGGCTTCAGTCCTGTAAAAATGGACCAGCGAAAGATAAGTCGATAGCGTTATAGCAGCGCCAAAGATGTAAAACTTATTTTGTTATTTTTGTAAAATTGTAATGTAATGAAAATGCCTTTTTTTGTTAAATAAAATCTGTTAAATTTTTGTGTTCTGTTTGTTCTTCTATCCTCTAGCCATGCCATGGTCGACACACAGCTACACGCCTGTAGATGTCTTCATGCCACCGACTGAGCTACCGGAAGCTAATTGTAACCCCCTTTCTGTGATTGTGCAGAAAAGTTGGAATCTTCATTGCATTCCATCTTTTCTGGACTTTTTGCGGAAAGGAAGCGTTACAAATTTAGCTTATGTGATGGTTAAAGATAAATAGTAGAGTGTTATCGATATAAATTCCCGGTAATGTTAATAAGCAGTTGACTTTAAATATACTTCTACATGACTCTCTAGGTTTCATTTTGAACATTGTTCTTATTATCCTCTTTGGTATGATAAAATATCTATTAGCTGCGGGACTATTACCCCAAATTGTTATTTGATAAGACATAATAGAATACGCAAGCCAATAGCAGGCATCCTGCACAGCTGAAGGTCCCTTCCTGGATCCCGAGTACTCCTGGCCGTTCTGGTAAGACTCCACCACTAACGTGTGTATTTGTCAGCAAAGAAGCGGCTCTCACACTTCCTCTGGGATGCCAAACTGACTATTTATATTTTTTTAATGACTTTTGACGTTTCCGGGGCGATGGACGAGGTTGACGTATATGGCATATTAAGAAACGACAGATAGTTGTGGAGGGCCGGGCGTCCTGTTTGGGAACAACAATGCCTACCTCAGACGGTCCTGCTGCGTAGTGCCATTTCAAACTTCAGAATGATGAATTCGCTAATCTCAACATGTTATGGGATTTTCAGACTATTGTACTGACATACTGTATGAGAATGTGATAATGAAAAGAAAAAGCAAACGAACTGTCAGCTGAGAGACAAATAAATAAAATAATATTGTCATTGTCCTGAAGATCATCTTTGTGACTGAAACGTTTAGAATAAAGAATATTTTGTCAATACATATTTTATTCTCCAGACAAATATAGGGGATTATTTTTTTTTTAAATAACCTAAATTAGTCAATGTATGACATTTTTGGAATCAGAATTAAAAGCTCTATTCGCCTGTGCAACCTGTGCAAAAAATTCGATAAAGTTGATTATTGAGAAATATTAAATTGAAATTCGAATTATGTCCCCTGGTTTAGGTAAAGGAGGAAATGTAAGCGTATAATTTATTTTAAAATCCCACATCAAATTCAGTTTGAAAAAATAAAAACGATTTTGGGAAAACCCATTTTCCTCCCTCCAACTCATTATCTGCGCAACTTTGCCCTCTTTTAACCAACTTCGTATCTTTTCGTTTCCGAGATCCCAGTGGTGAGACTAAAAATTGGAAACACTCAATATTGTGTCGTTCCTAAGTTATTTGAGAAAAGACGCATTTTTAAACATTAACACGCTTTGGTAAAGGTGACCGTAGCAGCCGAACGTCAAAAAAAAGTTCCTCATTTAGCATCTATAGTTTTAATTAGCGGAAGAAAACTGATTAAATAAACCATGCTTCTCTTTCAGGTTTGGCAATACAAAAGCATAGGGATATCACGTGCACGCATCGTGAGACGAAGTGACGCGAAAGTAATCGCTGCTACATGTCATTTGCACATGCCGCTTATCTTCTTGCTATTTTTTATGTTCACATTACCAAATGTTCGATAAATTTAAACAGTCCCAACACCTCTGGGAGACTTCACAAAATAGAACACTCGCTGGTACCCTGTCCTTTCCCATTCCTCTGCCTATCCCTTCTTCCTGTTCCGGGCCATACGGCCTACGGCACAGGTGATATATTAACTGCTTTGTTTGCACATGCGCTTATCAAAGGGTCTGGCACCGCGCCGTACTTGGCACAGTAGCAATATTGATTGGCCTTGCCATTTTTTGAACAGGGCTGGATCCAGGATACTAGACAAAATTTATTGGAATAAAGGATTTCTTTAATTTACACTTCCTTGAAATTCGAATATTCTGGATTCTCTGCAGAAATATCGATGCATTATCAATTATTATATCCATTACAATTATCCTGAAGGTTTACCCCTCAGATGAAAAACAAAAGGTATAATCAGCTACGTGAAGCAAAAGCAAAAAATGTCAAACTTGTTAATCCAGTATTCACTTTCAAATTTATTCAAAATTAATTTGTTGATTCTGGCATGACAGTCAAAACATTAGTAAAGTCATCGTTCATTGTGGCATAATCTCTTTTATTGGCCATATTGAAGAACTTGAACCACTCAAGTGCAAGATCAAGAAAAACAAAATCTACAAAACTCGTCGAATAAGCATCACTGGCAAAAGAATTTTAAACAAAAGAGACTATAAGAATAACAACGATAACAATAGGAATAACAACACGAGCACATCAATGTGAATGATAGTCTATTTTTCGAAACATATCACTGTTCAAAGAAATAATGAAATCTAGTGATAAAATGGAAGGGAACAACCTAACTTATCGTACGTGAGTTTTTGTCTACGTCTGCTCTCGTCGATGAAAGCGCCATCTAGCGGAACTCGGAAAGAAATATTATAATATATGCATTATATAAATAAATGGACATTAATGAAAACGACATTTAGCCGATTTCGTTTCATTTTTTTCAGAAAAATGATAATAGCTTAACAGCAAAGTATTTGCATCAGGCTGCATCTAATGCCACATAACAGATTTCACTAACGAGATGGGAGTGATGAAGAGCGTATAGTTAATGTCCCTTGGATGATAATGAACATTAACCTGAGAAATCGCTTTGCCATGAAATGCACCTTCTTCGTATATGATATTATATATAATATAATAATGTCGCATAGTATTTGTTGTTAAATGGTATGTCGCCAACTTTCCTTTCAACATTAGGCCTGCTCAAGCTTTATAAGACGATATCTAATATAGGTAGAAAATAACAAACATTTTCTTGAAAAAGCGTAAGGTAAACATCTTTATCCTTATAAAATTCCACCGGTGGAAAAGCTAAATTAACTTTTCCCTCAGTTGGCGTTTCCTTCGAGAAGAAGGCGGAAAACTCCACCTAATCCGAATAGTGTTCTTATTAGCGCAACATGTTCAAAGAAATCCCTATCGGTTCTGTATGATAGCAATCTGGAAAGTTGGAAACTTGGATGAACAGAGTTATAGCCGCGGTTTCCGCTAGAGTTTCAGACTAAACTGGGTATTTCGTTTGATCTTGGCTATCCTCCTGTTGATTGGTTAATAATTAGAAGATCGTCCAAAGAAGCTGTTAAAATATACAGCTAGATGTTTTACAAGGTAAGTGTGTTCAAAAATTGCCGGGCACGCGATGGACAAAAAAAGTATCATCGGACAGATAGTTAAATATGGGCGTGGTCTCTATGGTGGAATGTGTCATGTGGGGCTGATCTAGGCCAGGAAAAGTGCAACATTTTCGTTGTTTCCATTTGTCAGATCAAAAAAGAATTGTCAAATTGAAATTGGAATCGTTCCTAACCTCAAATCGACTAAATGTCTGTTCCATTAACATCCAGAAGCACAAATATTTCTGTTCTACATCCGCTTCGTGGCAGCCAGCAGATACAGGTGCTATTTTTAAGCGCGTCGTCTATGAGCCAGAAAGACTATAATGACAACAAAGCTAGTACCATGTCTGGAGCAGTGACGCAATTTCAAAATAGGCAGCACTAAAATACAGCAAAAAACCCCGATGTGACATAAGAGATTGCAGTCTTCCATAAGGAGTTGCAACTCTCTTCTCGCTACTACTTCCTTCCTTTCTTTCTGTCTCTCTCCTTTCCCCTACAACTTGTCTGGTTTCTGGGCCACCAGACCTGACAGACTGACGACAGACACTGATATAACAGAGACTATGACCGAAAGGCTAAGGTCGTCCGGATGACCTTGACAGGCAACGACGAGTAGTAAGGAGTTGCAATCTGACAGTTTCCGTAATGAGGGTATCGAATGTACAAAATGGATAGTGACTTATAGGGCATGTTATATAAGTAAAACTAGATGATTCATTCAGGAACAGATTCAAGGAGACAACGCTGAATTTAGATATGATAGAACAGGAACATCTGGAATCCAATGTTGTACATCACAGTAAACTCAAAACTTAGTGTCAGAGATCACCTGAGATCACAATTACAGATGAAAGCTAGCCTTTCCCCCTCTGGATGATGATAAGAAGAAACACTAACTTAATGGATTTTAAAATTCTGCTAATTTTATCATATCTTGAAGACTAAGTACTTCATATTTCGAAGTATTTGAAAGCGTATCAGAAGTGAATGATATTAGGTATAGCTTCTCATGTAACTTAGTTTCCTTGTATATACCTCAATAATCAGGATGAAATTGGAAAACGGCTGTTAATGTAAGCAGAATGAAAACATGCAGCCTTCACCTGTTACCATTTGCAAGCTGGTCATTTCTAATCCTTTGTTACATTCGATGATTTTAGCTTTCCGGTTTCACGAACTCTTGAAAAGGCATCTGCTTAACCAGTATCTGGTAATCAAGGTTTTATAGATGTAAAACGACAGAATTGATTTCATTAAACAAAATGATTCAAGCTTGGTTCTGAACAAAATGGCAAGGCAACCAAGAAAATTTAACTAGCTGTCATCTCAGCCGAAAGTTACAAACATTATATGAACCAGTTACGTACATCCGTATGCATAATAGCCGTGTCTGCGGCAAACCCTACCGTATCCAACGGAAACGTATGTGCATGTCAGGAGTTAGTGAATTGCGGAGTTGTTACCTACGATTCCGGTAAACGTTGCGGTCGCGGTTGCTGGTTGCAGTTGCCGCTACCAACCACCGCCTGTTTCTGCTACATGAAGGACATGTTCAATCATCCCTGCCTGTCGGGATCGCATGACATGATAGTGACATTGCCCATACTACCAAGTAGATTGGCCTAGTTGTAAGTACATGCTTTTGACTACGGATGCTAAGTAAATTTATTTTCAGTACCTGTGGATCTTGACGTTTACTTCAAGTGTTACGATAAATACCAAATTTCAGTACAAGATAAGTATAAAGTCATCCGTTCAGTCCAAAAGTCAATGCTTTAAGAATGAAGCTTAACAATAACGGTTACTTAAAAACTATACATGAGGATGAACCCATCGATATGAAAGAATTTTGGGCGCGATCTGAGACTTTTTTGTTTAATGCTTACAACTCCGTCACTAGTCCACATACATTCATACAAAACCTACATTATATGATTTTGATGAACTCTCCATCAACTTGTCATCATCAATTAAACAGTACATTTTGAAAAAATAAAAACACGAGTGAAGTGATTTAAGTGCGCTATCAAGACGAATCTAAGTACACCTCAAATGTCAAAATCCATCAAGCCGTTTCGGGTGTAGCTCGTGAAATAAAATTTTCAAAGTTGAACTTTGCATTTAAAATCTACCAATTTGATATTATAAAATTTTACTAAACCCAGTGTCATTCGCTTTGACAAGATGCTTCATACCTCAAAGTCCATGGAGGCGTTTAAACTGTACCCCGAGAAATAGGTTGAATGTATTTTGTTTTTATACACTGAATAACTCAACCATCATAGGGAACGAAAATGGCAACAGTGGTTAGGTACTGCCTGGCATGTTTGAGCCAGTGTTGCAATTCTAAGCACTCTCGGCAGGACACGATGGCTACGTCGCCAACATCCGGAGTCAGACCTACTGACATATGTATAAGCTACCTGACGTGGTGACAAACGTCAAAATAAGTTATTCTGGATACGGATATTGGTAATGCCACCATGGTGGGGAAGGTATCATACGAGTATAGCATGCAATAATTGCAATAAATGTACAACAAAACATTTCATAAAATACAGTTGCACAATAAATTAGGATCTGTTATCAGAGGCGGAATTTTAAAGCACAAAAAAGGAAATTGCTGCAAACAACGTTAATACACTTCGTTCATCTGCGAGGCGCCAGAGCGACAGGCTTTCGTAAACAGAGGGGAGAAACTTCATTACTTTTTTCATTTAATTCTTATGCGGAAAAACAGGTGCTTTGGGGAGCAGAAGCAAGAAAAGGAGTAGGCTTTCTAGTTAGAAAATTATGTAAATGTCTCGCAACAGATGGTCCAGCTTGGCTGCTGCAGGGGTTTGTTGCCTTTTTCGCTTATAGTCTTGTTTCGCAGCACATATCTTGTATTTCCAACAAGCATCTATAATGGATGGAACTATCATTTGCCATTGCGCGTGATTTTCGTGGACAGGAAAGTACGTAAAACAACCAAGATGCAACACAAGCATAGGGGATTGGCACAAGTTTCAATAATTGCAAAAAGTACCTATTATGTCCAAATTATACAGTTAAAATCATGTCAGTTGATTATGGGATCAACCACCACAAAAGTTATACTCACCCTTAAAATATTTTTGTTAAATAATTTTTCAAACAGAAAATGCAGGGTGCAATTTCGAATGCATGAAGTGGGGGAACAAGAATTTACTTCTATTTCCGTTTACATAACTCTTGATATTTTAAATTTTAACACCCTGTATGTGGGTCTCAATGATGCAAAATGGAACCAACATGTAAACTGTAAAGAATGGCTATCATTTATATTTTTTAATTCTCCATAATAGGTACCTCGGTTGGCCGTGTGGGTCGGAGTGTGGCGTCGTGTGTTTGTCTTAAAGATTTACATACAGGTGAAAAATTAAAGCTTCCGCTTTTTGTTGGGTACTTCGACAAAATTTAAGCAAAGAGGACTCTTTATACTTTGTTAATCTCTCTAGCTTTCAATGGTCTTTGCAATCATCATCAGGAGCTGCAATAACATTGAGAAAAATACCAACAATTGTGCAAAATGAATTTTAAATTAACTTACAGTAGTATGTGAGGATGTTGCTAAATGTTATTTACGTTTAGGTTGAGAGAAACACTCAGTAACCTGATGAAAGCTGGCATGGTACAATCGCCAAGATTAATACAAACTACACACAGCTGTATGTCAAGAACAAATTAAAACGGATTAAAAATATTTAAAACGAAACTTAAAAATTACATTGTAATTACTGGTATTTATTGCCTGTGTACGTTAGTAATTATTAGTACATAAGGTTACTGATATTGATGGAAAGATTAGTCGAAACTGATGGTACAGTAAAAATACTGATCGTGTGACATTGCCCTATGTAAAATATCGACGGCTGTATGTAAATATAAACGCGGGCTATACTCTGCATCGGAAGGCGATGTGATGTCAAACAGGCATTGAAGAGGTATTGATTAGGGTGAGATGAAATTATCAGTCTCTTTCATGGCCTTATCACTAGAGCTGAGTTTAATTAATTAATAGCTTTGTTAAATCCGCGTATTCATTTTTATCGACAACTGCGACCACCTTTAACTATAAATAGGTCGCTGATTCAGAATCCATCATCAACATCTAATACTAATGTAATCACTATGTTTCCCCAGCAGGTCATAATTTAGTTTTGTTTGTGTCGTTGGGCATCTCGGGTTACAGTACTTCTTCAAAATACTACAATGTCTGCAAACGAATTTCGCGAAAAAGTGAGTGTTGCACGTGTGACGTGTGATATCGTGAAGTCGGTGGATGAAGTGCCTAGGCATATCAAAAATTTCATGCGTCTGCATGGCGGCTATTAACGGTTATATTTCATCGAAAACAACAAAAGCTAAGCAGTGCCCGGCCGAAATCGACAATTCCACTATTGTATCAACTGAAATAAAAAATGACAGGGAGATCGTTGAAATATGCTTGTTTTTTGGCATTATATTCTTTTAGGCGTAATCGGAACAACTGTACTATATATGCCAAATGTACTCGACCGGGCCACTCTCAGTATTTCAAATTTTCTGCGTCCGATCTTGGCCGGGCTGGTGATGATGATGTACAGTTTCGACAAGCAAGGGGTTCAGAGAATAAACAACTGGCTTAAATATCGTAGTGCCCGCGATTACCAACTAGAGGTGATATCTAAAACCGGCAAAGAACTGCTCAAAGATGGGCATCCGCAAAACATTGCATCCGAAACAGAAGCGGGAACATACTGCGGGACTTATCCTATTTGTTTCAATTGTGCATTGAGCAGCATAACCAGCTTGACCCCTATTTGCGATATGTCGCATTGCCGCTAGCAGTTCACCTCTATACTGAATGCCAGTTAAACATCGTTCCACCTAGAGGAGCAATTGTACATTTTGATGCGATAGGCTCTGTTTGCCGCAAACCTCAAGATGTTTTAAGCAAACAAAAATTTACTACAGTATCGACCTGAGATGTCATCAGTCGACAATTCCTGTTGCCAAAATGATCACATCGCAACAAAACATCTGCTCTATATCTTTGTTTTTAAAAATGTTTTGAGTATCGTCTTCAATAAGGTATATAATGGCCACTGGTGCGGGCGGTGGTCATCCACTGGAGTATTGTAAACAAATTTTTTTAGTGAGAACGCCTTGTAAACCCACCCTAACCCTAAAAAAGTATGTCCCGAACATTAAGTTGACCGATATCCGTGAACAAAATTTGGGCGTAAAGCGACCTTGAAAAGTGCGGATGGGGGCCTTCCGAACTTCATTGCTACCAATGTCCTAATCATATATTAGCTAGTCATAAAGCTCAGTGTGAGAAATCAGTAATCACAAAAGATGGTACAGAGCCATCTCAGTACACTAAGTTTCAAATTGAAGGAAACCATATAGAACCAGAGATTAATCAGTACCTAGCAGTATTTCTTATTGAAGAAAGATTGAAAATTGAATGCAAGCAGCAAATCGAAACAAAACCATTACTTGGCATTTTCTTAGTGAAAGCCAGCGAATACCAATTATTATTCCAAGACAATAAAATCAATTTTCAAGATACAACTTATCGGAAGCCCCTCGTATCTGATAAGATGGACTTCCATTTTATGAAACAAAATATCCCAGAAACGAAAATTACTTTGCAAACGTTAAATTTGCCAGAGCTCCAAGCTGATAGAATGATACAAATTTTAGAAGGAAATCCCATGGACAGTTATGGAAAACGTATTATTTGGACCATACTGCTATATCTCATAATTTTAAGCACTTGCTATATAATGGTATATAGAAGATGGAAAGTCAAGAAGAAGTCCCAGTTATAAATGGACGTTGCACTAGCTTATATGAAAAAAGGTCCAAATCCCACACGTCATACAAGAAATAAGAAGAACGAAATTCACCTTCCAGGAGAAGCTTCATTTTAGGGGTGGAAGAGTTATGTAGCAGTCTATAAAGAAGATGAAGCCCATTCAGCATTTTTTCACTGCGACTGATGTTTATCTGTTAAAAGTATTATATTTCATTTGTCCTTCCCTTTGCATAGTATAACGTATTTTTAAACAGTCTCGATTCAGAACTCAATCCACGAACATCTATCTGTACTCCATTTTTTCGCAAATACGATTTTTAAAAAGACTTTCGAAAAGAAAAGTTATTTAAGTTATATATATATATATATATATATATATATATATATATATATATATATATACCATATGAATGTGGACTATGTAAAATGAAGAGAATTATTTGTAAGATAATCAACACCAAATAACCTAAATAACGAGAGGGGAAACATCTGAACCAACCATCAATTGCAATGTTTTATAATTCAGACATACAATAACAAAGCCAGTGTCAAGACTTCACAGAAAATTTTCTGACATAATATTACAAACTTAAGCTCAATCAATGTTGTTATTCAATATTAAATTACAACTAACCTTCAAATTACTCAGTGAGCTACTAGCCTACATCAATTTCAGCAAAGAATCTGACCAACATTCTCAACTCTGTGCATAGGTAAATCATTAGGTTGTCTTCATGTTTTCTCACATTGTTTTCACAAATTGCACCTTACTATTCACATTATATGGCTTTCCATTGAGCCATTACATGGTCACACACAGCTTTCTTCACCTGTACCCTAGGCAGGGTCCCTTACAGGGTGCTACCAGCCGGGCCAGCTGAACCCTGGTTTATTAAAGGTGTGCTACTCCCCTACCCCTCCTCCTTTCTCATTTCTTGCATCATGAGACCCCAGACTTGGGACTGGTATTGTAGCGGTTTCACCGTCCGATTGTATTTATTAAATCACACAATTAAATCGATTTTCATTTCAGAACCGCAACTCAGTAATCCCATCTCTAGCTTCTTTACCTGGAAAAATTTCCGCTTGGAGCGCACTTGATGCTGGCAATAACATCCACGTGTTGAGTTCCTGATCTGTGACCTTCCTCGCGGTTTCTTTTCACCTCAGCCGCCGACCTAACAACAACTGACAATTTTGTTCTCTATAGCATGAAATCATATAGCACCATGTGCTAGCATTTTATAAAATGTGTGTCTGAATAGGATAAAATGATTGGGGCCACCCCCTTTGTCTTTGACTTTGACTTTGCCTTCATCCATACTTTGGCTTACCTATTGCTTGGCCTATCACTTTGCCGTGCCTTCACCCATGCATGTGCCATGGCTGCGCCATCACTTACAGCTTCATCCTTGATGAAGATCACCTTTAAGCTCAACGTCACTGCATCCTTCGCCTATATCTACTTTTGAAGCCACAAAATATGAAGTCACCCCTCATAACTGGGACCTCCACTTGAAGCCCTTGGCGATAGATCGCATGTCTCCTACTTGTAATGAGGAGATAAGTACAAAATGTAGATTGAAGACACAACTTGTTGTGTGTGAATCTGATCTTTTAGAGAAGCTTCAGATGCCATCCGCTCAATCGAAGGGGGCGAGTTTTTCGATCTGTACATTGGAGCGAGTAGGTTTTAGTATATTTATTTAATAGTACAGATGCGAACATACAAGAATTTCCTTTGATAATGATTAAACTTATTTGCTGTACGAGCCAGCTGATTGTTTACTTTGGACATTTAACATCGTTGATCCTTCAACCTTTTGAAATGTTACAATCAGCCCAACACTCATATTTCCGCTCAATCGAAGGGGGCGAGTTTTTCGATCTGTACATTGGAGCGAGTAGGTTTTCCTATATTTATTTCCTAGTACAGATGCGAACGGACAAGAATTTCCTTTGATCATGATTAAACTTATTTGCTGTAAGAGCCAGCTGATTGTTTACTTTGGACATTTAACATCGTTGATCGTTCAGCCTTTTGAAATATTACAATCAGTCCAATACTCATATTTCCGCTCAATCGAAGGGGGCGAGTTTTTCGATCTGTACATTGGAGCGAGTAGGTTTTTCTATATTTTTTTGCCAGTACAGATGCGAACGGATAAGAATTTCCTTTGATAATTGTTAAGCTAATTTCATGTAAAAGGCAGTTGAATGTTTACTTTGAACATTTGTCATCGATGTTCTTTCAACCTTTTGAACTATTACGTCAGTCCACCATTTACAAAATTTACAAGTCATACTTATTTTTCTGATTCCAATTTAATGTGTATACTTCATCTTTTGAATATTTCATTTTTCCGAGTGTACTCAAAATTTAAATTTCATTCCCGATCAAAATCATGTGACAAATACTGTGTATAATATTTTATAATGTTTTTATGCGTATATTTTCTGAATTTCTTTTACATACTTACGTACCTCTATTTTTGAAGTCTATTACTTTTGAAGTTTTTGATAGTATCCTCTTTTTGAATTTATTATAACTTTCTTCGAGAGCACAGACTTACATTGATTTTTGGTTCATACTTTTGATGTTTGTTCACATATTTTTGAGTGGTTTTGAACTTTGACAGAATTTTGTAGTCTGGATAGTTACATAGATTCGTTGCGATGTATGCCTTTGAGGGTCTTGTACTATCCACAGTTTCTTTAATTGAAAGTGTTTTCTTCATATGCATTTTATTTTCTTCTTGAGACTTGTCATATGCTTTCCGCCTAGTTGCAAATCTGTGCGTGTTGATAAACTCTTGAAACCTCTGGCGTATAAGTAAAACTCACTTTTGATATAGTAATTTATGTCTCAGTTCAATTCAATCAGTTCAATTTGATTTGAAGTAATTGTCAATTCCTTCTTGAGATTTTTCATACGTATATATGCTTTCAGCCTTTGTGCACATTTGTGCATATTGCTAAGTCTTGAGCTTGCTTGCGACATTCCTTTCATGTTTCGCTATAGATTTTGAAATATCTGGTGATTTTGCTTTTGCATTATTGCATTTGTTTTGATAGTCTGCTCTCATAGTTTTTTTCCGACTTCTTATTTCTTTCAATTTCTGTCTTGACTTGAAGTAATCGCCAATTCTTATAGATTCAGTATAGTAATTCTCTTTTCATACTTTACACTGGTAATTTATTATAGTTTTTCTAATCTTGTAATATTTCATATTTGAACTTAACTTTCATTTTACAATGATATGGTTATTCTCAGTGCAGACTTTGAAGTGCGCTGATGATATCAGTGATCTACATGAGAATATTCCATAGACTATAGACATTCTTGTCTAGGGCTTTGGAGTGCACCTATGGTGACCCTAGAAAGTTGTCTTTCTCTCATATTTTTGCTTTAAATCAAAATTCGAATTCTTGCAATCATATTTATTTCTATTTCTTGTTCACTAGATTGTTTTTTTTATAACTCCAATTTTGCACCTACATATATCGTAGACTTTTGCAAACAATTTTTGCTTGCAGCATTGCTCTCATGTATCATGATTTATTAAAATATCTTGTGATTTTCGTTTCGCTATTTTGCATTTTACATATGCTCACTTCGTTTCTCATTTATTACTCATGAAACATTTAATATTTTGCTTACTTTTGTATTTTTTGAGAATTCTTTATAAAATCATGCTCGTATAGCTTTGATATTTGCTTTCACTCTATGATTTTAATACTATTAGAATTACAGCTGCACTTGTGTTGCACTTAGTTTTTTTTGGAAATTTATTTTGCTCTTTTCTATATTGAACTTCAGAATTTTTTTTTGGTCTGGTTCTTGTGTTGTCACATGACCCGAAAATTTTGATTGAACTTACTCTTGAATTTTAGTTCATTGATTGAACTTAAGCTATATTTTGACTTTGAAAATCTTACTTCAATATTTCATGAATGTCTCTTATATACTTTAATTCTCTGAAAACATTTTGAATTATTTTGTAGTCTTACAGAATGCTGGCGCCCGACAATTATTTGTGGAATCAGAACTGCACTTAGTTAACATCTTTTTTGATTAAAATACATTCTTGATCAAGTTTTCATTGGTTCAGTACTTGTAAATTGTTTTGTTATATGACTTGAATTCCTAATAGAATTTGATAATTTCTTTTGATTTTCATATTTTGAAAATAGTAATGCACAGTTTTTTATATTGGATATTGGTTTAAAATATCACTGTAGATGATATTCTTTTTGGGTTTGGAGTATTGCGAGATAATCTGGCAATTGTTTTGAGAAAGTTTATTATCCTGTTTTTTTTAGTACCTCTTATGGTTTAGGTACTTACTTAGTTATGAAGTTTTAAGTAGTCAGTCGTGCATTTTGGATGCCATTGTGATTCCTCACTTCGTGCTTGGACTACTGCTGAAGCTTTTGGTTTATTATTTTTCTCGTCCTAGGTGTGACGATGTTTTATGTTTTGGGTGGTTCATCATATGATGATAGTTTTTTTAAGTGCAACTTCACTGTACTTTTCAGCGAGTTGGTGCTATAACCATCCCTCTTGTTTGGTAGACTTGAGGCCATCCCTTTTTCTTCCAATTCTCTTCTAATATTTTTATTTCTACCTTACTTGTGCCACTTGTTATCTGGTCGAATGGTTGTACGTTTGTCCTTCCGTGATAACTTTCAATTTCCTTGTTAAAAAAAATTCTTGAACGCTTATTCGAATTATTTTCTGGTTAAGTAGGGGCGAGTGTAACGGTTTCACCGTCCGATTGTATTTATTGAATCACTTCTCGATTTTCATTTCAGAATCGCAACTCAGTAATCCCATCTCTAGCTTTTTTACTTGGAAAAATTTCCGCTTGGAGCGCGCTTGATGCTGGCAATAACATCCACGTGTTGAGTTCCTGATCTGTGACCTTCCTCGCGGTTTCTTTTCACTTTAGCCGCCGATCTAACAACAACTGACAATTTTGCTCTCTATAGCATGAAATCATATAGCACCATGTGCTAGCATTTTATAAAATGTGTGTCTGAATAGGATAAAATGATTAGGGCCACCCCCTTGGTCTTTGACTTTGCTTTCATCCATATTTTGGCTTACCTATTGCTTGGCCTATCACTTTGCCCTGCCTTCATCCATGCATGTGCCTTGGCTGCGCCATCACTTACAGCTTCATCCTTGATGAAGATCACCTTTAAGCTCAACTTCACGGCATCGTTCGCCTACATCTAGTTTTGAAGCCACTAAATATGAGGTCACCCCTCATAACTGGGACCTCCACTTGAAGCCGTTGGCCATCCTCGCTTCAGTCCAGTCAAAATGGACCAGCTTAGCTAAAGATAAGTGGATAATTTTGTAACAGCGTCAAAGATTTAAATCTTTTATTTTGTTCTTTAAAATTTCAACAATGTTAATTCTCAAATGTAATGAAAATGCTTTTCTAGTTTAATAAAATCTGTTAAATTTTTGAGTTCTGTTTGTTCTTCTATCCTCTAGCCATGCCATGGTCGACACACAGCTACACGCCTGTAGATGTCTTCATGCCACCGACTGAGCTACCGGAAGCTAATGGTAACCCCCTTTCTGTGATTGTGCAGAAAAGTTGGAATCTTCATTGCATTTCATCTTTTCTGGACTTTTTGTGGAAAGGAAGGTTTACAGTATTGCGGAGTTACAGCACAGTTGGTAAATATTTTGCTTACATTGTATGGAATTTCGCAATATGGTATTATGATTAAAACTACTCATGGGCACAATAGATCGTGACTGTTTAAAATATCAACTCAACCACATAACACCTCGGAACATAGACTGAGATGCACCACCTAGATTGAAGTCTCAGTAAACAAGAAGTTATGCGACACCTCTACTAACTTGGAGCAGCATAGTATATTATTCTGATCATTATTCTGGTATACAATTGCTACAGTAAGTCTCAGCTGATGTCGAACGTTTACTCCACTGCTCAATGGATTCCAATTACAATTCAACAAAATCTACGACTTAGATATTTTTCAGGTTAGATATACTATATACCTAACTGAAATAGGAGGCTTCAGATATTACATTGACAAAAGGATGCGTGTACCTGCCAGACATTACAACATGATTGATCACTGGTTCGATTGAGGCCCCTGCTACTTCCTTATTGCACTGTTTATATGAAAAGGTGGCGGCGTAACCACTTACTGAATTCTGTTTCCTTATCCTAATTGTTGTACTCATATATTGGGTAGCAACTGATTCACAGAGATAAACAACATTTTCTCCTTGCGAAAGTTTCACTCATTTCACTGAGAAAGAATTAATTTGATGAAAAGTATGTACGACGCTTTCCTTTTCTGGGGTAAGAGAAAACAAATGACGGCAAATGACAGCTGACATCCAGCTCTCGCGCTGAGATGAGCGCTTCGGTACAATACGGTGAGGTACAGTGCATCAGCACATTAAGTAGTTATGTTTTTTGAAATTGTGTACTATCGTAATGATTGTCTCGTTCCATATAAGATAAAATGTAACAGGTGAAATTAGGCTGCTGTGGACTGTTGCGGGTGATTATCTAGCTTAGCTACACGCTACACCAGCCTTTTTTGTTTTACCGTTCGAATAGCCACTAGGTCTGGGTTGTAAATGATGGAAATGAGTTAGTTGCAGAATATTGATGTTATTATCTGGGTTTTAAAAGATATAAACACCTTCTTAATCACGACATTTGCAACGATCCAATACGTTCCGCGACATTGCCATGTTGAAGAGATATAAGAAAATTGACAAAAATACGCATTTCCACGCGTAACAGCTCTCCTTTTAGTCTAGAATTTGTTGCCCTTTGAGTCGCGCCGCTAGTGCATTAGACGTTATGTAGGATTGTGTGGAGTTTGAAGTTCCACATACAAATTTAATTATCAAGCATATCGATCAACACGAAAACCTATGAAGTAATGAAATCTGGAAACATCGCACATGCTTTGAAAACAAACATTCAACAGCGGGTTTCAGAACTCATCCGACAAATTTTAACCACATATCACTGTTAAGAAGTTGATTTCTCAAAAAAAAAGTGTAATAAAAGTCCTACAGGAAGAGTTTCAATACTAGATTGAAAAATAAATATCTGTATTTTGCGTTCATCGTCGTGATATTAGAACACGCATTAATAATTTATTGTGGCAAATGTTATACCAAACAGCTGACAAAAACAAAATACCAGGAATTTTTTGTTTTTTCATACTGATAATAAATAAGAACGTGCAAATAAGCCTTAATCTGTATCGTGGGTGATTTGAATGATGAACGTTCGATTTTTGTGAAGGTAAATAAGTTTATGTTTTTGGTTATTTATTAATAAAAATGGCACATGTGTACACTAATGAGGACTTAGTGGACATTGTTCTAGCATACGGAAAAGCAGGGCAAAATCCGCGAGCGGCTTCTCGTTTGTATGCACACCGATTTCCGAATAGGCACATACCACATCACGACGCATTTAGTTCAATTGTTTTACGTGCTCGTGCTAGTGGAGATTTGCGCCCCAGACGTGGAGTGGATGGGGTCGGGTTCGCCCACAACCCGTTTTAGATGTCGAAGATGAAATTTTGGATATTGTGGAAGCTTTTATAAGTAGGTGAACTGTTGAACTGTATTATTTTATTATCTCGATTTCTGTAGGACTTTTATTACATTTTTTTTTTGAGAAATCAACTTCTCTCGTAACAGTGCATATGTGGTTAAAATTTGTTGGATAAGTTGTGAAACACCCTGTATAGTAAAATATTTCAGAACTTTCATGTTTGCGCTCATTTTTAGTCCCATTTCTTTCATCTACACCCATAAACTAGGGTCTGAAATATGTGCATGAGGCACGGTTTCGACAACATTTTTCCCCAAAGTACTGTATTTTCAGCACGTATTTTTACTGCCATCACTCCCATATGACGTTGACGACTTGGGCTCCGCATTTGGGAAAAAATATGAAATTTATCTTACTACTATGTGTCATTTATTTACAATTATATTTAGAATTATTTACTAGTGTTGTTTCCTATTTATAGTTATTAAAAACAGCTTTTTATTTTGCTGGTGTCATTTACTTCAGTTTTTCGTTTTTCTTACTTTTTGTTTCATTAATTAATATAGGTAGGAATTTTGGCTTTTTCATATTTTTCCCTAAATGCGGAGCCCACTCCGCCAACATCCCAGACAAAACCCTCTCATATGCGCAGAGGTCAACAACGGAAAAGGCAGCAACGAGAGTACGATGGTTAGGACCACAAATTATTATCGTTGAATGACAAGTTTTACAAGAGTTCAGAAGGAATGAACACTCTCCGCTCTCCCACGCAACGCCATCGTTAGCTTATAAAGGATTAAGTTCAGCACAAGTTAGATCCTATCGAAATAAGGCGGCTCCATAGACTTATCTTGGATTGAGGATAGTTGCTATGCTTTAGTTCGTTATCACAGAGACTAAGCCTATACCACGCTGATGAGAGCAAAAAAGCATGAAGCAGCTGTCAGCTTTTCAAGAAAATTGTACTGTTTTTTGTGTATCCCTGGTTGGTGGTAAGATTTTTGCCCTTAGAATTTTTTTAAAAATGATGATGATCCTCTCAAACGTTTGTTTGTTTGAGTCTGAGCGACTTTAATTTTTTTCATCCTTATTCTTTTTCTTCACCGCCACTAGACCAATTTTGAGAAACAAAACTTTTTCGTCCTTGTGTGAAAATTTCAAATGCGAACGGTACTGTCTATGTTATAGACAAGCCAAAGATTGGCGGACAGACAGTCCGACGGAAATGTGTGACACGGTTTTTGGCGATGTACGTATCATATAAGATCAAAAAAATCTCATGTCTTATTTTCGAAATTCTTCACGATTATAGTAAGCGTGAACAGTAAAACTTTAATCTTTAAGAGTTCGCTTTTTCATACACCTGTAGACATGACCATAACGCGAGCGTAAAGGTCACATTCACAGATGTCCGGCACGTCGACGGAACCGATTTAAGATAAACAAAAAAATTTTCAAATAAATATGTTTTTACCAACAAACATATTCACCTAAAATAGTCCCTTTTCTTATACACACCTCAACACATGACAATAACTCGAGCATGTCGGTCGCATTCAAACGAGGGCTGTTACAAGTAGTGTCTGGCCCGTCGACGGGGCTGATTTACTCCCCGAGGGGGCCGACCTCACATCAATTCTGCTCTCGGCCAACAACAGGATGCTGTCTGGTTTTCCTGTTGGTGCGGCTAAGCGGTGAGCGATTTTTATGCTCTTCACTTTTACCTCGTAAAGATACGGATTTTTTTACACCAAAGCAGCCGCGCAGGCAGAAGTCCAAATGTCAGGGCAGCGCGGCTGCCAAGAGAATCCCAAAGAAATTTTTGAACTGGCTAATGTTAGTAGAACTGGGAAAAGCTTGCTCTTGTAGATTCCAGGCACTTCCACTCGGCATCGTGGCCAAGAATTGAACCTTACCACGAATTTTGACAAAACATCTGTGCTTGCATGCGTACAAGGTTCAACTGAACGCCTTAACCTTAAAGAAAAGTTACGACGAAATAGAGCCACAGTTCTCCGAAAATGTTATCCAGAATTTTAAGAAAAGGCTCTTCATGTTGAAATTTAAATAGTCGCCTAATTCGAAAAAAATGTGTTTTTCCTGATAATCAAATCCGGCACTCTTTTTGAAATACCCTTTATATGAGGCGTCATTGGCCAGGTAAACATGAGGGATTATAATAAACATTGTAAGAATTTGTGTAACGAGCCCACTGTTCGACGGTTCAATCAACTTAAATGAATGTACAGTACCTGGATATAAACAAGACTTGATCAATCGATTTTCTGTATAAAACGCCCGCGTCCCTGTGCACATCTGTATTCCCAAGCACAGAGAAAGTGGCTTTTCTTGTTCGAAAATCGGGCGTTCCGCTTTACACCAACCAGCCAACTTCACCCGTCTAACAGTTTAACTACTTCCCTCCAAACACGAACTTATGACTTCCTCTATTGAGAAGTTCAATGAGACTTTTGACAGCTAATCCATCATTTCCTTTCATTATACGATCGAATAGCTTCGTTTAACTAACTTTTGTCGTTAAGTCTCATAATTGCACTTCCTAATTGCCTGTATGCAACACGCAACTTGATTTCTTGTCAATAACTCACAATTCCTCAATTAGCAAATGTGTTGAAATTCAATAAAACCAGGTTTACTGACATCTTTTTCGATTTGCAACATTCAGGGCTACCCAGGTCTTCTTCAGTGGAGAAACACAAACCTAAACGGGGTGAAATGAAAACTTCCTTTTCTCCTATCTTTAAGACAGCATAAACTAACTTCCTATTATTAAGCTCACTAGTATTGGAATACGCCATTTTCGTTTTTTATAAATAATAATTCATGAACAAGCAGCCCACGTGGTCAGTGGTTCAAATCTCGTGAAGAGCAATGAAAAACAGTCTTTATGCCCCGATTTCCCCAAAAATGTGGTTCAGGGGTTTCATACATGTCATCGCTGAAACTGTATGCTAATGAACATCGAAATGAGTTGTACATACATAGCTATTTATTGTTATATGAGCACTTTCTATTGAGAGCTTATAAATAAAAGAAATTTACCAACTAATGACTAGTGCTAGTAAAAATAAGCAAGCTGGAATAAAATTAGATGCTACCATCAACATGGGTGGGGAGGAAGCTGAAATCCTAAAAATCTTGAGGAGTTCTGGTTCCATGTCATGCGAGAACGGAGAAATAAAGGTCGGAACAGAGACAAGAAAAAAAAATACGATAACTTGCCCTAGTGCACTTGGAATCCTTTTTTTTGTCTGTGGAGGTTTTTCTGATAAAGAAACCCCAACAGTGTCCTTGGTGTGCAAAGGGCGATGCACTGCTTGAAGCACAGAGTACCATCAGTACTTTTTCTATAGGTAACTTATAGCTATCAACATAGAAGTAATGAATATGTACCATCCTTATTTTTTTATTATATTTTATTATTCAATACAATGCTTAATACCATTAAACTGCTCCGATAACGCTTAGGAAGAAGAAAAATTCACCCCGCTTCCCCTTACAAAAACGATCTGTCCATGCTGAAAGGGGCGATGCATTGCTTGAAGCACAGAGTACCACTGGTACTTTTTTACGGGGAGCTTATAGCTATCAACTTATAAGTAATAAATATCTATCATTTTTATTTTTATTTATTAAATCTGGTTGCTGTTTAATTCATAAAAAGATTGAAACATTCCATTTTCCTCACAATACTAACCTCCTCACAAAATTCACGAGTAATCTATAAATAAATATATCATTTACTTCTCGACCTTTGTATTTATTCATAGTCATAGATCGTGATGTGGGTAACGGACAGCACTCTGAATTATGGTGCAAATTGTTCTTGTTTAACAATCAACAGTTCCAAAGATGATTGTGACACTAATATTATGATGACAACTCGTGATACGAATGTTGTGGCCTTTGCATTATGTGAAACTTTAGACAAAGATGGCGGCTCGCGCATTCCAGTTTCGCGATGGGTGTCCTGAATATTAATAAAAGTACAGAAATTTGTTGAGTATTAAACCACTTCATAATCCCAGAGCGTCACTTCAACCTAACGCTGACCTCACTTTGAACTTGAATTATAAACTATACAGGTTTTGCCATCAGTTTGTATGTTCGTTCACCGTCCATTTCTTTTTGTTTTCTTTAAAAACAGCTATTTTTATTATTGTCTATTCCTTGCTTATTCTAACCCATACACAGAAATTTCATTTAAACATCTTTTAAAACGTACCTTTTCAGCAGTTTTTACGAGATTTGGATCAATGTGCGTCGTAACTTTTCATCTAGTCCGTTCAGTGCCGCATTAGGTATCGCAGACTTTTTCGTAGCCCAATATCTCTGTTAAGACTTCAGTGTATGCTACTAAAGAAGTACATATACGCCGTATATGGAAAGTCCCAACTTTAAGAACACCCTGTATAGTCGGTAGACTCAATTTTGCCGGACCTCCGGCCCTATCGCCAACGGCAGATCAATAAATTGCCGCCAGCGGCAGCCAAGTGTCCGTCCCTAAGTCACAAAACTTCTCGAAACTTATCTGACTCTTAGTATTCAGCAGGGGTCACTTATTAACTGTGGTCCCAAGTCAACACTCTGTGTACACTAGACTATGATACGGAGCGCCGTTGGCCGTCCGTTGGTAGTTAATTGAAATGGATATGATTTGCCGTGGCCCGGCGACTTCGTTGTGTTGAATTAATGTTCTGGAATGGGATTACGCGATGGGATATTGTTCGGAAGTAAAGAGAAAGTCGCTCTGCGCGAATACGTATTACTTCATTTCATACTTTGTCATTCGCCAACTAGGATTTTGTTAAACTGGGCTGCCACCCACGAAAAAGTTACCTATATTTGTAAAATTTTAATAATTATATAATTGAATGATGTGCTCAAAAGTTGAATTGCCTTGAGAGTTGAATCGTTTGTCAAAAATTAGTAACTACATACCAAATTAGGGCCCTAATAGACCCTTGACCAAGAGGTTGAATTGGATGGTTCAAAACGACAAAAAATATAGCTCTAAAATTCTTGACCTCTGAGACAAATCCAGAGATTATGACTTACCCAATATCACTTAAAATATGCCCTCAATATTAGGTTGTTTCTTTGGGCATATTGGTACGTAAAAATAATCTTACAATAAAAATTCCTCCTAAGTTTGCAACATAGATCGATGAAAACAAGTCAATTTGTCTATTAAATAACCTTATTGTACACCTTGAGGTTACAAGCATTCTTTTAGCGAATGTTTGTCTAGATGTCGACATTGACAATAACATTGAATGAGAATTTTATATTTTTACCAACTCGTAAGCAGAAGTAGGTTCAGATTACTTGCAAATATGTCATAAAGCCAAAAAATAGCTCTGCGTCGCAATTTGGTTGCCCCCTTCCTGTTATTGATCTTTGATTTGTTTGGTTCTCGGTTGTTCTAATTTGCAACATGCTTACCTACGCGTGCTAGTTTCTTCACTCATATTTAAATCTAATTTAGGAGGTGTCTGATAATTTAAACCGGAAGAAGCTTAAGGTTTACAGGCAGTCCTCACAATACTACCGGGTTATTAAAAGATACTCAGCTATCACGAATTTTCACCGGTCTCCGTATGTATTCTTCGTTCCGTATTCCTCTCGGAATATAGAGAAAGCCAGAATGGAAAAAAGTGTGCCATAAAAAACCTGTAGCGTGTAGGCCTCACCCTACCTATAGAATAAATATCAATAATTCGCAACTTGACACTTATAACGTTGAAGTTAAAACGTATACCTTCATTATAGGTTTTATTAAATTCCACTCGTCCCTCAGGGAAGAAACGTGAAGGGATAAAAACAGAATGAGCGAGCTAGGGAGACGCCAAATAAAAATATAGATTCTAAATGTGAGTACATAAAGACTTTTGATCACCACATTATTATTCTTCCTACGCAGGTCTGAATAGGTAACCACTATAATTTGACAGAAGCGTGGAACTAGTTGCCTGCATTAGTTGGGCTAGATGTGGATGAGATTACAATCTAGATTTAAACCGTCATGCCCAAAGATCAATACATGCATTCCAGTAGAAACGCTTTGCTCAACTTCCTTAAATCCAACAAAGGGATGTTCTGCTGAATGTACACGGATTTTACTTGTGAGCACACATGCGAAATCTGCAGGTCCTGCAAAGTAGGACGTTGCGCACTATTACTTACCCCATGCTAGGTCTCTAACAAGACCCTTCACAGATACCTTGATGTCCCTTACCTAAGCAGCAGGCGCAGTGCCGCTATAGCCAAGCGGAATCACACAGCAACCCTCTGCTGGACGCGCCAGTGGACTACACAGTCGAGCAAGTTGACAAAATCAAATATTTTTGGCCGATAACAAAATATGTCAAGTAATTTTAAAAATGTCTAAATGCTACCTGACCTAAAAGATTATCTTCTCCCTCTTTGCTCTTTCTTCCTTCTCTCCTTTTTTTTCCCTGTTTGACTACTGGGTTACCCGAACTGATAAACTTACGAACTGACACAAGAGCTAAGGTCCTACGGACCGCTCTGATTATCGTACCAACGATGACTTGACTCCAATAGGTTACCTTGTTTACTCACCTAACTTTTGTTTTTTATATACCCAGTACCTCAGCTGTATAATGTAAGACATACGAACAAACAAATAAGTAAACAAAGTGCTTTGTAAGTTTTATAGACCCCGTAGAGAATGATGCTAATCGTACTCACTTCCTTCTGCATCTTAGTAAGATGAATTGCCTGGAGTATAAAAATCTGTACCCGCATTTCCCGTTCAACCAAATTTCTTCTATCCAGACTCTCATGCGCTAACTAAATTACCTCATTTCAGAAACCAGACTCGCCGTAGTTGCTTTCTTCGTCTTTTTCTGTTTTATTGGAATATCCAGCGGAGTTCTCTCGTCCGTCGAAATCAAATCCTGTTTATAATTCAGGATGAATGCCTCGCCGGGATATTATAAAGCGGAAAATAATTTCCTCTTCCCAGATGTATCTGGAATGTTAACCGAATTCGGCTTCGACCGAATTCAGCTTCGGAGAGTACAGTTATTGGGTCAAAACGACCTGAGATGGAAGCGATAAAGTGAAAAGGCCTGTTAGCCGGATTGGGAAGTCAAAGTGCATGGCTAATCCTAATACGGAGTCGATGAATAATGCATTTAATATTGACGCTCGAAGTCTGGAGGCTAAGAGGTGGTGCGGCATTCATCGATTAGTATTTCCGAATGACATGTAAGTTTCAAATTTTTCTTTGCAAAGTTAAATAGAGTTTTCAATGTCATACATCGGTAATCTGAAGTAGGATTATAGGAATATCAAGCTATTTTGTTCAAGTTTCAAGTTTTCCTTCAGTTTTTATTAACTGGTAATTGACGAATGTAATTAAATGGAATAATTCAATCAAAAATGTTAGGGCGCCTGCAAGTTTCTCTGGATGCTAATGAGTTGTGTCCGTATATCTAAGACTATGTTCCGGGAGACTATCTATGGAGGCTCTGTCGTGCTAAAAATAGCGCGTGTTGTTGTTAATACAAGCAGCAAGCTCTCTAAACAATCCACAGACATGGTTCTTATAAGCTAAAGGACTGTTTTCTTGGTGATCCTACTCGCATCCTACTTTAAGTTAGGAAAATGTTGAATCTAATGCTCACAATAATTGCTTATTGATATAAAACTGAGCCGCGTAGGGCCCTGATAATTTGATATTTGTTCCAACGAGCAGGTTTGAAATAATTCCGAATAATTTGCTTCCCCGAGCTAAACATAGTCCCGAACTATACTCTTGGAACACCGAATTATATGACTTGTAAGCATAACCTACAGTGAAACTTGAAATTATGGATTTTCCATATGCTAGACGTGGAATTTGATATAACTGTTTACTTGTCGTACTGTAAAAAATGGTAAAACGAGGTTGAAGACTTAACAAGAGATAAGTAGCTTGGTGACATATTGTGAAGTAATAGTACGATGTTTCATCCTTTTTAGAGCTAGAAGAATTCATCATTTTGCCTTCAGAGGAAGCATCCCCTGCTACAGTATCGGAGGAGGATCTTAAGTGGAATGCTAACAGCAATAAGCTATTAGCTGACTTGAAATGAAAATAATATTTAAGATTTATATTACTTATTACTGAAACAATTCCATTAATGTTATCAACACTTGAATATGCAATTTTCGTTCATTCTCACTTGAATCTGTTTCAAAATAATATACACTTTCCTCCTTTATTTTATAGTTCTCAGTCAGAACCTGAACTATTACAACCAGTTGAGAATCGGTTTGTACTCAGTTACAAATTTGTCGGAATAGAGAACTGCCAGTTACGGAATCAGTTCCGTTTTCTGTAACGGTAATTTCGACCTGCACTTGCTCCATTCAATACAGAACTAAGTCCATGGTTTGTTGGAACAAAGCTTTAGTAGGCAGTGCTCTCCACCTTTTATACAAGCAGAAGTAACATAGAAAATCTGTATGCTATACCTTTTAGCTATCAGAGCACTGAGATATCAAAGAAAAATTGTCAAGTAAAATTAAATTTTCACTAACCTCAAATATCCTACACCTCTTATGATGACACATTGTTAGATAATGAACTCCGCTAAGTTCAGCAACTGTTTATATGGATGTAGCAGTAATTTATAGCACCGTAGTATAAAAACTTTTCCGGCCTGTCACTGTAATCCTTTTCCGAATCACCCTAAACTCGGTAAAAGTGCACCGGCGCCAACCAGTGCTCTGTTTCAATGTAACTCGTAACGGAACTCGCATAGATCTATTTGCAGCGAGCATATTTCTCGATTAGGGGCCCGCACCTGGGGACCAGGGCGTTTTTTGCACGGAAAGAGCTCTTTCGTGTCGCAGCCAATCTGACGTCCTTCGCTACATATACGCTCGATGCCGTACACCGATACTGTGAACGGGAATATATTCGACAATCGGGTCGTGTACCACGTTAGTTGTTGTGGGATGCGCTTCTTCATCGTGCGATTTTTATTGTGTCGACATGCAGCGATCTATGGAGATGGCTTTTGCACCAAACCTCACGTGATACAAAACGTTACGTATGTCCTAAAAGCTTTGGCACAAAATTCATAGAAATAAGAAAAAGTATCTACAAGTTGATTGGGCTGGTACCCAAAGCTGAAATCTATCGAATATTCCAAACGCAGAACCATTTATCGAACAATAGCGGAGTGCGAGCAGGGAATACATGTGTTAATCTCCTAAAAAGTGGAAGACCACGTGCATTTACTGCACAAAGGTCAGAGAGATTGGTGAGAAGAGCATAATATCAGGTTGGAATGTCAACAAGGAGACGGGATGTCAATACAGATCTTCTAAGAGTACGAGATCATTGGAATTGAAGAGGAATGGTCTTAAATATCGAAAGAGACTTAAGTGTCCCAAATACTCTCAAGCGCAACTCTTCTTCGTATATGAAGATACTGTCGTCAACTGAGGCGGGTACACGTTGCCGATGGAAAAGTAATTATTTTAGATGACGAAAAGTATTTCACTTTGTGTAACTCGGAAATGAAGTGACGGATGACGGATCTTATACGGATAACGTAGAGGAATGCCCTGACAATGTTAGATACAAACGTATCGCGGAATTTGCAGATAAAGTCTTTGTCTGGTGGGCAATTTCTAATAGGGGTGTATCCCAAACTTTTGTGAGAAGACTGAGGGGTGAAGCTATATGGATAACTGCCTTTCCAAATTGCTTCAGTTGGTCCACGAACATCATGTTTTGGCCAGACCTAGCATCATGCCATTGCTCAAGAGATACACAAAACTGCATTTTTTCAAAAATGAAAGACAGAGTCCCGCTGCTTGGCTTAACCAACACAGTCTACTCTATCAATTGCAACAATTGCAACCAAATATACATAGGTCAGACCTCCAGATCTCTTAAAGGAAGGATCACATCACACAAAAGTGATTCTAGGCTTCATCCTGAAAGATGTGCTCTAGCATCTCATGTTAACACAACAGGGCACTCTATGAACTACACAAGTATCAAAGTTATCGATAAAGAAAAACACCTATCCAAACGTTTATTCCTGGAAATGTCCCACATTTTCATGAATAACAACTGTATCAATAAAAAGACAGATGTTAAACAACTGAGTGTCATTTACTCATATTTGCTAAACTACGAAAAGTTGGAGCACTTACACATCTCCCCAAATTTTGACTCTTCACAACCATAAATGGAATCTGTTTCTTGGTCTATTCCACCAATAAACTTCATTCCATTCAAATTTTAATAATCTTTTCCTCACAATTGAATAATAACTGTTAATTTAATTGCCCATTAATAAAGTATAGTCAATTCAACTGCCTCTGGTCGGTTTGACAATTTCTTACCTAACACATTTTGAAAATCACATCATCTGAAGTGATTTGGCAACGTAGCACACGCCCACAAAAGAATTCGTTCCATCATTCTACACAGACACTGATAACCTTCGGCCATCTGTCAAAAGGTTCATCTTACTCATTATTCCATGCCCACCATTTTGTGCAATCATCAAGTAGCTTCACGATGTAATGCTTTCATGTTCTAAACATTTTTAATCTTTTTTTAACTTGTTCTTGTCACACAGTTGTGTGTATTTTATATAATTTTGACCATTGTACCATTTATCCAGCTTTCACCATGTTACTGGTTGTTTCCCTCATCCTGAACGTAAACAACAATTAGCAACATCCTCACATACTACTGTAAGTTAATTTAAATTCATTTTACACTATTGTTGCTACTGTTATCAATGTAATTGCAGCTCCTGATGATGATGGCAAAGTCCATTGAAAGCTAGAGAGAATAACAAAAGTATAAAGAGTCCTCCTTGCTTAACATTTTTGTCGAAGTACCCAACAAAAGGCGGAAGCTTTAATTTTTCACCAAACTGGTCTAGACGACAATGACCACGTCTCAAGTCAAAAACAATATATATATATATAGAGGGAGAGAGATTTGCCAACTTGATTGTCGGACAAGTGAGAATTAACTAATATTGAATATAACTCATCATGTAGCTACCCTTTTTGTGTGTTTCAATAATCGGGAAAGTATTGATAAACGACTTCTAAAAAATCGATAAACCGTACAGTATTACCCCACTCTGAAGGTGAAATGAACCGGTCCGCAGGCCAAATCTCTTTTTTCATTGCAGTTTGGCACGAGGCTCCTCGATGCTTCAAAGAATTTGTAAATGGATATAAAATGGTATGATTATCGATTTATGTACAGAGAGGGTAAATCACACAATACAATGAAAATAACGAATCGAATGTAGTGATGCATAGTGTTAGCACTGAAAAAATTTTTATACAAACTCTATGCATACCTTGCTTACTTCTCAACCTAGATATGCTATTAACAACATACACAGATGTTATTTTCTGCGAGTTATTTATGTTTTCAAATACACTGAAAACATGCCAGACATTCATCCGTATACCACAATTTAAGTTGAAGAAACTTCTTAAGAAGCAATTTCAATATCGTAATGCCGTTCGTATTTCATTCGATCCGTAATTTAAAATCTTTGAGACATGTAATTAGATATACCGGGAGCATAATATAAGAGTATCACGTTTAAGATGCTGTGCGGAACTTCTTTCCTGCTGGGAAACAACATTTGCATTTCAGATTACAGTCTTTTGGAACAGAAAATAGTGTCGCTCGGCACTGTTTTGTGGGTTCTTTTCATTTGTCGCGATTATTCACAGTCGATACTAATATTATCGAGTATACATTTTTTGATTTAGCGTCATATTCTATTGCAAAAAATTGGTAGAAAATATTTATGTAGCTCAGAATCGGTGCACTTTTTGGTAAGATCGTAATCAGTTGCTGTGCTGAACAAGTAGATCCGGATATTTTTATGATCTAGGCTCCATTCGTAGTCCATTTACGCCCAGATAAAACACAACATGCCCAAAAGCGAGATTGTACAGGTCCGTATTTTCCTGAATGGTCTTGGAGGCATACAATTTTCAAGGACCTGCTTGATACTATTATAGGTCGGTGACGTAATCCTTCGTCCTGCCAATCTTCGACTGCTGATACCAATAGCATTTATTCTGTAGGAGGTTGGAGTCCCATACATATACTTGCGGACACAGGTTAAAATATAGGCGACAACAGTAAATTATAAAATGCAGTATACATTCTCAGTATACGGTTTAATTTACAGAAAAACTATGAGAAAAACGTGAAAGCTGTTCCATCTAACAAATTTTGCAGCAAAACAATTTCCTGCTCCACATTAGATCTTTATGTGAATTTTGTAGATAAATAAATCCATAAATAATATAAACACCATAGCTCTAAAGCCACGCTGGATAAAATCCATTTCAAAACTGTATGTTCGAATGATTAGCACTTCATTAAATTAGCAATAATAAATATCGCAGACAGGTAATCTCGATGCAATTTTATTCGAATTCCATATTGGATTGTTTTAACATTTTCACATTTTCAGACCGATACTCGTGTGGTGGCAGGTATACATACAGCGTTGTCGGTATATACAAGCTGCTTTGACCAGAAATTCACAACACATTTCGAATAGAAGAATAATTTGATGGGTTTTCGTAAAACATTCTCAAATATCCTATAAAATTGAAATTTTGAAATCATCGTAAACAACTAGACCTCACTTGGTAGATTCCATACAAAACAATCATAAGGAGTGGACTGACCCTAACGTAATACCTTAACATTTCATTACTTCGGATGGAGCATATCTATTAATGGCCCTTAAACAGGACCAAGAAGGTGGTGTCACGTGCCAAACTCAAGTAACCTTTTTTTACCATTTATCACTTATCCGTAATTTGAATTTCTCCTCATTGATAATAGAGTGCCCATTCCTAGGCCAAACCCTTTTCAATGATTTTCTTTTGGCAAATTTAATAGTTTATTGATTGTATAATTTCAATCGTATTATATCTTTCTTTCTCAGCGATTCAGTATGGTGTTGACGATCAGCAAAAAACTCTGTGGTTTTTCTCCGTTATTTGGTTTCCTATAAAACATATCTTCTTCAAGGCCACTTAAGATACCTTCTTCTAGAACGTTACGTGTTCTGCGTGATTCGCTTTTCTGTTTCCGTTGAGGTCGTGGTGCAGGGGTCGTTTCGTCATTTTCCGGACTCTGGGATATTAGGTCTCAAGCGCCAATTCATGAACTAGCACCCTTTTTTGAGTAACTTAAGTTTAGTCATTTTGGTATGGGTGCCACGTCTTGCATTTTTTTTATGGGATTTTGACCCTCAGCGGTAAATTCTTTTATACCTTCGGACCACGTGCCTTAATGCGTGTCCTGATGACGTTCGTTCAATATCTGCTTTCCTTTAGTCAATGGAGACAAAAGAGAATCATCATCCTTTCTCCTCCAGTTGGTTGCATATTGTTGCAGTTTTGCAAATTGGCCTTGAAAAAAGATCTTGATGTGAGTAGGTAAAATATCATTCTAATTAACAATTTCATAGATCTTTATACATTTATTATTGCTTATTGAAATTCTTAGAGACTTCTTAATTTTATTGAACATTCTACGTATTAAAAAAATGGGCACCTTCTATTAGATTGATCATGATTTTTATTTTTGAGCTGCCATAACTTTTTAGAACAAGGGTATATTAGTTTAGTACATTTTTATCTTTTTTGCCTTTGCTTTACTTTTCTTGTATAAAAAAATGTACATGGTTTTGCTTCAAGTGTGATTGTTTTCAATGAGTAGTTTCATCTCAGACAGAGAGTAGAGTAGATTTTTATACAGTCTTTCTCTGTCTAGGGTTTTTTCACTACCATAATTTTTGGCAACGAGGCAAGCAGCCCCTGCCCAGTGACGTGCCCACTACTGGCCACTTTTTGACCACAGTTGAGGACATCTCGGCCGCGCCTGACAAAGAAGACCTACAGATAAGTTTAATATTTAGTCGCAAATACTTCGGGCGCATACCGTGGTAAACGTCGAAAAATAATTTTGTCAGGATGTATTTAAGATTTATAACATCCGTTCTTTTTTTTATTACTCGCACTCCAGTCGTGGAGCACATGTGCGTTTTTTTTATTAATCAATATATTGTGATTCACTTAATATCTTGTTTTATTTGGCTCTCTCTGTGTGTACTGTTACTTAAATTTCGTTATTTCTGTTAGATTCTCCTTTTGTGTGGTGGTCAAGCAAAACAAGTTCCGACTACCATCTCGGGGAGTTGTGGTTTAATCCGTCCTAAGTCACTGGTGCTATTAACCCCCCCCCCCCACTCTTCGCTTTGTTGAGCTAGGGCCTAAATTTGCACGCCACCAGACAACTGTTTTGCTTGGACCAACCGCTAGATGGTATTTATCATTGTGTTTTATTAAGTAACCAAAAAAGGCGTGGCAGTGAAGTAGGAGGAGATACGGCGGCACCGGTGCATGTAGCCTCGACGGCCCTGTACGATGCTCGGCGTTCAGGAGTCCGCTCACGTGAAGTATGCTTGAATATGTTTGGGTTTAGCTTCTTTCTTCGATAAATGGACTATAGTCATCAGTTATGGTGATCAGATCGCTATTTCTGCCATTTTACAGTTCCATAATGAGGGCGTCAAATTCTAGAAAATGACCTTAACATACTGGTACACAGTTTTGTGTATTGGGTTGTTACAGTTTCTTTTTATGGCCGACTAAAAATAAATACATCGTGATAAAGTAAATTATTCTTCTCACTTAGGATAATAATTCTATAGCCGTTCTAAAAACATCGAATTTGATTTTTGTAACAAACCACCTCTCCCAACCTAATAATTTTGTGGTAGAAAATCGTACTATCCTCTCCATCTCGTTGGAGATCATTTTTTGTCTGTCGGCCGTCAATAGGATAGCTGAAGGTGACTTGGTGCTATTTACGGTGCTCGGGTGTAAGAATTCTGCGGCCCACCACCCGACTTTGTGATAGTTTCACACGTTGAGTTGGGGATTTGGCCAAGCAGATGACTACACTCAACCATCGAACTGAGGGGAACAGCCTGCAGAAATATTTCGAGGCGAATTTGTTCGAGCAATGGATTCGCACATGTAACTGAGGCACTCACAACATACAACCACTGTCTAAGGACTTTAAACGCCACCAACATGACGAAGCACCACCATATTGATGTAGCGGAAATGGTTCAACGAGACAGGAGGAGTCCAACATCATCTAATAATCAGAATGAGATTCAACGATGGACTCACATTAAGTATAGCAGTGTACATATAATGTACTTACTTATGGTGGTTTCAGCAATTGCAAATATCACTGTTTTTCTACTGTTGGCTAAGAGGAAAAAGCAATCACCCGGTAAGAAATCGCCAAAAAATGATTCCAGATTGAACCTATCGCTTCGGCCTATAAGTAAAAGCAAGTGAAAGTAGGGTTATGACTTCGGTCAAAATCATGTCAAAATGACATTATTGACAAGTCTTATCATTCCGTGCCTAATAACATAGTGCTTATGGTATTACCAACTGCTGCATATTTGAGGTTCAGTGGAACCGAGCTTGACTGACAGATGAACAACGCACATGCATTTTAACTAAGTTCATATATTAACTGGAGTTCAGGTGATCTACAGTTTAACCGAAAGTTGAACAACCGGTACTAAAAGCCACCAACATGACGAAGCACCACCACCTTGATGTAGCGGAAATGGTTCAGGGACGGTGACCAACGAGACAGGAGGAGTCCAACATCATCTAATAATCACAATGAGATTCAACGATGGACTCACATTAAGTATAGCAGAATACATATAGTGTACTTATGGTGATTTCAGCTATTGCAAACATCACTGTTTTGGTACTGTTGGCTAAGAGGAAAAAGCAATCACCCGGTATAAGATAAACACGATGTTGATGCATCTGGCTATAGCGGACTTGCTCGTGACGTTCCTGATGATGCCTCTGGAAATAGCCTGGTCATCGACTGTCCAATGGAAAGCTGGAGAAATCGGCCCCACTTGGTGTTTTTTTTTTGTCGTGGCCTTTTTCTCACCTTCTTGAGGATTTGGCCATGCAGATGACTACACTCAACCATCGAGCTGAGGGGAACAGCCTGCAGGAATAGTTCGAGGCGAATTTGTTGGAGCAATGGATTCGCACATGTAACTGAGGCACCCACAATATACAACCACTGTCTAAGGACTTTAAAAGCCACCAACATGAGGAAGCACCACCATATTGATGTAGCTTGGGCATCGACTGTCCAATGGAAAGCTGGAGAAATCGGCCCCTCTTGGTATCTTTTTTGTTTGAGACTTTTTCTCACCCTCTTGAGGATTTGGCCATGCAGATGACTACACTCAACCATCGAGCAGAGGGGAACAGCCTGCAGGAATAGTTCGAGGCGAATTTGTTCGATGAATGGATTCGCCCATGTGACTGAGGCTAACTCACAACATACAACCACTGTCTAAGGACTTTAAAAGCATGACAAAGCACTACCACATTAATGTAGCGGAAGAGGTCCAAGGACGGTGACCAATGAGACAGGAGGAGTCCAACATCATCTACCAATCAGCATGAGATTCAACGATTGACACACATTAAGTATAGCAGTGTATAGTGTACATATGGTGGTTTCAGCTATTGCAAATATAACTGTTTTGGTACTGTTGGCTGAGAGGAGAAAGCAATCACCCAGAATAAGATAAACACGATGTTAATGCAACTGGCGATAACGAACTTCCTAATGATGCCTTTGGAAATAGCCTGGGTATCGACTGTCCAATGGAACAAGCTGGAGAAATCGGCCCCTCTTAGTTTTTTTTTGTTGGAGCCTTTTTCTCACCCTCTTGAGGATTTGGCCATGCAGATGACTACACTCAACCATCGAGCTGAGGGGAACAGCCTGCAGGAATAGTTCGAGGCGAATTTGTTGGAGCAATGGATTCGCACATGTAACTGAGGCACCCACAATATACAACCACTGTCTAAGGACTTTAAAAGCCACCAGCATGACGAAACACCACCACATTGATGTAGCGGAAGAGGTCCAAGGACGGTGACCAATGAGTCAGGAGGAGTCCAACATCATCTACCAATCAGCATGAGATTCAACGATGGACACACATTAAGTATAGCAGTGTATAGTGTACATATGGTGGTTTCAGCTATTGCAAATATAACTGTTTTGGTACTGTTGGCTGAGAGGAGAAAGCAATCACCCAGAATAAGATAAACACGGTGTTGATGCAACTGGCGATAACGAACTTCCTAATGGTGCCTTTGGAAATAGCCTGGGTATCGACTGTCCAATGGAAAAAGCTGGAGAAATCGGCCCCTCTTAGTGTTTTTTTTTTGTTGGAGCCTTTTTCTCACCCTCTTGAGGATTTGGCCATGCAGATGACTACACTCAGCCATCGAGCTGAGGGGAACAGCCTGCAGGGACAGTTCGAGGCGAATTTGTTCGAGCAATGGATTCGCCCATCTAACTAAGGCGAACTCACAACATACAACCACTGCTAAGTACTTTAAAAGCCACCAACATGACAAAGCACCACCATATTGATGTAGCGGAAACGGTTCAAGGACGGCGACCAACGAGACAGGAGGAGTCCAACATCATCTAATAATCAGAGTGAGATTCAACGATGGACCCACATTAAGTATAGCAGTGTACATATAGTGTACTTATGATGATTTCAGCTATTGCAAACATCACTGTTTTGGTACTGTTGGCTAAGAGGAAAAAGCAATCACCCAGTACAAGATAAACACGATGTTGATGCATCTGGCTATAGCGGACTTGCACTTGACGTTCCTGATGATGCATCTAGAAATAGCCTGGGCATCGACTGTCCAATGGAAAGCTGGAGAAATCGGCCCCTCTTAGTGTTTTTTTTTGTTGGAGCCTTTTTCTCACCCTCTTGAGGATTTGGCCATGCAGATGACTACACTCAACCATCGAGCTGAGGGGAACAGCCTGCAGGAATAGTTCGAGGCATTTGTTCGAGGAATGGATTCGCCCATGTGACTAAGGCTAACTCACAACATACAACCACTGTCTAAGGACTTTAAAAGCCACCAGCATGACGAAGCACCACCACATTGATGTAGCGGAAGAGGTCCAAGGACGGTGACCAACGAGACAGGAGGAGTCCAACATCATCTAATAATCAGAGTGAGATTCAACGATGGACTCACATTAATTATAGCAGTGTACATATAGTGTACTTACTATGGTGATTTCAGCTATTGCAAACATCACTATTTTGGTACTGTTGGCTAAGAGGAAAAAGCAATCACCCAGTATAAGATAAACAGGATGTTGATGCATCTGGCTATAGTGGACTTGCTCGTGACGTTCCTGATGATGCCTCTGGAAATAGCCTGTGCATCGGCTGTCCAATGAAAAGCTGGAGAAATCGGCCCCTCTTGCTGTTTTTTTGTCGTAGCCTTTTTCTCACCATCTTGAGAATTTGGCCATGCATATGACTACACTCAACCATCGAGCTGAGGGGAACAGCCTGCAGGAATAGTTCGAAGCGAATTTGTTCGAGGAATGGATTCGCCCATGTAACTGAGGCTAACTCACAACATACAACCACTGTCTAAGGACTTTAAAAGCTACCAGCATGACGAAGCACCACCACACTGATGTAGCGGAAGAGGTCCAAGGACAGTGACCAATGATACAGGAGGAGTCCAACATCATCTACCAATCAGCATGAGATTCAACGATGGACACACATTAAGTATAGCAGTGTATAGTGTACATATGGTGGTTTCAGCTATTGCAAATATAACTGTTTTGGTACTGTTGGCTGAGAGGAGAAAGCAATCACCCAGAATAAGATAAACACGATGTTGATGCAACTGGCGATAACGAACTTCCTAATGATGCCTCTGGAAATAGCCTGGGTATCGACTGTCCAATGGAAAAAGCTGGAGAAATCGGCCCCTCTTAGCGTTTTTTTTTTGTTGGAGCCTTTTTCTCACCCTCTTGAGGATTTGGCCATGCAGATGACTACACTCAACCATCGAGCTGAGGGGAACAGCCTGCAGGAACAGTTCGAGGCGAATTTGTTCGAGCAATGGATTCGCCCATCTAACTAAGGCGAACTCACAACATACAACCACTGTCTAAGGGCTTTAAAAGCCACCAACATGACAAAGCACCACCATATTGATGTAGCGGAAACGGTTCAAGGACGGCGACCAACGAGACAGGAGGAGTCCAACATCATCTAATAATCAGAGTGAGATTCAACGATGGACCCACATTAAGTATAGCAGTGTACATATAGTGTACTTATTTATGGTGATTTCAGCTATTGCAAACATCACTGTTTTGGTACTGTTGGCTAAGAGGAAAAAGCAATCACCTAGTACAAGATAAACACGATGTTGATGCATCTGGCTATAGCGGACTTGCTCGTGACGATCCTGATGATGCCTGTAGAAATAGCCTGGGCATCGACTGTCCAATGGAAAGCTGGAGAAATCGGCCCCTCTTAGCGTTTTTTTTTTGTTGGAACTTTTTTCTCACCCTCTTGAGGATTTGGCCATGCAGATGACTACACTCAACCACCGAGCTGAGGGGAACAGCCTGCAGGAACAGTTCGAGGCGAATTTGTTCGAGCAATGGATTCGCCCATCTAACTAAGGCGAACTCAAAACATACAACCACTGTCTAAGGACTTTAAAAGCCACCAACATGACGAAGCACCACCATATTGATGTAGCGGAAACGGTTCAAGGACGGCGGCCAACGAGAGAGGAGGAGTCCAACATCATCTAATAATCAGAATGAGATTCAACGATGGACTCACATAGTATAGCAGTGTACATATAGTGTACTTATGGTGGTTTCAGCTAATGCAAAACATCACTGTTTTGGTACTGTTGGCTAAGAGGAAAAAGCAATCACTCGGTATAAGATAAACACGATGTTGAAGCATCTGGAAATAGCCTGGGCATCGACTGTCCAATGGAAAGCTGGAGATGTCATGTTCAAGATCATGTATCTTCCTAGTTTCGTCCTTGGGTGTATAAGCGTTGATACGTCCTATGATGTACTTAAACCGTTACATTTGTTGGCTCTAGATAGAAGAGAAAAAATGTTGCTGATGAGTGCATGAATAGGGGCAGCGCTATGCAGTGCGCCACAGATGGTTGTCTTTCACGTAGAACTTCACCCAAATATAACAGGGTTGCTTTTCAATAAAGAAATTCGGATAGGTTTGTATCAAGGGCTCAATTCGAAAGAATGGAAAACCAAATTATGAGGGAGATTATCTATCCAACAAAAGAAACAGAACTAAAAATTTACTGTTCTTGCTACTTTAGGAAGCGATTAAGCGCGGCAACATTGTAGCCAAGTCATCACGGGTAATATTAACCAAATTGCGAAACCAGAACACAAACATGTTTTGAACGATGCAACCCCGCCAATTTGGAAACCACAAAATGCAATATTAAAACTGAAGTGACTGAATTCAGTTGGAAATTGCCGGATGGGGAGTATTATAATAATTAAAATAGTTTATTCCACTGAAATAACAGACAGATAGAAACTTAGGTAAACTGATGGTGAAATATAGCAGCAGGCTACTCTACTTAACTATCAGCGAGTCCACTCCCAAACAACTAATAAAAAGATTATATTTTTCTCTGGGAGCTAGTACATACATATAACTGCAATATAATCAGTAAGCTGAATTAAAGATAAAAGATGGATATTAGACAAAAAGCAAGCAAGCAATGCACCTGGTTGAGTACATTTCTAACATGATTGAAAAAAGTGGAACATAGGAAGGAGTAGAAAATCAATGGTGCAGATGTGTCATATGTTTTAGGAATATAAGTACCCAGTAACATGTTTTCCTAACAATCATCTGTATATGTTTTATATTACTGGGTGAGGTTAGGTTAGGTTTCTTGTGAGTGCATCAATAACGATCCTCCTCTGCGACTCTTTGGTCTATTGTGGCTCACACCTATTTATATTTCCCCCAGTAGCTCCAACCTCCTGAAGAAGTGGATCAACTTGTTTGGAGAAATATCCTTCAGGTCTTCTGCTTGAAGTACTACGTCTCCAAGTATGTTGTACTTGATTCTGGCAATTGCAGGGCATCTGCACAATACATGTCTGACCGTTTCATCTCCCTCCATGGACAGTCTGCACTCAGCATCTTCCGCCATGCCCAGCCTGCTCATGTGGTGACGCAATTTGCAATGACCAGTGTACAGTCCTACTAGAGCTTTGAGCCTATTCCTATTCAGCCGTAGCAAAGAGTCTGTTACCTTCTTTGTCAAGATTGGTATAGCTGCCTTAGCATGGGTTAACCCTGATAATCCCTCCCAGTATTGATGGATCTTTCTGTCTACCTCTGCAGAGATTATTAGTCTAGCCGTATTGTATTCGATCCCGATCGCAGGCTCAGGCCCTATGAAGGGTGTACTAGCCCCACTCTTTGCCAGAGTGTCAGCTGCCTCGTTTCCCTCTAGACCTGTGTGTCCTGGTATCCATATGGGGCGGACTTAATTTCCCTTCCCTATGCCACCGAGAGGTATATTGCTGGGTACTTATATCCCTCATGTTTGATGGTCCTCGATATCTCCATAACTGTTCATTAGAAAAATTTTGTGATCATGGTGACCTTTTGTCAGGAGATCATAATGTATCACATACTAACAATTTAGTCAATTTCACTTATGCTTATGCTTGGGCTACAAGAGCTGTAATACACTCAATGCAGTATGATTTATTTGATCCACATTTTGACCTCGGGCCTCACTAGCGCCGCCTAGCGGGAGCACAATTGGACATCGCTGTTATTGAGCTTAAATCTGATCCCCGTGAAACACCTACATTGATACGGCGAGCTTAAAAATAATAAAGCGGAATGCATTTCGATTTTGGAACATTTTACTGTTCTATGCTTGTGTAGCATTGGTCTTTGCGACCAGCATTACTGAAAGAATATGCCGTGCAACAAACAAAATACTTTACGGCTTTCGGCTTTCATAAACGAAATGGATTTCGCACTTCATTGAATAGTAAATCGTAATTGCAACTTGTGTAAGTGCTTTTTTGAAGGGAAAGCGAGTCTTTGATGGTCCGTAAAAGAACCGTTCCGTACAGAAGCTGTGTGAGTACATTTCAGATACGATTTGTGAACGGCACAGTTGCTGGATATGGACGCTTTGTTTTCTTTATGTACCTTCGCATTTTGATGATTTTTGTTACGACGCTATAATAGGGAAGGAAAATTTTGAACAGCTTTCGGCGATACAACAAAGTCGACATTTGACCAGTGCTAGAAAATAATTCGATTTGATCAATGAAAATATAATAGCTGAGCTGGCCGAAGTCAGTAAGAAGTATTTAGTACATATGTATGTGGATGATGGAATCTTATCGACATGAAAGCCACAGAATAAATGCCAGTTGTTACACTACGAAATAATGGCGTTAATTAAATTGACTCTATACTTCCTAGGCCTCTGTTGGAGATTTCAAAGAAAAGGAAGGGATCAGTCAAGTCAGTTCAAAATGCGAAATCGAATGGTGAACTAGGTAGGTTCACTTAACCCTTTCGGTACGGCTTGTCACTGAACATTTTTATTCCTACGGCCTGAGACTTTTACATTGGTCATTGGCCTGCCGTCGGAGATATCCGTCACCTAAGAAAACTACCCACATTTTATGAATTAATATGAGCAAGTTATATTAAAACAATTATTTTATTAGATAAAGTTACAGAAAACATAAACACATTGAACATTAGAACATTAAACATTAAAAAGTAGCCTCTGTGTGATATATTTTGAAGCAAGGGACCACGCATAATCCAACGTCACATTCTGGGCACATATAGCTGGACTCTTTTCTTTTTGCTTGCTTCTGCTTTGTATGGGAACAAACCCAACATCTTCTGGATCCAACCTTAGTACTGCCTGGTTTTCGTAGAACTGACACCGGAAAGTGTCTATTCTGAAGCCTGGCATTGCCCAAATCGCAATGTATAGATTTTACTATGCCATACCTGCAAAAAAAACATTTAGCAAATAGGATCGAAAACTACAAAGAAATCTTTACCTTTCTATAAGTTGAGCAATAACCGCTAGATGAAAATTGGCGAATGAAGTCTTCTTAGTATGTCTTGTGGAAAACATTGCATGTGCGTTTAGCAATGTTATGTTAATCGAATGGAGAAATAACTTCTTATACCATTTCAGACATTTTCGAGTGCAATCTACGCTACTCAGCATCATATCTGATCTGTCGACAGCCCCCATTTGACGGTTGTATTCCAGAACACATAACGGCTTTATTACATTTTCATATGTAGATCGATTTATTTTCGGCAAAGTAACCATTCTATTTTCATGCATACTGGTCAGCATCACAACATCCCGCCGATCTTTCCATTTTATTGCCAATAAATTTTTACTACTTCTCCAGTCAGTATCTCCTTGTTTTAATTTTTTATCAAATACCTACTGGCATATGTTTCCTATTTTGCCTTACAGTTCCACAGGAGTTTGTTTTATGTTGTAACAAAAAAGTTGAAAGTGTAGGGCTGGTGTAAAAATTATCCGTATAAAGAGAATGTCCCTTGTTGAGGTATGGCTCTAAAAGTTTTGCAACAACGGTCCCTATAGTACCAAGATTATTCTTGTCTTCTGCTTTTATATTAGTGTCTTTTCCACAATATATTATAAAGTCTAAGACAATTCCTGTTTCGCAATCACACAACACGTAGAGTTTAATTCCAAAACGATGTTTCTTGGTCTTGATATACTGTTTAAAACTGAGTCTTCCTTTAAAAAGAATCATACTCTCATCTATAACCAAATTTTGAAATGGATAGAATTGAGACTGGAAATTTTCTTTCAATATATTTAGCACGTTCTCAACTTTGAACAATCTATTACCAGGTGGAGCGATTTCATTATTGGAGAAATGCAAATATCTTTGTAATTGAAAATACCTGTCCCTTGACATATGTTTGCTAAATGCAGGTGAAAGCAGTAAGTGGTTTTGGGACCAATATTCCTTCAAGTTCACTTTTTTATTGCGAGGCATAAGCAACGTCAAATCCAGAAAAACGTAAAATTCGGAACGTTCTAAATGCTTCCAGTTTTTTGCATTTTGTTGGCGTGCATAATTATTTGTTTCATCCAAAATAACATCCACTATGTTTTCTGTGAACAAACTAAGAAAATAGTCGACTTCCTTTGAGTTTTCGTCGAGGTTTTGGTCTTTTACACCGCTATTGGTCGTGTCAAATTCGTGTATTTTCGGTAGAAACTCATTTTTTGTCCAAATTATTTCCAGAACTGTTTGGTGAGTAATATTATCTTCAACGTTTCCTACCTCTTCCTGCTGATTTTCTTGTTCATTTTCCGGTTCCAATTCATCCAGATCGCTCTCAGAGTCCTCAGAAGATGGACAATATTCGCTTCCGCTATCGAGAAAGGGGTCTTCTTCACTAACGTCAGACAAGTAAATATCTTCATCTACCAGACTTAAAATACTATTGACTTCCTCCTCAGTTAAACCACAATATCCGCTACAATCTACTTTACGCCTTTTCGGCCGCTTAGTGCCCTGAGACGAACTGGCCTCCTCGTTTGACATGATCGAACGAACTGACGCTTCTGAAGCTTACGGTACATGGCATGCTACCATGCTCGACTGCCGTCGGATATTTCCGACATTGACGGGTTATTCCGACAGCAGGCCATCCACAATGCGTTATACGTCGGATAAAGTCGTCGGCAGTCTCTCGGTGAATGTAAGTTTTCAAAAGAGTCGGAAATAAACGGCACAAGTGTCATTATACAAAATAACCTTGAACGGATATATCCGTCACCAGGCCGCAGGGCCATATTGCTTCCTGTCGGATATATCCGGCAACCGTACCGAAAGGGTTAAAAGTAGGATGAACCTTCGACATCTACCTATCAACTATACTAAGTGACATATAAATCCGAACACCCAGTTTAAATGGTTAAAGGTTGGTGAATGTATTTATCTTATTGTAAATAACAAGTGAAAAAATTTTCAGCCTTATCAGTTGGACATTCCGGTTTTTATACTGCTTTTTTTTAATTCACTAACGCTCTAAAAATGAATATTTCAGCCGCAGTAAAGAATCAACGTTGGCGGATTTTGGTTCTTGACATCCTTTACGATCGGTTACGATGTCTAGAGTACGGAGACCTGTACGATTTCGTCAACTTAGTGAGTTTGATAGGGGACGTATAGTGGGACTTCGGGAAGCTGGAGTTTCTTTTCGGGCAATTGCAGTTAGAGTGCATAGAAGTGTAGACACTGTGGTTAGGTGTCGTCAGGCATGGCTTCGAGAAGGCCGTACGCAAAGAGCAAGGGGCACTGGACGCCGCCGTAGAGCAACAGACCGTGAAGATCGCCGCCTAAGATTATTGGCCTTAAGGGGCCGTTTCTCCACTACCAGGTCCATTGCAAATGAATGGTTTGAAGAACACGGAAGACCTATTGGCATGCGAAGTGTTTACCGACGAATGAGAAGTTTTGGCTTGTTTTCATACCGGCCACACTGGGTCCTCCCTTTAACTCGAGAACACCGACGTAATCGCCTTGAGTGGTGCAGACAACGGTCACTCTGGGATCAGAAATGGAACAGTATTGTCTTTAGTGACGAGTCTCGATTTTGTTTAGGCATGCACGATGGTCGTGCCAGGGTTAGAAGGCGACGTGGTGAAAGGAGGAATCCGCAGTTTTTTGTTGAAAGACATGTTCATCACACTGTTGGAGTTATGGTTTGGGGTGCTATAGCTTATGGTTCCAGGCCACCTTTATCTTCATCAGAGGTAACATGAACGCGTAGCGTTATATCCACGAAGTTCTAGAACCCCATCTTTTACCCTATCTTGACACCCTGGCAGATCCAACTTTCCAACAAGATAATGCCCGACCACATGTTGCAAGAGTCACAATAGACTTCTTTCAACATAATGATGTCACATTGTTACCATGGCCACCAAGATCTCCCGACTTATCCCCAATTGAGCACGTGTGGGATATGATGGGTAGGAGATTGCTCAATTTGCAACGTCCTCCTCAGACTCTAGAAGCACTTCGAGAGGAGTTGTGGTTGCCTGGAATGAGATACCACAGGAGGACATTGACCACCTGATCAGAAGCATGCCTAGGCGCGTTGGAGAATGCGTAGCACATCAGGGTGCATCCACACATTATTAAAGGTCAAAGGGCTTTAAAGCTGTGCAATCATTTTGAAATTTTTATCATTTACTTATTATGCTTCATTAAGTACTTATACAAAATTTTATTAAATTAAAACCATTTAAACTGGGTGTTCGGATTTATATGTCACTTATTATATCTAGAATGTATATATCATATTTCTGATTCTCTGGCATATGTAGAGAAACATACGTGACTCATGTCTAACAGGTGCATAATATATTAACAGAATCAGCAGCTTCTTAATAATTGATGGTATTTCACCGACTACCTAAACAAGTATATTGAAGTATTGATCGCGCGTTAATATTTAAACGTTTACAAGTCTTATGTTGCTTAAAGATATCTGCATCACAGAAGTCCGTGTTTACCATTCATGTCGGTTTGTCAGTTCGTATATCAATGCGTGAATAGTAATAATTGACGAAATGTTCAGAGAACCATCATATACTGAGTAACACAAATTAGAAGTAAGCTAAATCTGTGGATGCATTTAAGGATAATCAGGTTCAGGTAAAGGTGTAAATAGATATAAACGCAGTTAAGTCATTATTTACAAAACAATCGCAGACCGCTAAAGAGGTAATCCTAATACCCAAATATTCCTAAAATATGAAAATTATTCTCCTATAGCGGTGTAACTGGTGTGTCAGTGTCGACACCACCGCAGTTCAACAACTGGAGTTAGTTATCCACTGCGCTTGCTACTTGGCACAGTCGATAGTTGCCTCCACAACGCACGCGACGGAAATTTGAAAATATGAGCACATCAAACATCGGAATTATATCATTTAATTTTCCCGTTGTTACCGTTTCTTAATGATAGAACGTCTTTGACTGATACTAAAGATGTCCGTCAAAAAACATAATATCTTGTTTTCGACAATTTTCGTTATGCCAATACCTCCCCACCAGTAGACGTGGGAAATAAAAGTGTCGAAAGTGGGCGTCAGGAATTAAAGCCCAATCATCTTTATAATACGTTTTTTAGGTTGCGGAAAACGAATCCGGGTAGCATTTTGTCCGTCAATGTTCCATTATAGGGATATCGACAGAAATTCTAATTACTAAATTAATGCAGAACAAAAATCTGGCGCACCTGTGATCTGGATGAAATTTCGTTTCTTGGGTAAAGTGAGTGAACAGATTTCGAATCCAATGTTAATTTGTTGCTGGAAATTGCCGAAGGTCCGCAGGAGTTTTTTTACCTCAAATTTCGTCGATAACTAAAGATCGAACCTACAGCTTCGGTAATCCGTCTGCTATTTACGTCCACTTTGGAGTAATGTTATTGAACGTGTTGTAAGTAAGGATTCGAAATACTAATAACAAAAGAATAATTAATTCTCCGTTACTGAAAAGGCTGTATCACTGTTGTCAAGCACAAGTAAATACCTTACAAAAGTCGCAATAAAAACGATCGTTGCGACCTACCCACATCACGTTATAGTCCTGCTCCGTAATATGTGCATTATGCCTTTATCTGCAAAAAATGAGAGTTATGTCATTTGAACTCTCATACCGAGAACGGAGTTCCATTCACCCCATACGCGTATTGTTCTACCTCCTCCATTTCAATGCTCATTGGAACATCATTTTCGGTATAACCGTTGTGTACTCCAAATGCTGACTGTGATGTAATGAACATCGTTATTCACCTCAGGCTTTTCACCGGCGTTTCCCTGCCATCCGTAATTATGTTTTCTTCTGCAGCTGTATTTCCTTTTGAGTACGTGGAGCATGACACTCCGTCTCTGTAAAGGCTCGCTAGAAAATGCAGTTTTTATCTTGATTTCCAAGGCCAGACTGTCGGTTCATTAACGGGGATGTATGCCTCATTCTATGTACTTTTCAGATGAATGCATACTCAATTGAGCCTGTAACGTCTTCCTCCTTTGCGCAGTCATGATGTGTTACCTGAACGTCCGTAGAAACAACCTTCTTCGAAAACAGGTGTAATCACGACTTTATCCAAAGCTTTTAATTTAAGAGCGTCCGTCTCCTCCAAGTTTTTCGCTTAGACCGACCGGAGACCCCGAAGGTCCCATTTTCTATGCGTAGTTTTGAAATTAGCGTCCCAAATTACCCCATTGCATCAAACTTATCAAATCGGGAGACGAATATGGAATTTTTAAGATAAGGTGATCCGATGGTGGTTTCAAGAAAAGAGAAATCTCGGTAAAAATTGGAGGTGGCAATCCGTTTTCAAATTTTAAATGGATGTAAGGACTTTTGTTTTAACTCCATGACATTAATCTAGTCAGTTTGATAGCAGTTTTCACTTGGCTATCAGATTTGATTGCTGATCAAATATTGCCAACTCCCAAAGTTATTCTCCTGCTACTGCGGTAAAATACTAGATTGGCAGCACCAGCCGTTTTTGAAAAAAAAAAGATCTGTTGAGTTTGTCTGGGCGAATCAAACCACATATATGTAGAATGTCCCGAAATTGGAAGATCATCCTGCAAATGTAGATAGGTCACGTCATAGCTAACTAGATGACAAAATTTTGTTTTAGTAAACGTCTTATAGTGTTCGTTATTTTCAGGATTCTTTTTAACTAATCATAGCTTTTTTGGATCAGGTTTGTTTCAAAACACTTAGAATTAAGTATTTCATCTTGACTAGTATTATTACTCCTTAAGGTGCCAAAAAGCCACATAAGAGAGAGAGAGAGAGAGAGGGAGAGAGAGAGAGAGAGGGAGAGAGAGAGAGAGAGGGAGAGAGAGAGAGAGGATCAAGTACAATCACTATGCCAATTGTCCAAAAAGCTGGCCAACTATCGGCAATTTCTAAACAAATTATCCTTCAACATCAATCCTGTCCATTTTTTGAATCCAAGCCATGAATTTTCATTTCCTGACGTCTACGAAAACTGACCCTCCTCCAATATGACTGCAATAAAACTAAAAAAGAAACAGCAGAAGGCGAATACGAATAAAAATTGCCATTGGTCACTGATCACGTTTCAAATTATACATTAACATATTTTTCAGGTGTAGATAAAAGATTAAAAATGATGGCGAATGCAGTCGTTACAGGATATTTTAACATACTGTTGTCTTTGCAGATTATAAAAACGTGGTTTTATCAAGATTTTCGATATTTTTGGAAAATTTAATATGAATCTTGCTTGGAGTATGAAAATTGCATTGCATGATCATAGAACTATAAGATAGAACAGTAACTTTTCAATAAGTTGGGTGATATTGCCAGATTTCGTTACTTCATAGGTATTCGTTTTAATAACAATTACGTTTTAGCAATTCTTTGCATTTAATTGATTCTATAATTCTTTGGGTAGCTGCACTTGGTGCTGAATTATTTCGAAAGACCTTATGCTCTGAATAGAGTAGAGCTGCTCAGCTTTCGTTCGTTGTCCTCCGAGACCAAACCATGCCGAAGAGTTACCAAATAGAACGAACGTAATATTACTATTTTGTACAGTTGTTGTCAGCAAAATATGTATTTCTGTTTATTTTTTTAATTCTTACATTATCTTATAATTTGCCTAAAATTATATTTCCAAACTTTTGTTATATTGCAAAAGGTGTTCTTAATTAAAATATTTGTTTGTTAATCACATACAATCATTAATCGATGTGTATCTATTTTAACATGTCTTTATGCGAATATATTGTGTCCTCGTTATTTTCGTAAATTTTATTATTTTTCATTAAATATGTCAACGTCGCCGTAGAAAAGGAATGTTTTGTAAATACAAATATTGTCGAAATGTTGTTCATTGTAAAACTTGTTAAAAAGTTTAAATATCAACATATCTCACTAAAAATAAATGGAGATTTTGGTGTAAAACGTGAAATTGTGTGGTGCATTGCAATGAGAATTATCCATATACCTACACTGTTTTTCAACGGTATTTGTAATGTAGAATTTAAAAACAGATACTCAATCAGTAACTTGACTGGTCATCCAAATTAACAAAACATATAGATGATATGAAAAATATTCAACAAATAACAAATTTGCGGTACTGCTGATTTAGCCAATCTAGAATTTTACTGCTATTCAGCATAAAAGCGCTGTATTGTTGAACAGCTTCAGGTTAGCTGAATGCACTTAATGATTCACATGAGACATTAGCACAGTGTGACCATACAGTGGTGATTGTTAGCTCATAAGCGATGGAAAACTTCATCTTATAACAAGTATACAGGTAGAATACTAAAGCCATTTACTGGAATGGGACTTCAGCAGAACCTACAGAAGGAAGTCACTCAGAAAAATATGTATACATTCTCAAATGTGTGAACAGTAACTTACTGCTGCTAGAGATAAAAAAACTCTGACTATTTTTGATTATTAAAACTATCTACTCAACCAAACATACATATTACAGCAATGTTGTAAATCAGGGCAATATTTTCTAGCTCGGCAATACCTATTTTTACGTGTTGCTATCAGATTGCCAACTTACTGAAATCCTGATTGACGTAATCTATGAAATGTAAATAATGTCAGCTGCTGCAAAGCGTACAATTTCGTCATCATTCAAGCGTGATTTTGTAGTCCTTCTGATGAGAAATCGTTTCCAGGTATGTGTCTACACATTGGAGACAATACTGCTAACATATGATTAAAATATAGACGATGTATGGTTAATAGCCGAAGCGATTAACGTGTTACAAGAATTCACTTATAACCTCACTATTAGCCCTCCCTCGAAAGAGTGTTTCGAAAGACGACTACCCTTGCACCATTACTAAGATCAATTCGATCCTCGTCATGGCGCAAGTTCCTAGCGTTGAGCCGGGTCAGATTACCCTGCAGACCCTGATGAATATCAGGAAGTATGCAGAAGGTATCAACCCAGGGGTGAGTAGCCGTGTAACAGCGGCGGACTACGAATCTATCGTAGTATCCACTGTACAGCACCTCAGCGGCCTTTTGCTAAGACGTGTTAGTTACACGCCCCCTGCCTCCTTGGTCAAGGAGTTGTCGGAGACGGTCGGTTCCCTTTCGAGGGCATGTGCATGTGCATATATGCGAACTATGATTATGCTTCAACTGAATGGGATGAGTCTTTTCATTTCATGAACCGAAAATGCCTTGTTCCGCCTCTGTTCATTCAACACGCTTATCATACACGATAAAATCACGCCACATTTGGATTAAATTCTATTGGCTCAAAATTGTATATATTTCTTGAAGGGTCATTAGAATGTCTTTTACGTTGATACCAGTAGTTTTGACTGAACACACTTTTTCGCATCTTAGAGAATTTAAGATCTTTTTATATAATCGCTGTCCTAAGTCCGCTGATATAAACATAATATTCAGTTACAAATTTGACAAACTCAAATTTCAACCGTATTTCTTTTTGGATCTCAGTGCAATCTCACAAAACTTTGGTAAGTCATGCTAATTTTCGAGTCAATAAAGGAATGGATTTCATTCCGGAAATCAATAGATCACACAAAATATATAGGCTTTGTTCCTACTATGGGTTGTTTACACGAAGGACATGCCAGTTTGATTAGAAAATCTGTAGCAGAAAATGATTTTACCGTTTTGAGTATCTTCTTGAACCAAACTCAATTTCCTGACCAATCTGACTTTGAAAATTATCCAATAACAACTGACGAAGATTTAGAAATAGCCAAAAAAGAAAAAGTAGATGCTGTCATTTTACCAACAACTAGTGAAATGTATCTCGATGATTACCACTATAAAGTAACTGAAGATAATCTTAGTATGCTCAGAGAAGGCTCACATCGGCTTGGACATTTTACTGGTGTCTTAACTGTAGTCATGAAGCTTCTTAATATCGTTAAAGCACAAAATGCATATTTCGGAGAGAAAGATTATCAACAATATGAGTTAGTCAAAGGAATGAAAGAGGCGTTTTTTATCGACACAGAAATAGTACCTTGTCCTACAGAAAGGGACGAGAATGGAATCGCGTTAAGTTCTAGGAATAGACGACTTACTAAAGAACAAATGAATGTAGTTAAAAATTTTCCCTTGTTACTTTCATCTAAGCATTTATCACCTAACGAAATTACAGAGAAGCTTAAGGCATTAGGATTTAAGGTGAATTACATTGAAGATACAAATAACAGGAGATATGGTTCAGTACAGATAGGTGACATTAACTTGATAGATAACTTTAATTTATCTTAGTTAATATCTGTCCTTTGCATATCAAAAAAATAATACCGCAAATTTAACATAATGGTGTGTAATTTGTTCTGAGGTATGCTTCAGTTTTGTTTATAAACTACCCACTTTATGCTTAGCGTAAATGGATTGTCATGTTCATATCACTGAATGTTATATTTCTTTTTATAATCAATCAATTTTTGTACTTTTTACACACTGTCTAGATACTTGAGCTACATCATACGAAATACAAGTACCTCGTCAAGCAATACACGTAGATGCAGTAGTTACAAATGCACCAAAATCGAAAATTGTTGAGTTAAATAACTGGAATTGTAAGATCAATTTTGCTATATTTTAAACGGAAAGATTATTTATGACTGCTGGAGCTCTGTCATATTATCTTTTTTTGTTTGTCCTTTACTTAAAGTATGGCAATTTTAGTCGCATGTATGTCAATAAGCCACTATCAGTCGACGTACTAATTTGTTATCATGTTCTAATGTTAGCAAATAGTGATTGTAAATTGTGTCATTATACAGGAAATAGACTATGAACAAACTAGGATATTAACCCTTTCTCGGCTGAGGTTGTTTAAAGTGATTCGGAATTTATTCATATTAGAAACTTAATGCTTTGTAGAGGTATGTCCTCACTAAGTGTCATGTTCTAAGAATTGTGTTACGTCCGGATTGAAATAAGTAGGTTTTTAAGACAAATATTGAAATCATGTTGAATATAGGTTATAACTGTTGATGCAAGTGGGCGCTGACTTCAAAATGTTAAAGATTTCAACGTCCAATTACATGTTAGGCATGTGTCTGTAATTCTGTATCTGTTATTCAAAATGAGTCTGTTCAGCCTTAGATTGTGGCACTATCGTATCCGTAGGCTAAAGCTATGTTGTTCTTGATATGCAGGTAGCCTTTGAATGTACTCTGGTACTAATTTACATGTATATGTATTTATATAACCACTCCAGATTTGTTTGGCAGCTGTAGACATGTTCTGGTTCCAATTAGTTTTCTTTTAGGGTAACTTATTTTTTCAAACATTTTTTATCATCGATAAACAATTATATATAACATATGTTTCAATAAAGTAAAGCAAGTAACTGGATTTATTAAGAACTGCGTTTATTGTATGCAAGAAGTACGATGGCCACTTCCCAAAGATCGACAGAGAAGAAAAGCTCTAAGGCCACTTGCTCAATGCTGCTGGACTAGTACGTGAAGATAGTGTACAAGCGAACGAAATTCCATGCTACTGTGCTGTAGTATCCTATAGGTTAAATGCCGAATTTGCTGGGAGAAGATTTAGGTCGAGCTGGTATTGCACAGGAGAACTTGGCAACAGTAAATCAGTAAGACCAGAAGTCACTATCCTGCTATTGGAAATTGGGTACGAGGACATGATCTTTTTATTAATGAGTGGAACTCCTTGCTGCTGTGTTACAAGATAGACGGGGAAGAGTTCGCTAGGGAAGGTGCTAGATCTAGCTGATCTTACATCAGAGGATTCGCCAACGATATTTGAAGTGAAGAAAAGATATGTTCCTTTGCGTACGAGTTGATTGCATTGTTGTTAGTTCCTTGATTAAAGAGTGCTTCCTGCTGTATCACAATGTTGATGGAGGGGAATCTGCTGTGGAAGGTGTTAAACTTAGCTGATCTTACATGCAAGGAGGTAACAACGGGACTGGGTGACTGTGAGTCTATAGCCAAAAACCGTCCACTTAAATTAAGTAGATCCTAATGTGTACTTAAAGTGGCTCCTTGTCTGTTATCAGCTAGGCGGAGGGAATCTGTTGCGGAAGGGGTTCGATCCAGCTGATCTTACGTGGGAGGAGTCAACCACAGGACATTAGAACCGCGGAATGAGAAAGAACAAGACGTAGTCGTATGCGGCAGATATTCTAGCAATTTGGCCACTACAGAGGGGCAGAAACAGAATAAAGAGAAAGAAGATGATGTATGCATTTGGGATGACTGGTCAGCAATCCGGCAGGGACTTTCATCATTACACTAGCTCCAACAGAAGTGGGCGAACATGACAGACATTGTACCATAAAATGAAGGCACTCCAGTCATAGCTTCAAAAAACGTAGAAGAAAACAATGCAGATGTCAGTATCATAGATAATAGCAGATCAAAAACTAACATGTTTGATAATGCATGTTGCTTCTTTCGGGACAGAATAGAGGGATAGATTCGATAGAATCGCAACCATCCAGCTTCGTATAAATTGCAGTTAGAAGGAACTATTAAAAAAAAACATGGGACGTGGGCGCTTTCCCTAGAAGGAACCAGAAGGAAGAAGACGAACAACAGGACAAAGCTCAATCTGTTGTTTATACTGTCAGGCTAGTTTTCACTTAAACATTTGCAAGAAATCGTGAATAAATGGTTTTGCCTGAAATTCAGCTGTTTTTCTTGAACCAATATTGTCGAGAAACCACATACAGTTTTCTTATGATCACAATAATAATAAAAAGGCAGGATTGGTACGAACAATGCAAAGCAAATAATATGAAGTAAGAAGGTTCGTTTCATTCAAGCATCGTCAGACTGATATTGTACGCATTCAGCCAACGTAGGGCAGTCCAGCGGTGCAGCGCTTTTATGCTGAATAGCTATGGAATAGCTTTGACAGTCCGAAACATTTTATCAAATCTAAAAGCTAAGTGTAAGCTGCTGACAAACTGACTAAGATATTTCATGGCTACTGCTATTCAGCGTAAGAACGCTTCACCACTGAATGGTCCCCAATTGCTGATTAGATGTCAATGTCAGTCGGACAAATTTTAATATATAGTAGCAAGATGCATGGATTAATTTTCTTTGAATGTCCACTGTGAAGATTCGTGGAAATGTTATTCTAATCAATTGTATGATGATTCTATGCTAATCTGAAAAAAATTTCTCAAAAATAGCATACGATAATTCCATCTTGAGAAAGTCAGATTAATTTAACTAGCACCTCATGCCCAAATGCCAGTCGCTCTATTTATACGGGTAAGTAATACATCCATCCCTGTTGCAAGCGATCTCAAAGACAAAAAATTACATAAACACATTTAAGGAAGGAAATACCAAAATGCGTCTGATGTTTGCACAAAAATAGATACAGCTTTAAAACAAATAGTTTTCTTTGAAAGCATATGAAAAAATTTAAATGTAAGATTAAATCAACAGGCTGTGTCACATCGCATGTTTTCTGGTGTTTTGCTACTTTCCAAGGAGGATGCGTTTTAGATACCATCAAAACCAAACCCACTGATATGACGCAGCCAACATCTGTCGCTTTCTTAAGATAACAAAAGTAAAGCCATTGCAACAAGCGTTTTTTAGGGATATGGTAAGAAAGTGAATGAACTTGTAACACGCAAGATGTTTTGATACTTTTTCTTATATGTATGTTTTTGAAGCGACCTAAATTAATCAAGGAGGTTATTCGTTATAAGAATAAGTAAAAAAATAATGTTGTTGAACAATAATTGTAACTGTGTTCAGTCATCCCAATGGATTATCTGCCGATTTTTAATCAGTTCCATTATTACGTATGTTAAATAGATTTTAGAATTTGAATCAGTTAGTTACTATTCGACATTCGACACTGATTAGCAAGTTCACGTGATAATATTATCTTATCGTCTCTAATATAACAATGGGAATATACTGCCTGCTTTAATCTAGTAATGAATAATTTGTGATAACCTTGTTCTCCTGGAATCAGAATTAAAGTTCTTTTCACCTGTGCAATCCAACATTGCGTCTATGAGAGAAGATGAAGTTGATAATTGAGAACAAGAGACGAAACGTCATACTGAAACTCATAATTACGCCATCTTGTAGAGGAGAAAAAGTGCAAAAGTTACTGTACTATGTAATTTCTCATCCGATCTCGAATAAAGTAAGGAACAAATAAAAACTGTTTTCGAAAAATTCGATTTAATTGCCTCCAGTAATGCTCGGAATTCCTAAACTTCCTTAATGCCATTTTCTTAGATACCTGAAGTGCATGTACCTTGGAAAGTGATGCCCTCCTTTACACAGTATTTTCTAGAATCCATAAAGTTTTCTTAGGTACAGGTATTTCAAGCAAAATTTTATGTCAATCTATAGATTACAGCTATACCTGAGGAAAGTGAGAGTAGTTTTTTATCAATATCTCGCGAGAACGAGATAGGGCTTTGACATGTAATAAATCATTTTGGGTACAATAAGCGTCAAAATTGTTATTGAGTAAGCTTAAGTAACGAAGACCATCTTGAAGGTACAAGGCCTGTTCAAAAAGTAAACGACTTTTTTTTAACTTACACAATTTTTCCTTCTCAAGTTCAAAGTACTCGCCCCCCTATTCACAAACCTTACCCAGTGATGATTTCGCATTGGGAAATAATTATGTTAAGCTTCTTTCGGAATATTCTTCATTCCATGTTACAAACTGGTATTAATGTCATCAATTGTGTTGCATCGGAATACTTTCAGCACTGATTTCAATTTTAAAGTACGAAAAAATTGCGCAAAGATATAGATCTGTTCAGTATGGAGGTTGGTCATTTGTTATTGGCACAAGCTCTTGGAATTTTTTCTTCGCAATGGTTTCAAAATACCTGTTGAGGTCGATGGCCCAAAACAATTCGTAACAATGTGTATTTTCTAGAGATCAACACCGTAAGCTTTTTCAGAAGTTAAAATCTTTGGGTAAACATTCCTCACGCAAAACTTCACGTCGGATCGTTGCTCCCGAAAATCGCCACGAACAACAAAGCAATAACGCCATTTGTTAAAAGCAGATCACGCGAAAATCATGTCAAACACAACTGCACGACACTAATATACGAGTACTTTGTAACCGTGCAATCCAAGAAATCTGATTTCTTTTGAAGAGACCTCGTACGTTCCTCTAACACAGAAATTTAAGTTCCTGTATAAGAGAAACGTTTTTTCTTTTGCAAAGCTGCAACGTTTTATACTTCACCTCCAACATGCTGCGGTGTTAAAAGTATCAAATGGATGTTACTTTTCGGCTTTTTCTGCTTCCTGTTACTTTGTTTCAAAACACTATTTAAGTGTCGGCTTTGACAAGAGATGACGAGACACAGATTTAATATTCGTGAGTGGTATGACACAGGACATATGGCAATACGTAAGAGGTAAAAACATCATATATAAGCTGCAACTGGTAGGTATAATTCATTTTAAATTATAGGTAAATAGTACTGTAAAAATTGGTTTCGAATTCGAAATTGTACAATGAAGAATAACTTAGATTTAATATATCTAGTTTTTTCAATGAAACAAAAATTGCACGTCGCATTCAATCCCTTACTATCGCTCATTCACACGGAGGAAGACACCATTGGAAGACTAACAAAGAAAAACTAACAAAGGTAAGATAAAAATAAAAGTGTTACTCAAACGGAACTGGGATCTACGCTACCATTTGTCTATATCTGTCTTGTCTTTAGTTTTTAAATTCTTACCAATCCAATAGTAGCTTTACCACAAACATTACGAAGAAACATGTTGAAATTCACAGATCAATGGTACAGGGGAAAAATATGAATGTCACAAATTTGGTGTTTTGTAGTTAGAACCGGCAAACACGTAGTCTTAACGCATTACAATCCCATGAGGTATCGGAAACACGCAAAAACAATGACAGTTCGTAGTTGTACCCAATTGAAGACTTGCCGTGCAGAGAAAAAAGATAAATGTCACAGTCATTGTATTAAAAAAAAAGATGAACGTCCACTGATCGTCACCGAAACTAGTAGCTACTACAACAATTTACTATACACCAAACTTATTATCTTTAAGTAACCATTAGTTTTATTTTGTTTGTTCTATATTCCTTAGAATAGAGCTTACCTAGTTCCTTGTTTTTGCCTGAGCCATTAAAAAAATATTTAGAAATAATTAATTATGTTCGAGCTATTGAGGCTAAAAAATCACCTTTTTCTGATGTACCAGCCCTGTGTAATAAATTTCCTCTTAAGGTAGTTCTCATATGATAACAATTCGTAAAATGCTGGTTAATTAACCCTTAGATCTTACAGGGTATCGAATACGACGAAAGGCTTATTTCTAACGTCGATATCTCAAAAAAATGTCGAATTCAGGCATAAAAAAATTAAATACATTAAATACATAATTCTTACATAAAAAAATTAAAATCAAAAGGAAAATCGCAAAATACAAAAATAAAAAGGATTTTCCATTGAAAACATGTTTCGGCTGCTTTTACTTTTGAGCTACACTGTATATCAAAAAATATTTTTTTATTTATAATCTAACTTTTTCATAATTATTTATAACAAGAAATCTATGGTACTGCTTCAGATCTTTGACTTACATTTTGTGACATTATTACATTACACAAATATTCACAAATCAGTTGGTATCATGTTCGAGTGTGACATTATGGTAAAGAATCTACTTTTAAGCCGGAAACAAATTATAACATGTAGATATAAAAATGCAATGTTTTTACGTATATTTAATCGTAATGACTACAGTCGTCATTGTCAACAATCTGTCTCGACAAACTCACGATGGAAACACAATTGTGATAAATATGTATCTGCGCTTATCCACATGATCGGTGTATGTTAAACGTGAGTTCCAATACAAACTGACTTTTTATTGCAAAAAAATGGTATATTAGTTACAAACACAGTATATAAAATGTTCTAGCAATTTATCACTGAGCCAAAATGACAGTAGCGGCATCATTATTTATACGTATATGCTTTTAACAGTGTAATGTTATCGGGTAGTAATAATCCGGCTATGTCTCATATGCTTCAGTTTCAATAATGACAAGCACATTTTCGTGAAGCACTAAGTATAACTTTAAGGAATCGAACGGAACGTACGAGTATTCATATAGATCTAAATGCCATCGGCATAGTTTTCAATGATTCGACACTGCTCAATTAGTTGAGCGACCGATCTGTCTTCTCCAAGTCAATATGGCGATTGTTGATATGGTTAAACCAACAAACAAACCTTGACATTTTGCATCATTACTATACTTCTTTAAGTTTTGTTCTTATATCAATCCAGGAAATCAAGGTGACTGTTGAAAATAATCTAAACATTACAGCTGGTAACTATGATAGCTTCAGTCAAGCGTTTATGTATCGTCTAACATACTTATTAACATTTACGTCCTTTGTATATTTCACTTGACACCGCCAGAAATATTCTGAACGGAGCTCGAACCAAGCACCAAAATTCTTCAGGGATATTTTGCATTCCATCTTTAGGAACACCCTGATAAATATTTCTGTAAGATCATGCACTTGTGGGAGATACCTCGGTATGATAATCTAAATAATTCCTTTGTAGAATTCCTTTCTTCTGGAGGAGTATTTTAAGATGAACGGGTATATTCCCCAAAGCCGCTTACGGCTGCCTACTCGGAACTTCTTATTTGGTGTTAAGGCGGGACTTGCCACAAATCTGTCACCTATACAAACGATCACGGAAATCGTGTCCTCATGCTCTTTATAGGTATTGTTACGGCTTTTGGAGGGTATCAAATTACTTTCTTAGATATATCCGTCTGCATCACAAATACATATGCAATCAGCCACTCGCCTCGCTGAAAATTTTCTCGTCAACGTTCAAGTCATCGTTGGTTGTCAGAGCGGTCCGTGGGACCTTAGCTCTTGAGTCACTTCTCGTCAACGTATGAGTCTTCTAGATGTATGCCTGTCACTGCCAGATTGACAGCTTGCTTGTCATGTGCGTGCGATCTCCGATATAACAATGCCTGAAGATATACTAAGTGACATATAAATCCGAACACCCAGTTTAAATGGTATTATTTTAATAAAAGTTGGTGAATGTATTTATCTTACTGAAAATAACAAGTGAAAAAAATGTCAGTCTTATCAGTTGGACATTCCGGTTTTTATACTGTTTTTTTTTAATTCAATAACGCTCTAAAAATGAATATTTCAGCCGCAGTAAAGAATCAGCGTTGGCGGATTTTGGTTCTTGACATCCTTTACGATCGGTTACATTGCATCTATATGGTTTTGAAATAGAGTTCGCAACTTTTTATCTGTATCCCTTTTTATTTTAGCTTTACAGTATTCATTACTATTTGTTCATATTTGATTACTTCGTAATCCAGATATTTTTGGTCATATCGCCCTGATTACTAATGGTGGCAGTCTTAAACTTGTACGAAAGGAATGGTCACTTTACTGTTAAAGACGCCATCGTAATGTTTGTTAACCGATGTTTCAGGTAAGTGAAGATTAAGTCCGAAATTTTTACAGCAACCCATGCGAACTAAAGCTTGTAACAAAATGCAGATGTAATAAATAACACAATCTCAACTATTACATCTTTTACCGGTTTTGGCCGGTCCTGATCGCAATAGTATTGGTACTAAGGAACTCAAATAATTTTAGTCAGGTATCAGATGCCACAGCACCAAAACTATTAGCTATATCTGATAGTGCGTGTAGAAATAATTGGATGGCTACACTCTTTTTCTATCAAAACTTCTATTTAATAGAGGACACTGTGAGTAATCACCAAAATAAGACAAATTTATTTTAAGACAAAAGGCAATTCATATAGTCTGGTACCTAGATGAGAGAGAGTAGGTACCAGACAGGAGTAAGATGTCCATTACTAAAGATATGTTTCGTCATGTTCCTAATTGAAACAGCAAAAAACTCAAGTTTGTTTTATACATGAAAAAGGACACTACTATAAGTTGTCACACCTTATACTGATTAGATATGATATTTTAATATTATCTTGGCTTACATGTATTAATGGTTTATCTCGCTATAGCTGTAACTAGTGTCAAAATTGTCCCTATGTTGTATTTTTTTGAGCTATAAAGATACCACGGCTTACTGGATAGATGCCAGAGTCGTGAAGTACTCGTAGATATCATAAGAGCCAAAGTGAAGTCACGTAGATTTACTTCGTACTTCCCCCACAAAGGGCTACCGTTTTATATTACAGTAACAAAATTCACAGATGATGTTAATATACTAGGTGACATATAAATCCGAACACCCAGTTTAAATGGTTTTATTTTAATAAAAGTTTGTGAATGTATTTATCTTACTGTAAATAACAAGTGAAAAAATTTTCAGCATTATCAGTTGGACATTCCGGTTTTTATACTGCTTTTTTTTAATTCACTAACGCTCTAAAAATGAATATTTCAGCCGCAGTAAAGAATCAACGTTGGCGGATTTTGGTTCTTGACATCCTTTACGATCGGTTACGATGCCTAGAGTAGGTGTTGTCAGGCATGGCTTCAAGAAGGCCGTACCCAAAGAGCAACAGACCGTGAAGATCGCCGCCTAAGATTATTGGCCTTAAGGCACCGTTTCTCCACTACCAGGTCCCATTGCAAATGAATGGTTTGCAGAACACGGAAGACCTATTGGCATGCGAAGTGTTTACCGACGAATGAGAAGTTTTGGCTTGTTTTCATACCGGCCACACTGGGTCCTCCCTTTAACTCGAGAACACCGACGTAATCGCCTTGAGTGGTGCAGACAACGGTCACTGTGGGATCAGGAATGGAACAGTATTGTCTTTAGTGACGAGTCTCGATTTTGTTTAGGCATGCACGATGGTCGTGCCAGGGTTAGAAGGCGACGTATTGAAAGGAGGAATCCACAGTTTTTTGTTGAAAGACATGTTCATCACACTGTTGGAGTTATGGTTTGGGGTGCTATAGCTTATGGTTCCAGGTCGCCTTTAATCTTCATCAGAGGTAACATGAACGCGCAGCGTTATATCCACGAAGTTCTAGAACCCCATCTTTTACCCTATCTTGACACCCTGGCAGATCCAACTTTCCAACAAGATAATGCCCGACCACATGTTGCAAGGCTCACAATAGACTTCTTTCAACATAATGACGTCACATTATTACCATGGCCACCAAGATCTCCCGACTTATCCCCAATTGAGCACGTGTGGGATATGATGGGTAGGAGATTGCTCAATTTGCAACGTCCTCCTCAGACTCTAGAAGCACTTCGAGAGGAGTTGGTGGTTGCCTGGAATGAGATACCACAGGAGGACATTGACCACCTGATCAGAAGCATGCCTAGGCGCGTTGGAGAATGCGTAGCACATCAGGGTGCATCCACACATTATTAAAGGTCAAAGGGCTTTAAAGCTGTGCAATCATTTTGAAATTTTTATCATTTACTTATTATGCTTCATTAAGTACTTATACAAAATTTTATTAAATTAAAACCATTTAAACTGGGTGTTCGGATTTATATGTCACTTATTATATCTAGAATGTATATATCATATTGGTTAATAGCCGAAGCGATTAACGAGTTATAAACAACGTTCATAACCTTCTCTATTAGCCCTCCCACGAAAGAGTGTTTCGTAAGACAGCTACCCTTGTACCATCACTAAGATCAATTGATCCTCGTCATGGCACAAGTTCCTAGCGTCGAGCCGGGTCAGATTACCCTGCAAACCCTGATGAATATCAGGAAGTATGCAGAGGGTATCAACCCAGGGGTGAGTAGCCGTGTAACAGCGGCGGACTACGAAAGTATCGTAGTTTCCACTGTCCAGCACCTCAGCGGCCTTTTGCTGAGACGTGTAAGTTACACGCCCCCTGCCTCCTTGGTCAAGGAGTTGTCGGAGACGGTCGGTTCCCTTTCGAGGGCATGTGCCGACCTGTCGTCCGCGTCTCCCGTGGTTGCGAAGAAATCTTCGCAAGCACAAACCAAGGGGTCAAGAAAGACTACTGCCAATCCTCCTCCAAAAAAGGGTGGAAAGGCAAAGTCTCCCAGCAAGTCGGGTTCGGCAGATCAGAAATCTGTCGCTCCCGCTGGAGGCTCCGGGCGCCAGGGCCCGAGTTCGACGAAAGGTCTCCGGGACCAGGTTCTGCGAAACGCTCTTAGAGCGATGCGAACCTGGGGGCCAGTCCTTAAATATTTAGGGATTAGCGAACAGGAGATTCGTCGTAGCGTAGCGGATATCCCGCTTAAGCGACTTGAAGGGCAGGATAAATCTATCCCGCCCCTCATACGTATTGGTGTGATCACAGATGATCACATCAAACGTCTTGAGGAGGAGAAGGGCTCATGGGCCCAGGAAGTGGAGGATGCCGAGGTGCTAAAGCACCTCGAGTATCGTATCCAGGCCGCCAAAGGAGTGTGGCAAAGGCTAAATGCCCCCGCACCCTCCAGTGGCGAGCCGGCCGTAACATTACGGACCGGCTACCTGGCTCCGTCCTGGGTTCCTAAAACCCCGTTAGAGTGTTTCTCTAACCCTCCTGCAGGAGCGCGCCTTGCTAAAATTAGCAAGGAACGCGTAGTCACTCCACGTGAGGGAGAGCCGAAATGGCGTCTCCCAATCGTGTGGCATATAGGATAGTTTTGAAATTTTTATCATTTACTTATTATGCTTCATTAAGTACTTATACAAAATTTTATTAAAATAAAACCATTGGATGTTCGGATTTATATGTCACTTAGTATATATCTACAACGTCGTCAGGATTTTCAGAAACTGGAGGTAAACGATGGCTTCTTTCGCGCAATTGTGTATGTGGAAGAGCGAGTAGTAGCTGCTTTACAGATCGCCTTGCAGAAAGATAAGAAAACCTTTAGAAGTGGAAGTAAGACTTAAAAATAACTACTTTTTTTCACACAAAGACGGCCGCAAAATACATTTTGATAATAATAATGATAACACTAACAATAAACAGTTCAAATAGTTCTTTGTGATTATTACTAAAACCGATATGAGCAAAGGAGTTAAAAGGAGGACAGAAGACATAAGCATATCAACAGCACCAAAAAGGATGGATTCAGGTTCAAGTAGTACAAATGATACAGCTGATGCATTTGAATCTCTAGGAAATGAATTTATAGAAAGAATTTCATATCAGGGATTCAATCCTATAAAGATGAGAGCTATCTTGAATGGAAGAGAACCTAATCTTATAACTTTTACTACTGACATTGCAAAATTAATCATGATCTATTTAGTAAGAGGTACTAACTTAAAGAAAATGATGACAAAGACTGATCCATCAGGAATAGCAGAGATTAGCAAACTCAAGGAGAAATATCGAATTCAGGAACCAGGCACTAAATTATCAGTGGACTCTATAATTATGCAACGCATCGCAGCATGTGGATACATTTTAACTAATAGGATATTCCAGACAAGATAAACTAGAAATGGGAAAGGACATGGAAATTACAAGTTAAACTTCGAATCCGCTCGAAAAGTTCGTAGCAATAGCTTCATAATATTAAGGGTTGTTTGTTAAAACACATAATCAGGTGAAGTTTTGTAAATCTCGTAAGCATATTTGCATTTGCTGATCGGATAAAAATATGAATAAAAAATCGGTATTTCTCTAGCTTAACTACACCATCCTTATTTGATTGCTCGCCCGAATATGCACTAGGTTTGGGTTGTAAATAATGGAAATGAGATTAAAAGTGCCCGCCGGGTTAATTGCAGAACATGGTATTGTTGATATTATCTAGGTTTCTTGCCATTGAGAGAACCAGTCAACTTGTCAATTACTTACCGCTGTTTAACATCTGAATGACAAGTATCGTTCAAAAACAATGTATATGAATGAGTTCCATTATACCGTAACGACATTAGCACGTTTTATAGCAAAAATTTCGTTTGAACGTAATAAAAATATATTACAATTGAATCGATCTCTTGAATGTTGCAGGAGCAAAAGTACGTTGACAGTTATGACGGTGGCGGACTGTTCACTTTCATCCACGTTTCAGCTTAAATAACCGCGACGTTTCCATATGGGAGAAATATTAGAAACTGTAGGAAAATCACGAACACGCATATGTGCATAAAAAAGAAGAGTATGATAGCAACAAGTTATTTTCAAAGAATACGCTATAACGGTACAAAAGTTTTACATTGTTAAAATTAAGAACTCGGTTAAGTAATTTTTATATTTTTCTTTTGCAAAGAAAGTTACCGCATTTATCACTATATCTCAGAAGGTCTTATTAATTATGTACAGCGTTGCCTTAGAACGTGAATAGCGTCCCTCGATGTGTAAAGAGCCTAACAAATTTCTATGCCTAGTATACGCGTTCTGCTCTAGAATATACTCTACATTTCGTCGTGGCGCGTGATCAGTGCGCCGCTAGTGCTTTTGAGGCTATGTGGGGATGTGTAGTTCAAAATCATACATACAAATGTAATTTTGAAATCAAACAGTCACTTTTTTTATAGATAATAAAGAAAACCTATGCAGTAATGAAATCTGGCAACGTCGCATAACATATTGAAACGATGCTATCATATCTTGTTCTGCTTCTGTGGTCCTGTGATTCAGCTTACTCCGTCACATATGAATCATATTCAAATTTCCAAGACCGCCGCAAATCTTTATGAAATCCCCAAAGTTTCTGGAAGGAAGTGATTTCCTGTATAATAGCATACATTGAGAAGTATATACCGTGTTCAAACATTTCATCACTCAGAATTATACTGTGATGTGGGAAAGGCAGCCAAAAATTCATTGAACAAGTAAAAAGTGGCAACACGGCAAAGCTCGCCGGATGATCACCGCGAAGTGGGATAGAATGTGCCGGTAACGATAATTGCTGGAACGTTCGGTGAAACCGAAATGATCCAGTCAAGGTTCACCTGTTTAACAGGAATGGGCGCAAATATCCCCCGGCTTGCAGCCGCCATCTCGTCGAACTCCTGGTTTCCTTTTCCGGCAGTGTGTAAATGAATCTTGGAACCTGGAGTGGAGGGTCCAGGCAGTAATTGGGGAAATGTTTAATGAAGGTCCACATCAATAAGTGAGTGTATTTATTTGCACTGGTGGTTGGTTCTCGATAATCTATTGCTCAAATTGGATTAATTAAATATGTTAACAAGGGATTACATATCTTGCGGTAAGAGAACCATCATTGTCAACTTCCATGGGAAATCAACAATATCATTCAACAGATAAAAACAAGCCAAGGAAAGAACTGTCCCATAAGGCTCATACTCCTCTATCTATCTTGATGTTTGCCGAGCCAAATTGCAAGATTGTAGCGCGACTCAGCGTACGTGGCATCGGTGCCCAGGTTTAGATGCAGCGTGTTTTGACGATTATCGAAATACCGCTTGGACACCACTGAAAGGCGGTTTCAGTTAGATATCTTTTTTGAAAAACAATTAATTATGCAATGAAATTTGTGACGAGGTTACTTCACTAAAAATAGAAAGCAAAATTGAAAATGCTCCAACTCATATTCAAAAGATTGTTATTTATGAGAGCATAAGGTAATTAACTTCCTAGACATTCTATACCACATATCCACTGCTTAGATTATTAACAACGTATTGCAAATGCATCTCCTGGCAAAAACATGCTACTATAGCAACATGGGTAGAGCACTACTACCTAGTCCTCACAACCGAATATGAGGAATCATTTGCAATGCCTAATCAATGCGCACCTAAATCCGGAGAATACACTATTTTCATATTGGTTTCAAGTATCGCTATTGAATTATAGCCCAAAGTGGCACCCCTCGGAAAACAGCAACACACCAAATGCTTTAAAGAATGTTTTTCAAATAACACTCCATCATATCCGTCCATCGGTGGCATGCAAAATGTATATTTAATGCACCATCTGTTGCCTAAGCTTACGCCAAATCAATATAAACTGTAGCCATTTGGGATGAAAAATGACAATATGTCCCGATGACCGTTATAGTCCAGTCGTTCTTCAAACCTCATAAGCCCGTGATGCAGCGGTCATATATTCCAACACGAAAGAATTTGTTTGGGAAATTACGTTTAAAAAGGTACATAATATTCCATGCAAGAAATGGCATTTATACTAACTGAAAATAGCAGAATCATATTCAGCTAACCAGCCTAGCTGCTAGATAAGGTGAGGACGATATACGTGACTTTGTGAATGCATCGTTAGCCATTAACCAAAATCAAAATTCTGGTTAAGCCTTCATCTGTACCTAAGTATTTTTTCAAATTACGATTTAAGTCACGTAGAAAATAAATGAGTTCAAAAATCTGCCTCTCATAATGAACTCATCAATTTTATCCACTCCAACTCCATAATTTTTCACAGTCGCCCCCGTGGAAAGAGACTACGCCGAAAGTTGAGTGAAAAGTTGAGCTGTAATTAAATTATTGACACCATCTTAGCTTTGGCTGTCGCCTGGCGTTGACTTATACATATTCAAATATGCAAATTATCCAACGGTTTACAAGAGTTCGCCACCTAAAAACATCAGAGATGTGACTTCAATATTTAAAAACTGTTTCCCTTTGCATTTTGTTGTTCATCATAGTATTTGCAAACGAAAAGCGCATTAACCAATGCAATGGTCAAAGCAAAGAGAGCAAAATTCGAAGTAATTGCTTCATCCGTGTGTGTTTTGATATGAAAATAGTTAGCCAACTCTAATCTCTATACAATTAGATGCTGATAGCAATTATTTTTAGTGCCTCAAATCATACGCGAACAATCTGTCAAAAAATACCCACAAAACTCACTATATTGGAAAGCAAGGACTGCAAGTAGTCATGCTTGGTGATTTGATGATGTGTCATCAGAAAGTGGAGTTCCCATTAGGCCTTTACTACTCTTTTTATTCGGTACCTTTATCCTGTGTGACAAAATACTGAATTTATATGCAGGTGACACTTTATAATACTAAAAAAAGCTGAAAAGCTGATGTGCTGGCAAAGTTCTCCAATTATTAAAAGGCAAATACTGACAGTAGTCAAACTACGTAATGATATATCAAGATTTGAAATTTCACAGCGCTCTGTTGAGCCTTTACTACTCCCTCATCTCGCTAAATTTAACCCGTACGACAGAATACTGCATTTGTATGAAAATGATTCTACTTTCCATCAAAAGTTCATTCTTGACGATGTTAAAAATCAGTGGGCCACTCAAATAACTCAGATTTGAAGCTGAGCTTACCTAGGTTCTTGAAGATTTTATATAATATCAATCTGTAGTTGGGAATTACAGTATTCATAGTAAAGATGATAGTGCAACTATTGACGACTTTATGTCGCCTAGCTGATAAAAGAGGCTTTAGATAGATGCTATTATATGAATATGAATATGTGAAATGTTTTCTTTATTCAGGCAGCTGCGACAAAGTTTATTTTTCTAACACCACACGGGGCTCTATCTATTGGATAGGTTATTTTTCCACATTCGGGCTTGAAAAAGCTACTAGAAGCCTTGTTAGGCAATGAAGCATATCATGTTCTGTCAGTAATAACTACCTACAATTCTACAAAAGGTCTACATTTAGCAGCAATATCCCTCCAACTACATACTTTTAATTACTTTTATATGAAAATAATAGTCAAATACGATTCCCACCAAATTTTAAATCCATACAAGTACTGCTCGTCAAAGAATCTAATGTAATTACCTTTACAGGAGATGCAGCTGCATTATCTGACATACTGTCAGTATCGAAATACAACTCATAGAAGAGGTACCTGTATCTAAGGGCCGTACAATTATTACAGGACGCCTGTATGGCCACCTTGACTTGACTCATAGTTTCTACTGTTCCGTGTCCGCGCTCTATTTTGAGGTTATGTTACAAACTTGCATTTGCATCAAATCGTTCATGCTTCTGATTTATATCATCTGTTGTATTAGCCTGACAAACAACATAGTCTCACAATAGGAGAGCGTTGTCTCTGACACGGAACAGTTGAAATCTAGAAATACCCCAGCCTCACTGAAGTAGAGAAAATACTATGAAAATCAAGGAGGTCATAAGGGCGTTATACAAATATAGGAACGACTGACGATACGGCCCTAAGCTTGCAGATAGTCTGTACACTACTTACCACAATACTACAACATATTCTGACGTCCATTTCAGTACCCCGTTGTATTAATTCTGTACCAGCAGCGCTAGTGAATTTGACAACAGTAGCGTATCAGAACTACATATTTTCACCAAATATATCGATTGCTCCTTTTTGATTGGATCACAACAGTTTGCTAATTACTTTATGCAAGTAGTAAGAAGTAAGAAGGCACTTTGAATGTTTGAAATAGTTATCTATAATCATGTGGCACTCCCGTGGAAAATAGTAAAGACGATTCTCCACTCTTTGCGCTTTAATAGGTCGAGTAGAGCAGATTCGAGTCCGTAACCCAATTTAACGCTGAAGCTTGGGTGGAGGCAACTAGGCAATTTCCGTCCGCATCATTTATTCAGGTGGGGAGAATCGCACGTCTCCCCTAAGTGTGAAATATTAATAATGCAGCGTTTTTGATTGTGTTTCCAGTATCTTTCCATTTATTTTTCAGTTGGAGATTTACGAATAGACCCTGTCGGAGTCGCTGTTTGAGTATCTCTACATCTAGTTGCTCGGGAATGCTGACGACAATAAACCCGTTAGGATCGAGAGCGGGATCTAGTTTATTCAATGCACATCGCCTTGAGCCTGTGAATCTTCGAGAAACTAGATAGAGGCTTCTTTATAGGGCGATCCATAATGTTTATATGGAGTGTTATATATAGTTTGGATAGTGCTAGTTTTACGCAAGATTTGAAAACAGTTAGCTGCTTTACCGTTCGATTTTCTCTCTCAATGCGTGAATGTCTGTGGGCTCATTGACATAGATCTTTTGTGCTCCGAATAAACTCTTAAAAGGGAATCTGGTGGCATCAAGTTAAGTCTTAGGAGTCTGGAAGGTCAATTCTCACTCGTATGCTCACCAGAGGTATTGAAAAAGTAACTATTCGTTAATAGAGTACACGTTACTCATAGATACCCGAAGTAATGAGTATCAATCTGAGCACGAAATGATTACTTTGATTACTCTATTTTCCGTATCCGTACTCGATTCGCGTAAAATAGTTTATAGTTTAGTGTCATCGCTAGGTCACTGTAGCACTACCGCTCATCCATCAGGGTTGCCAGACATCCCGCATTCGGGTGGAAACCTGGAAACTCCAGATTTAAAAACAGTTATCAAATTCTTTGTCTGCTATAAAATAAGTTAACCTACTTTCACGGTGACTCAAATTCGCTCTTAATGTTGTGATCTTGGCAACCTGAAAAGGAATAAGAAGTCAACTGGATTGGGGTAAAGTTCAGCAGTATTATGAGCCAGAAAAGCGAAAATAGGGTAACAGCACCGTTCCCGAAAGTCACAGTAATGATAATTGTCGATTTCGTTCGTGTTTACTTGTCCCAAATTTTGCTAAAAATGTATAATTCAGTATGACCACCAATAGTATGTGTAGCCTAAGCTCGACGTAGATTTTTTTTATACATGTTTAATTGAAACGCTTCCAAAATTTACTTGCCATTCCAAATTTCCTTAAGCCTATATACAGATCATCTTTCTAACTAAAAGGCATCCTTTTTGAGCATTTCTGGTAAATAAGAAGTATTTTCAGTTTTGAGGCTCATATGAGCCCTACTATGACATCTTATCCTATAATAACCCATCTCGTTTGAAGATACGATCTTTGCACTAAACACGGTAGATTTGAATGAACTATGCTTACAAAAATTTGCAAATTTTTTGTCCAAATTCGAGATTAATTATAAGACGGATCTTGCCAAATCTCATACTACTCACACTAACCAAAGTAATCAAAGTAACGAATATAATAAATGATTACCTCATATCAAATTAATGAATACATAAAAGATTATTTTTGTAGAAGAGTAACAATTAGAAACGGATACTCGAAAGTAACGAGAATCAACACCACTAATGCTCACTCGTTTCGGTGCTACCGGTGGCGCCGTTTTGTTGAAACCACATGTTATTCACATCACTAGCTAATTTGGGCAGAAAGAAGTCCACGGTCACTCCTGAATTGGAGGAGGAATTTCAAAACATACATGCTGTGCTATTTATTCTACATATAATGATTCAATAAAGGAATATTGAACACGCCTCCGCAAAGATCTCCCTTGGCCAACTATCCTGAGCTCATGTTTGTTTTCATTACCAACCTGACCTCAAAAAACAACAGAATTGCCAGGCAGACATCCTGAGCTATTTGTCTTTATAATACACGGAAAGCCATAGTCTTCAAGAACCGAAATATTTGGGATGAAGAACATGAACCAAGCCAATATTCTATAAAAACTTATAAGGTTTACCAGGTCAATGAAATTCTGATGATAAATACAGTAACAACAGAGCTATTCATGACTTCCATGCAGAGACTAAATTGAATAGTAGGGATGCAAACAGAAAAAAGATTCTCCCAACAACAACCAGCTTTCAAGTAACAACAGAAGTGAATCGTATACCTCACAGTTTCCTTTGGAGATGCATCTGAAAACGAGGTTTTTCCAAATCAACCTTCACTTCAGCAAAATGTTACTCAATGAAATGGTCGTTCTTCAGTACCAACAATCTGACCTCAGCCATCAGCAGAAATGAATATCTGGGCAAAAATTCCCTTCGGAGACACATATTCTAATGGTACTATCTGAAAGACTACTCTTTCATTACCAACCACCTCAAGCAGCAACAGTCTATCTGTATATCTATATATCTATCTATCTATCTATCACTCAAGTATCTATGTGTGTTTGTTTTCCAAATACACGAAATCAAATCTTTTACAAAGTTCAGAGCAAACGAACAATCTGTTAACACAATCAGTAGAAGCATTCATCTACATCTATATTTGTACAAATCTCCCAAGTGCAGCATTATACGTTTTGATAGTAACGATGATCTTGATAATAACGAATATGAAACTTAGTTCAGTTAGTATTATTATATATATTATAAAACTGATCCTTGTGACTGTCACATGTCATCATGTCATTTTTACCTTTGTTAGATGTAGTTAGTAAATTTATTTAGCAGTATTTAGCATGCTGGCATGGATCCATGACGAAAAGCCGTATGGCCACTTCGTGAAATTAATATCCAAGCTGCAAAGTACGGATGAAGAGAAGAATCTAACAACTACGACAGCCATCATCAGAACGCTCCAAAAATATATGGGTTAAGATAAATATATCTAACAAATTGTAAGCAAACTCACTCAAACCACTATCTACGTAATTCTCTTTTTAAATATTCATATTCTCAATGTCTGAAACTCTGTTTCTCAAAGGCATGGTTTGACTATAGCCTGACACGGTGACTAAGCATGTTTACGATAAGATCAACGAGTCTCTAAGATAGATATCTTTTAGATTTACTACGCTAACGGTAAATCTATTTCTGAAACATCTAAATATATTCCGCTCTTCGGCAAAAATTCATATGGGGTCCGCTTTGCAATGGCGTCTTAGCTCATTAATAAAAAACTAACAACTGACGGCGCTACGGTTATCAATCACATATTAGCAGAAATGACGGGGACTGTCACTTTCTGCGCCACCTAGGCATCCGGCGATCGGGTTACTTCCGGTGACTCAACGAGCTAATGTCTGCATTCAATAGTTTACTATGTTGCCAGAAGATAAATCTGCTAGTGACTTTTATCTTTAAGTATACGAGTGCCCAAAGACCCACTGTGTTTTCCACGGCTTCAACTAGTCCTATAATGGTTTTTGCAATATTCTGGAGTTCAGAATCAGCGCTATATGAGCAAACAGAATAATTGATTGTATCATAGATTAACGTCATAAAGATCTGGGATTTTAAACAATAAAGAAATTTATGTTTCATCACCGCTTCTTCGTGAATATCGTTTTTTGTCTCGGAAGTCAGCTAAAAATGTAACACAGTTCAAGTTTTCCCTTAACAAAAACGCTCACATTTTCTACAATGTAAATAATGATTTTCAGATGACGGAAAACCTAATGTTCCAAAGGTCTGTGACTGGACAATAACATCAATTATTTTTATTGTATTTTGAACGCCTTCGCGATTGTGATTCTAAGACGAATGTTTTCCATAAACGACTAAATGACTTAAAAGTAAGCGTGTGTACTTTCATGTTGATATGGGAAAAATACGTCCACTGGATCATTGTATTCGAGTACAATACTAATATTAATTAAAAAAAAATACACTTTCCATGTCACTAGGAAGATACATATCTAGTAACACATACTTATACTTAACGGTGAAAAAGTAAATCCTGCATTTTTTGAAGAAATTTAAAAATCCATCAACTTGCATCGCCGTTTGCTTTATTTCAGAGGTGCGCCTATTGGAAATGAACTTCTCATTAAAACTGTCACGGAAGCTTGCTGCATCAGAGTCAACTTCCTGTGCGTCCCGTAGGATAGTGCATAAAAAGCTGTAAAACAGATATGGATCTCTTTGCATGGATAGGCTTTCCATTTAGGAAAGCGTGCCGATAACATATACCATTAAAAACACAAAGCCCATTTCCGCTGCAGAGTCATACGTCCTGTACAGATTTCACAGGCAGACAGAGGTGGAATAAACTCAAAGAGACAGCCCAGAGTTTTAAGATAACTCAAAAGGTATTTTGAGAGAAATGTTTAATCGCATATCAAAATATAGAAATATCGTAGTCATGCAAGAATTGAAACTTCCTTCCTGTGGTTTTCATGCTAATAATTCCCCATTTTTGTCTACATTTACAATAAAAAATCAAAGAAGAATTTCAAACATCAGCAGTTTGATTTGGTCAAACAAACATGGGGAAATATGTTAGCTATATTTAGTGAATAATATTCTCAAAATGCTATACTCAGCCAGAATCATTTTTCTTTACTTTTCAGGGCCTTTTGGCACAACTTGGGTTCGATTCCACCATTAACTTGAAAGGTTTGCTGCTTCATTGTCTGCAGAACAGATTTTATGTATAAGGAATCTCTACAAAAATGTCAGGGGATGTTAGCATGACACTGTAAGTTGGCGAGAAATCACGCAGTCATCAGGAAAATGACAATTCTTTTGGCCGTATCATGCGTGATCCTACCTTGGAGATGCATATTATAAAATTAGTGCCACGAAGTCTTTACATATGGTAATGCTTGCCGTGAACATGTATTGTTTGTTTGAAAAAGTTATAGTTAATTTTTCTTGTATGTCTCTACAATTCATCCATATTTAATCATTAATTTCTCGGGTATCTAGTGAAGGAACGCAAAGGATAAGTCGTTCAAAAATGGCGCCGAGTATAAAGGGTTCCTTATAATGGAAATCTCTAACGAAAATACAAGAAATGAAGAAGTCGAAAGTAATTCTTCACTATAAGATTGATAAACAAAGCATGAAAGATGGCATAAACATTGAGACCATGAGGAGGTATGAATAGTGAACACTAAATATCCGCTTGTCGTTTACAAAAGACTGGCTAAAGACGCAGGGACTCCCAACAACTTCTTCCCCGATTCAAGTAAGCAGTTGAGAACACTCATAGATACGGAATGTTGTTGTGCAAAAAAGAAGCCATCGAATGGTACTTACAACCAAGATATCAAAATATTAAGATACAAGATGCAGCATCAAACTTGTTGCTAGATGACTACTGATGTGTATAGAGTGTGAAATGACGAGATCTTTGTCAATATTACATAAATATGTATCCTTGTGTGTATCTCTTGAAATCGTGTTTTATAGTCAAAATACATTGTAATAGCGCCTCTCTACATATCACCCGCATGGGCAACACACAACAGGTGTAAACTTACCGGTCATATACGAAACATTGCAACTGACATCATAAATACGAGCCCTAACACAAAAATGTTCGGACATTATCTAATTTTATCTAAAAATTCGTTTATTTTTGTAAGGTTAAGAATCAATTGTTTTTTTATGACAAAGAAATACCATATATTGTTTGCACATCATATTAACAAAACTGTTTTCAAGTATTATGATATTGAAATATAAAATCAAACTAATACTGATAACAACGCAACATTTTGCTGACTTATAACACGATATTGAAAGGGAAATAATGCTCGTTGCAGGCCACGGAAACAGAAAGGTGTTTACAATTTAACATTTTGATTCAAGAATCAATTCTGTGAATTTGCTTTAAAATGTCGCGTGGTAAAGCTATAAACGGTGCGAACAGAGTTTTAATAATAAAGTTGTTTCATCATGGAGAGCTTTCGGGATCAAGCTAAATAAATAAATGTCGCAAAATCTACGGGTACGTTGGCAGATATTGTAAAAAAGTATGCAGACACAAGTTCAATTCAAGTTTCAAGACAGTATTGGCAGGTCACGTAAGAGCAGTCCTAGAATGCAAAAATCTTTTGTTCGTATTTGTAAAGTTGATCCTCAAGGTGCTGTAAGGGACATAACAGCAAAATGGAATGAAGAAGCAGCAGGAAATGTCTCACTAGAAACGTGCCGTCGGTGAGTTCATAAGTGCGGTTTACATTTTTATAAGGTCCGTAGGTTGCATTTACCCCGATCCCGGGGTAAAAGAGATAAAAATGAAGAATGGGAAAGTAAAGTTTCCATCAGGTTTAGTGGTATGGAGAAGCATAGCTTTTAGCGTTGGAAAACTTCACTTCCTACATTTATGTGTTTGTCAAATATTGTTATCAATATTAGTTTATTTTAATAGTTTAATATCATATTACTTGATAATAATTCTGTTAATATGATGTTCAAACAATATATTTCAATGTCTTAAAGAAGAAAACATTATTTTGTAACCTTAAAAAAATAAACAAACTTTAAGGTAAAATTAGGTAATGTTCGAACTATTTTGCGTAACGACTCGTAGAACGTGACAGGGAGAATTGAATTTACACAATAAATGTATAGAGTAACGGATCAGCGACAGCAGCGGTGGCCGCAGTAGTAGACTCTTCGGTCTCCTGATCGCCGTGCGCTGTGCGGGTTCGAGTCCCATTCCAGGAGAGTTTTTTCTCTTGGCTATGGATGTTGTGATTGTCCGTGGGTGGTAGACGGTCTCTGACTGTCGAACGCGGAGGTAGCATCCGGCGGATCTCGTAGGCGGAGCACACCTGTTCCCTCGCCAGAGTCCGTGTGGCGTTCCCCCTTTCCCATGTATCTCCCTATAGCCCCACGGTACCCAATGGGTGCTTAGGCCTTAGGCCTCCGTGGTCAACTGGAATTCCAAATTCCATCCCTGGAATATCTCCCTTGTCCCACCAGATGGTATCGTGGCGCTAATGACCATCAAGCGTTGAACGCCTGCAACCGCTGCCTCGATGTGTCAGAATCGAATCGCGAATTTGTGAATTAGCTCGCTTCCACTCGAACTGCTAAAATACTCATGCATATTTTATGAGCTGAGGACTGTTTAGATTTTAATTGAGAAAACAATCGGAGAGGATTAAGTAGCTGACGCTTCGGGGATGTATTTTCTATCTGTCCGTGATCTGTAAGGGGATTAGAATAGTGCTGATGGTGGTCTTGTTGTAGATGATTGGAATATCTTGTAAAATAACATGAAGGGTAATTTGACTCACAAACCGACAGCGCACCACAGAGGGTGAACTAAATCTTGCCATGACCTATCCTTTCAAAACTATTAGTCGACGTTCTTATATTGAGTGCAACATCGGGTGAAATTATGGCATTAAGAATAGTTTGGTTATCACAGATGGTTGACACATTCATACAATTTTGAGCAGGGAACAAGAAATAGAATTGATCAAATGAGTTGTCTGCACAGACGACTCTGCAACCTTTAAAATCGCCTTTTTCAGTGACGCACTATTGGTTCCTGTTCTTTTATACTGTTGTTAAGCCCGATTTAAATGCATAATCAAGTCGTCATTGGGAAAGGTTGTTAGCGTGTTCGCTAGACAGAATGGTATATCCCACGGATATCCAGAGGAGTTGCTAGATACATAATTTGTTTTTAGATTCTTGGGTATAATCAAAATAACGGATATCCATACTACCAATCAAGCTAATCCAGTAGAGCAGTACAGGAAGTAGAGGAGACACAGTGACAACAAGAAAAAGACTCGAGAAAACGGATATATTAATAACCTAGCCTGTTCAACTTACTTCAACCTCGGTCTAACCGAAAGTGAAATGTATTTTGCATAGGGTAGATATTTTGTTCTTATGAAATATGCGATATTACAAATTTACTTCTGTAGACGACGAGACCCCATGGAACAGATACTTATCTGTGGCGTTCAGAGCCTTCAGTGTATTTGACACTATCAATTTACTCGTACTCATTTAAGCCGCGTACATACCGAGATTCCAACGCAAGTCAAGGCGCATGTGGTTACAGATTTGGAGGTGTTCGAATCGGTGTGTACGGCGCGAGCCAACATAAGCCAACGGTTTATAAGGTCGGCGATGGCGTTCGACTGCGTTCGCTCCTTGATCGGTACATCAAAGAAAGGTTTGATTTGGTCTGGACAGGATTTGTTGCGCTTCTAGTATTTAGTCCAATCTGACTATAGAAACAAACACATTCCCTTATATTTGGAAACTTTCTAGAGCGACACCTATTTTCAAATCAGGGGATAATACTGATATTAAAAATTATAGAGCGGTGGCAATATGCAATATTGTTGAATTTCTCCAAATTGCTGGAGATAATATTGCATAATAGAATTTACTCCGCAGTTCATAGATCTCCGTCCCCTTTTCAGCATGGTTTTCTTAACAAGAGATCAACAGTAACTAATTTAACAATCTTCACTCAGTTCGTGAGTGTAGTGTAGTTCCAGGAAAACTTCTGCTTGTAAACTTAATTATAAAATTGGGGATGCTTACATAAATCGTTATAACTCAATTGAGGATTTGGGTGTAGTTTATGACCATGAACTTAATTTTTCACTCCACATAGCTTAAAAGGTGAGTGAAGCTTCGCGGGCGTACGGTTTTATTGTCAGAACCTGCAGGAGCTTAAGCAGCCCAGAGTTACTGTTGGTTTTGTATTCTGCATATATTAGATCGAAATTGGAATATGCATCGTTAGTTTGGAGCCCAATTTACAACTGCAACATCTTGAGCATGTTCAGAGGAAGTTTCTAAAATTTTTATCTTATAAAATTGACGGTATATATCCTGAGCGTGGTATATCTGAAAGTTGGTTATTGTCTAGGCTTCAAATGCAGTCTTTAGAACTAAGAAGGAAGAGTGCATCAATTATGGTCTTGCATACACTACTGCACATTCAATCTTTTTTGCTGCTTTTTCTTGTTTTTTTTCTTTCTTCAGATGATATCACCTGATTTTTATGTATTTTATGTTCTTGTTATTTTGACTTATCTTAGGTTTGTCCTGTAGATGGCTTCCGTAGCTGTTGAGCAATAAATGCTATTTATTTATTTGTGTGCATTCGATGAGAGGTGACTCGTCGCTCGACATTAGCACGGAACTTAACCCAAAATAGTCCAACTCGAAACTAAATGTAGGTGTAGTCGAAGCGCATTCCAATACCTTCCAACAACAAACGCCAACGTCACATGTGCTTGCATTCCTTTGCTCGGCGTTGGATTTTCAGTTTGTACGCGGCTTTAGACGTTACCCCGCAGAATAGGCAGTCATATCTTTGCGAGATTCCAACAGTAATAATTGCTAGAACAAATTTACTTTGTAGTCGATGAGGCCCCTCGGAACAGTCAGTCATATTTCTGTGAGCAAGCCCCTGGTATCAGACTGCTACTAACGACTGTTGTGCCCTGCATATTGTTCCATGTTGTGGTGATGGTATGATCCTGACAATCATAATTTGACATTACAAATTTACTAATGTAGATGATGAGATCCAGCTGAGAGCCTCCAACATCAATAAGGCATTTACTAATAAATGGTACTTTTCCTGGCCTCTATCTAATCTGCTGTCGGATGATGGTAGAATAATTCTGTCAGTTATATTTGACAGAGCAAGTTTACTTGCGCAGATTAAATGAAATCCAGCTGAACAGACAGTCATGTATTTCCGACATTCAGAGCCTCCACCGTCAATAAGGCATCAACTACGGAATGGTACCTTACTTTCGCCTGTATCTAAGCAACGATCTGGTGGTGGTAGAATAATCCAGGTGGTTATTTGGGATTATAAATTTACTTACGTAGATGATTAGATACAGATTCTCAGATAGTCTTGTATCTCCGAAATTTGAAACCTTTACCACCAATAAGGCACTATTCACTGAATGGTGCTACTATGCCATGGCCCCCTATCAAAAGTACTAAAGAATATCCTCCAACACGTCTTCACAGCTTTCAACATGTACAGGGTCCGGCAATGAAACGGGAAGATTTGAGGTGGGGCTTGCAGCGGGCGGTGAAGTGGTAGGGAGGACAGTCACAGACCTGTCGGGACCCGAGTGGCTTGCGTAACCAACCGGTTCCGTCAGACCATGCGATTCGAATGTGGCTAAACAACCTCGAGCAAACTGGATCGACGTCTAGAGAAAGAGGTGGTAGTGCCAGAATGATTCGAACCCCTGAAAATATTGAACGTGTTCGACAAGCCATTTTAAGAAGTCCACGTCGATCGGCCATCCGTCACGCCTTCGATTAAGTGACAGATCGGTGAGAAGGATTCTCCATCAAGATCTTCGATATCACCCGTATAAAATACAGGTTGTTCAATCTCTTCACCCGGATGATTATCAACAGCGTCTCAGATTTTGTGAGGTTATGCTTGCAAGGCTGGAAGAAATTGATGACCAGGTTAACAACTTGTGGATGAGCGATGAGGCACATTTTCACCTCTCCGGTTTTGTTAACAGACAAAATTTTAGATACTGGGCGGAGGCTTACCCTCGTGTGCTTCATGAATCACCTCTTCATGCTCAGAAAGTGACAGTATGGTGTGCAACGTCTGCAAATGGAATCATCGGTCCGTATTTTTTTGAGGATGAGGATGAAAATGCCGTTACCGTTAATTCTGAGAGATACGTTTCAATGATTCGGAACTTCCTCACACCTGAACTCTACCGCTTTCCAGTTAATGAACACACACTTTTTCAACAAGACGGTGCAACAAGCCACACTGCAAGAATTTCGATGAATGCGGTGAATGCTTTGTTCCCAGGGCGTGTCGTTTCTCGAAACGTGGATATTGCTTGGCCCCCTCGGTCTCCCGACCTTACTGTCTGCGACTCCTTTTTATGGGGTTATCTGAAAATGAAAGTGTTTGAAACTGATCCACCCAGGACAATCCCGGCCCTCAAACAACGAATTCGTGACGAGACTGCAGCAATACCTGTTGATATGCTACGAAGAGTTATGCAGAACTTCCAGGCTCGACTCCATGAATGCATACGTGTCAACGGAGGCCATTTGACAGATGTAATTTTCAAAAAATAATGTTTTTTAACATTGTATATCAAATGGCTACTCTTTTATTTCCCAGTATGGTATTACTAATTAAAAAAAAATATTTTTTCGATAATAAAATTATTTACGAAATCTTCCCGTTTCATTGCCGAACCCTGTATATAATGGAAACGTTCACTTAACAAAAGACAAATATTTATCACCAATGGTCTATGATGTGTCGCACGATGGGAAAATGTTTGTGATATTCTAGTTCGGCTAAGACAATAAATGTATCAGCTTATCGCCCTAAAAAACGTACAGCAAACTGAGTACCTTACTTATAAATCGCAGCGATATTAGTGGGCTTGGAGAGTCAAGTTAAAATGTACCTTGTGTCATTTTGTATTTGTGGTCCTAAATTGTTTAGGTATTGATTCTGGAATCACTATGAATAGTAACCTGTAATATAGTATACTCAAATGAATTGAAAATATCGTTGAAACAGAGAATACATATTCCAATAGGACAAAACAGCCTTTAGATTTTCAGACACTTGACAAGTTAAAAAGATTAATACACAATTCATGAGAGGATATCGAAGATTTAATTGGCAACAGCGTTGAAAATACATTTCCATGCAGATTAGGGGGGATTGCGAGATTCCCCAGCTGCCTGTCTCATCCTATTTTCTTTAGTGACAGTTGCGATTTTCCGTACCGAGAACAGATTTACACTACGTTGGATAAATACATATTCGAACTTCAACGCAAGCCTCGTATTGTTTGGTATCTGTTATTACAACCAGCATTCCAGTTGAATAAAACGTACACATTTTAGCAGAAGAAGAATGACTAGATAAATAGAGAGTCCATTGCAGTTATTCTGCTTGAGGAGTTAAGGCAAAATGCAAGGTCAATCAAACTATATATGTAAACAGCAAAAAGAGAATCTACGAGCACTTGTAGTCATATTACTGGTATCTTGACGTATGACATAAATATGTGCTGCACTGTATTAAAATATTATATTGCAAGTAACTGCAAGCTTAGGTAGAAGGAAGATTGAGCCAATGAATTGCCAATGCTGAATTTGCATTTATAGATAAAAAGTTTACTACTATAGTAGTAGCTCAGTCACACAGTCTAAGGATGATTTTAAATTTCCACGACACGAAACAAGCCATCAATAAAGGCTGTTTCATTACACAGCACTTTTCCCAATGTACCCTACTTTGACATAAAAATATGTAACAAATTGTATGCAATATAGTAATTTGACATATGTCAATCCCGAATTATTTCACATCTCTGGCACATCACGTGCTGCGGTCGATTTGACGCTTCCCACTACCCACTTCGCACATAGCGAATACACTCAATATCCTAGAAAGCAATTCCATTGTAACATGGCAAGAGCCCTGCACTTCTCTTCTTACTTGCCAGTAGGATCGTTTCCGCCTCGTCGAATCCTCGGAACATCTTGTAAATCCAGCCAGAAATTCCAGAAGAGCGAACTGCTACTTACCGTGGACTGTCGGTCGTGGCACGTCTGTCGTCCGACGACCATCACACTGCTTTCGGAACATCGGATTAAGGGAAGAAACTGTTTGCATGCTACCATTGAAAGAACTCCGAGGACGAGCCTGGAATATTATGAGCTTGCTCTAAAAAGGAGCCTACGGGGTGAACGCAGAAGCACGAAATTTGTTATACTTTGTGTTGCCAATACATTAATTCGGAGAACGTTCTTCCATCAGTTTTAAAAAATTAAATGATAGTAGCAGTAATAGGAAGGTGACAGACATTCTGTTGTAAACCATAGAGGCATTGCTCAAAAGATTACGAGAAAGGCTGCTACTCCAAAATCATCAGATATGCCAATAGACATCGCCACTGGTGAACAAAATTAAAAATAGTTTTTTTGATAAAAAAAGGTGGTTATTATGTTAAAACAACCCAAAAAGCCGCAAATAGCATTCGATTTTTTCTATCACACACGGTTTTCTTGCAATTAGGCATTTTATTTGCTGCTTATACTCGGAAAATATAAGTATATGTGTGTAAGAGTAGTAATAAACACTCTAATAAACATTAATCACAGAATGTTGTTGTCGATGTTTTACACCAATATGTTGCTCCTAAAGTAATCTGTCCAAATTGACCCTCCATTAGCCTTGATACCGTTTTTCCATAGCAGAAATGTCTTGGTGGAACCGTTCACCATGTCCGTCACTTACCGCACCTAAATTTTCCGGAAAAAAATCGAGATGAGAATCCAAAAAGTGAATTTTTAGAGACACGTTACATCCCATTCCTTTATAAGGATGAATTAGTTCACTCACAATATCTTTATAATTGTCCGCCTTCACATTGCCTAAAAAAATTGCAGTAACTAATTTAAAAGCATTCCAAGCTCGTAATTCAGTTTCATTTAGAGCACTGTCAAATACATCATCTTTCACGATTTTCCGTATTTGTGGACCCACAAATGTGCCCTCTTTAATTTTTGGTTCACCAAATCTCGGAAATGTTTGTTTTGAATGCAGAAAGAAACCCTCTTCCGTTTCGATCCATAGCTCTCACAGAATTTTTCATCAGTCCCAACTTAATATGCAAAGGTGGAACCAATACGTTTTTGGGATCAACTAGTGGTTAATGTGCAGTGATTTTGAGGCCCGGAGTTAATACCTGACGTAGTGGCCACTCCTTCTGTTCATAATGACGATCTCGCGGAGGACTGTCCCATTCACAAAGAAAACAACAATATTTGGTATATCCCAGTTGCGTTCCAAGAAGGGCTATTACCTTTAAATCTGCACATATGGCCCATTAATATCCATTATAACGGATATGCTCTAACAGAACTGATGATTCCTTTATATGAACTGCGTGCGCTATACGTGTAGGTACAGATGGATATCTATTACCGTTGTGTACCAGTACCGCTTTTAAACTAAGGTTAGAGGAATCAATGAACAGGCGCCAATCATTTGGATGATGTTTCTGACCTAACGCGTCAAACAAATTGTTGACATCGGAGCAATATATCGACTCCCTTTCTTGACGGAAACAGTGTTTGAGGTCTTGTTGCCGTTTTCGGTAAAAAGTTATATTAACATCACCGTGGAGAAGATCATCATTTTAATCTTGACGCTAAAAGTTCTGACTGGAGCAGACAGATTTAATTCTCGAACTAAGTCATTAAGTTCGCCCTGTGTGATCAAATGCGGCGCTGTAGAACATCCTGGCAGGTCAAACGAAGGATCGGAAATTTTTATGCTTTCTGTACCATCACTTTCATCCAAAGACCAGGGTTCTGGTGGAACTGGGACAGAAAGTTCATCACGATGCTTAACGAGCCGCAAAGCTGATTATAAATAAAAAAATACTTAACAGTATGTTTCGATTTTGGTCCAATACCTTTAATATTTGTGAGGCAAATATAGCAATCAGTAGTATGATACGAGTATCTCGGTTCTCTTCAAACCATTGATACAGCAAAGGGCATTTTACGATTGTCACCTCTTAACCAACCTGTTAATTACGTTACACAAGTCTTACAACATATATGAGGGGCTCAGAGTTTATCTTGGTTGCCAACTTTAATTCAAAAATAAAGTTCGTATGCCTTCCAACACAAGGGGAGTAAAAGTAAGTAAGGGATTTTAAAGTTAGCTCTCCGCACACATAAAAACTGTTCACACTATTTACACAATTCTCGATCACAGTAAACTAAAAACAACACACCGTTTTAACAAAAATTAACAGTACTCAGAACATCTCAGTACTCTTCAACACAGAAGACGTAACTGCTATCAGTCTAGCAATAAACGCAATATGCTCTCTAAACATAGAGCTCGCATATAATAAACAGGAATAGACAGGTCCTGTACATGTGTGTCATCGCATAATCGCCGAGAAATGCGGCAACATGAGATGTTACGTATTGTAGGTATCTGTAGGTGATAGAAAAATGAATAGATTTGATTCAAGGGTCTCAAAATACATAAGATACACTCAAAAATTGTCATGTCACAAATCCTATGTTTATGAGTGTAATCAGTTCTATTTCCAATCAAACAAATCTACACAAGATGCTGTTGTGTCGATCTAAAATCAACTTATGTAATAAGAGAGAAAAGAGCTAAGATATCTGTATGTTTTGATTTAAATAAAGCATTCGATACGGTTGATCATTCGGCTTCAATTAAGAAACTAGAAGCTTACCACACAGGTTGTGCTCTCAATTGGAGATCGAGTGTTACTCGCACAATCAAAAAGTAATTGTGGCAGAGGACTACACAATGTTTTGTATTCTAAAACCAATCCTCTTCATTTTTTGCGATAATGATTAACTTTTACGGTATAAAAATTATGTTGTATCGATTGATGCAGACAAGAAACACCAGATTTGTAACGTCAGCTGATGGCTGCTAAAACACAATTAAGAAGTGTCCAGTCCAGGTTTCGGTAAGAGGAAGCCATTGCAGTTCAGATCTCAGATCATCAAGCTGTACACAGTCACATCAATTAAGTCAGTCGCATATGAAACGTCACGTAGTGTTTGTAATCTATTTTTATGTTCTGCTCAAACGCCAGGTAAGACTTAGCTACTTTGGTTATTATAAAGAGGATCTTCTAAACAGAAATGCATGAATGGAGCTGCTGTTGAAGAAGACAATACAATTCATTGACCAGCTTCAGTATTTTGAGACTATTATAAAGTCCAATAACCCCGGACATTTTGATTGTCATTAACAACTGTTCAAGTATTATTACCAATATCAAATTAGTAGGTATGTTAGATCCTCACCTCGTTTTAAATAATATAGTGGAATACTGTGAGTTCAAAAGATAATAACAGGAGCTAAAAAGTCAATATAACCAAAAAGTCCAGTCGCTCAAGACCAAGACACTCATTTAAATTCTCGAAGAATCCCTCCTTTCGTTTCAGTTTCTCGTCACATTTACACTTAATATAATTTCATGGTGGCTTCTGGTAATTCTGCATTCAAGCTGTCGGTGCGGCAGCGAAGGACCACTTGTTAAACGAAATTAACAACAATTTAGAAAGAACTTTAGTTATGTTAATGAAATACGTGACGACTCTAAGCAAATTAGAGCTATCCATCAGAATTACGAAATTTCGTGTGATGAACCCACTCGCATCGCTGGATAGGTATGCGGTGAAAATAACAGAGTTTGAGGTTGATTTCCATGGGGAACTGAATAAACAAAGGCATTGCGAATTCGACTACAGGCGGACCGAGTTTGGCGAGCGCAAAGACATTTGAATCTGAGGTGTTCTGATTTTTCTTGGAATATTTCTCTGGTGTCTAGTGGAAGACTAATAATCAATATACAAACGCATATCACAAGCTCAGAATAATTTCACTGTAGAATACGATGAAGTGAAATGAATCCAAACTTTGATAAACAAAATCTAAATGTATATATAAGCTTAATATCTACTGTGCGCACAATATGCTTGATCAAGTGCTTCCCTATGTTTTCAAGGTATATATACAGGTTTGACAAATAGATTAGGACCCAAATAGCTATACCAACAACATCAAACAAGAAAGGGATTATGCGGTCCCATAATAGAAGCTCGGGACTATCGCCAGCAAGAAGCCGACAACTAGAGAAGGATTCAAGAAAGATGTGAGGTTTTTTCCTTTGTATCATCTTTTCTATTTAACGGTTCTGTACTGAAAACATAAATAATCTAATTAGGGTTGATTCTCGCAAGACGAGATATTTGAATACCTTTATAAGTCATTCAAGCCAAACGTCTCGGCACATATGACTAGATGCGCCGCGTACTGGAAAAATGGAGAGAACTCTTAGCTTGAATTCTGGTGATAAGTCTTGTGAGAAATATTGGCGATATGTCCATAGACATTGACGGCAATGACACATCTCTTCTGTTTTTGCATTCCTTTAGGTTCCAGTACGTGGAGTGGAGACATATTCCGCAGTAGGACGTTCAGTTTTGTCTCTACTGTTTGAAATAACATACCTGTCTACGGGTCTAAATCTGACCTATTTGGAAAAAATGATCCTAAAATGAGACAGATAAGCAACATTTTAAATGTATCAAAGAACTCTGGTAGTATCGTAAGATCATACTGTGTAATATATTGTTATAAGAAACTTAGGTATTGTAAGTAATATAATTCACCGGAAATGCTGCGCTAAGCAGAGGAATGACCAAAGGAACCTATCAATATACATTTTTAGACAGAATAAAGTTGATCATCCTGAAATCAAGTTGCGTTACTAAGGCCGCAAAGGCCCGAAATAGATAAATCTATTACACTCCCTTTCACACCCGTCCTGAAAAAGCAACCATCGTACTGCAGTTTACGATATGAGAAAGATTTACAATACCATAACCGACAAAATGAGCATTTGAAAGTTTGGTTCCGTTATTTGTGCATTGGAGGCAGGACGCAAAGGCAGTGTGTGAATAGTAACTACACATGCCAAAACCATATTGTTTCAAGGAAATATGGAACAGAAAAAATAAAATGAGCAATTTTTATATTATCGCATTACTAAAGGGGTCATCAAAACTATTTGAACAGAACATCAAGAATCTTCCGTAGAAGTTTAAAAACTAAATAAAGAAGGTATACTAAAATTAAAAACGATTAAAAATGTTATAAGTAGAGATTTGAAAGACATTTCACCGTTTTGTAGCATGAAATGAACCTTTGGTAACTCAGTGACTGAAAAGAGATTGTTCTATATTCGTAAGTTATACGAGTATTTTTGTTTCTTCCTGTCATTTTTGAAATGTTCTATCATAATTTTCTATATCAGCTATACGCTTTTCAAAGCGAGCAAAGCAAACACAAAACATTGAACTCCATAGTACTTACTGTATCACTTGATCAAGTGCGGCGTATAGTTGTGATTAAGACAATAGATTTACCGACTAGCAAACCAATATCAGTACAAAGACTGTTGATATCTTTCTCGTGACATTATAAGGCTAGTTGTTTCAATTTACTTTTTTCGTTGATCAGACGAACAATTTCAAGAGTGTTTTTTGTTTGCTGTCTCTGGATAAATACTCTTTTATATTGATTTATTTTGTCACAGCTCATAGAAACTGGTAAGAAAATCCAAAAAATATAGTTCTGCTTGTAGAAGAGTACGTGGCTTGTGTGGACACGAAAATAGCCAAAGTCTGTTGTTTTTCGATGGGAAGATCACCAAACCATGTTCCATTTTTTAAAAGCTATGGTGCAAAATGATACCAATCGATCAAACGGAAATACTCAATATTTTTTCTTTAAAAGACATTCGTTGTATTATGAGGCACTAAATGCTGGTCAACGTGTTAAAACACATCCAAATATTATGTCTGAAGCCCTTAAAACGTTAATAAAGAAAATCGTTTTAGATCAGTGTCGTTTAGTTATGGATGATTAATATGATAACATGTAGCTATCTGCCTGATATTACAAATAGTTCATTTTTCAGCACTGAAATGACCCACAGTCCTTTTGATAAACAAGCTTTCTGCTTGGCATTTTTTCCAACAGCGATTAAAGCGCGAACACATGTCAATCTCACATTAATTCTTCAAGAGTTAGTAGATCAAAAGTAGCCTAAAATAATTTGAAATGAACCCAAGATGTATCTTGGCGATGCTTGGTCGGCAAATGTTTCCCAAACTATTTTGGGCTACATCTTGTATTCAGAATTAACCAAGGCTAAATCAATAAGTAACTAATAGCACCACTCATTTTTTCTGGCCCTTTTTAAAAATTACATACAAAGACGCGTTTCGCCAAGAGGCACCCCGTAACAAAGTAAAAAACGGCTTCCCAGTAATAAAAGGTTTTATGGTAGAGAAATGTAGGTCGTTAAAATTATACGTTTTGATTTATGTTAGCGCCTATAAAATTAATTCTGAGTATATAACGAACGTGGGTATTCACCAGTACGTAGGATCTGTTGAGTTCTGAAGATGGCCGCAAATGGGCGATAAAAACTATAATTATGATGAGTAGCTAGTACCGCACATATGGTGGAAAAGGTCATAACTTTTACATAACAAGCTCATTGAAATATGAACGAGAAAGACATGTTTGCATATGTCCGTTAAGACCAAATGTTGCTTTATCCCAACATTTAGTTCAATACTTGACACGCGTACAATGGCATATTGTGTGTCACAGAGCTGTAATTGTTTTCTATTTGATTCAAATCTTGTGTGAATTCTCGGGCAAGCATTGTCGTTGCCATTATGAACTAACTCACGTTTCAGAAAGATGACATAAGGAGAGATATATGCTTATTCGCTTATCATGGTTTCAAACGATACAGTGGTCAATGTTTCAATGGCTCACTGGGCTTTGACATTAATTGCATCTGCATAAGATTTCACATTTTCTTTTTGAAGGTTTTTTTTGGTGTTTAAATTATAACTATATTCACCCTATGGTTATAATAGAAAACGCGAGAATCATTAGAAAGAAATAGCCAGTGGCTTGATAATGTTAACAGTAAAAAAAAATGTTACATTAAGGTAACATTTACTGATTATTCGAATTGGTGGCGCCAGTATTATCAGATCCTCCTTTTTGAATATATTGCATACCATATTACCAAAAGTCCTGGGAAAAATTTGGACATCTCGACAAAATAGCTCTGACTAAGCGTAATCTATTGTATGTGAAAATTAATGAGACTTAACATCAGATAACTATAAGCAGGCAATAAATATAACAGTTTATCTTCGTATTAGTGAATAATATTTCATAATCTTTAACTGCATCTAAGTTGCGCATTAAATGCTGTCATTATGTCTACACAGCAGATTACAGCAGTTTTTTATTAAACACCCGGCTACCTTGAGTTGTTTTGAAGATCAAGCTGATAACAACGATGGAGGGAATACACATGTAATGCAGCGAAGGTAACCAACATGAGAGCCAAACTTCTTTTTTTCATTCTGTACTAACAGTTTTCAAAATTGTGTATGCAATTTTATTTTGTCAATCTTGCAGGACACCATGGTAGTGAGTAAGCGTATGATATTTAGATATAATCAACATAAAGTGGTTAGGCATTTATCTTCCAAAATAAAATGGTCGCCAAACAAAATTTTGATTTCTATTTTTCCAAAACAAGATTGTGCTTTAAGTAACTGAATGAGCAATACAGGGTGTTCGCAAAGTTGGGGTTTTACAATACACGAAGTGTAAATCATGGAAAAATAAGTAGTAGCGTATACACCAATATCTTAAGAGAACCGAAATATTGGGCTCCGCAAACTCAATCAAAACCTGAACCAAACCGAAGTCGGTCCTGTCCTATCCGCCAGCATACAGTTATACGACGCCAGCAACATATGGCAATGTTTTTAGTTAGCCCGGTTACACAAGCTATATATACCTACTAGACATTTGGGATATATTTGTGTATATTGCTGTTAGCTTGTCGAACGATCGTAATCGTATTAGCAATGACGAGTACAATTTCGTCAACCATTCCTGCCCGATTTGTAGAAATTCTGATCTGTATGTACATATTGCAGACAATATTGCCAAGATATAGCCGAGATATATTTATAGCCAGTCATCTGCTTCTACATGTTCATGATGACTATGTTACTTGTAGACAAATGTGCCACTCAAATATTGCTCGTTTAGAGGCTACCGCTGGGTAATATAGAATTATTAGAAGAATTACCGGCATGCAAGTTGTATCCGATTACTTTTTTTTTTAAGTTATGGTAACTTACACCAGAATCTGAAAGGATTAGATGAAGAGACACGACTTGCATCAGTGTCTAACCCAGGTGCATCGTGTAGTGTAGGTCACCCAATTTTTTTCTTATTAATCAAATTTGAAAAAACAATGACAGCACGTTCCTACGGCAACAACGAACTTGTCAATATGACGTTTGTTGACATTAGGAGACTTCAACAACATCTTCCGGGACGTTTCCATCCCAGGCCACATAGGTTTCCTCAAATCGTATGATGGTCGTTTCAGGAACATCGAGGTAGGCGCAACTGAAGACCTAGACAGCCTCTGGTGTCGAGTATTGATAAAGGAATTAACAAACTTATGTTTTAAATCGGACAGAAATACCTTCGAATGGTATCCATGCATAAGCAACATGTTACAGGGTAGCAATTGAACACATGGATACTATTTTTCATATTCTTTTTACTTTTGCTCTGCTGTTTTACTGCATATAATCTTTGTTATTCCAAGCGTACTTGTTTTTTAAAATGAAAGCTCCGTCTTCCAGAATGACCTGTATCTGTCCATCAACTTTTGGCTCTAGTACCAGGAGGCAAATTCTTCATTTTTTTGAGCAGATTACAAAAACAGGGACTTTGACAAATCTAATAATATCATTGCCATATGTTCCTATCGTATCTGCCCGTTATCATTTACGCTCGACTTGTCTGACCCTTTCCCAAAAATAAGTTCACTGAAGTAGACATGTACGGAATCCGAGTCCCTGGATTCTTTCACTATCATCTTTGCCATTTCATATGCTATCCCTCGGGAAATCTTCACGCATTAGAGGATCTTGAGAGTGTTGAAAGCCACTCGGCCTGAAAAAATGGAAAGGAACGGATATAATTCAGCAACTGTGTCAAGAGCTTACACGGAACACTATTCGTCGGTAGATTTTTTTGTTATTTTGAAGGCTTTTGAGTATGTTCGTATTATTTTCGATCGCCATCGAAAACTAGTCATACATAATTCAATCAAAATTAAAAAACCATGGCGCGACAAATCCGATCCACAGTTTCCGAATGACAGCACCTTAAATGGGTGCATGCCTGTTGCGTACATGGCATCATCGATATGGTTTCTATATTATGTTACAAGATTTTATGTGATTGCCAGAAGCGGAAGTGAATCTAGCAATATCAGGTGGGTTTGAAGAAGAGTAAGAATGGTTGTAGTGTATTGATGAATCTTGAATGCAGGTGAGCTTAGCTAATACTATATAATACAGGTTCCTTTTGTCAAGTGAACTCCCATCCTGTTTCCGTTTAGTAGATTCATATCGGAAATCGTCTACCTTTCCGGTGAACCCACGCCCAGACGACATTTTGGTTTTATTCGGTTTGGCTTGGTTTGGGTTTTTTCAGAATCTTCTTTTGGTACCATATTTTACACGTGCTGTCTTGTGCCTTGATGATGAAGTGGAGGCGATTTGGTGTAGATAACGCCACATAATTGACAGGCAAAATGTTTTACAAATTAGTATATTGCGAGGAGTGATCATCCTGTAGCACCTTGTATGCGCCACATAGGCGCCATGTAGGTCGATAGACATCCTAAACCGGCTTCCGCTGAGAAATGTGCACATTGTCGGCAAATAATGCATGATCTGAAAATGTGTATTATTCGCCGCAGGTGGGGGTTCTATCTGTTTATAAGAACTGGATGGGCCGACACGTGCAATTATTTCTGCCCTGGGATCAGTCGGGGCGAATTTCTCTTCGTCGGACTGGACTTTCTTGGCCCAAAAAGTAAGTACCTGTATTATTTTATTGTACTTTTATTTGCGCGGCGTTTTGTTAATGATATGTTATTATTTTGTGTATTACAATATTGTAAATACAAGATACAGGACCGATATAAGGCTTTTTTACAGCATAATTGTCAATGATGTACACACATTGTGCAACTCAAGCTACGGTTGTGTGAGTATAATGCAAATGTGTCATCCTTGGCTCTACCACTTGATGCAGTTTTTTTAAGCCAAAAGATATTCTAAGGGCCGATTTCCAACATTAACATTATGGACCAATAGGAAAATACCTTATCGAAATGCAATTTGACGGAAGCTGTCAAAGGTTTCAGGATATCAGTGATTTCTATTAAAATGTTGAATAAAATCGTGAAAATTCGACTGTATTATAAACAAGACCACTTTTTGATTCCAACATGATGCTTTTGTACAGAAAAAACAGGACAACTTTCATGTATTTTGATTTATGTTATAGGTGTACATTTGACCAACCGTTATCCCCTCGGCGAATGGGAATGGGAGAAATAATAGGTCGATTTTCTAGCTGTTAAATTTGGCGACTGGTGGGGATACAATATAGGGATGGCGACGATAGACGATACATTGATGTATCGAAAACATAGATACATCGGTCGTAGAACATCAATCTTTACGCATCGATGGTTTCATGACGATACATCGATATCGTAACCGTATACCCCGAGTCTATCCTTAACTGTGCTACCATCTCTAAGCGAGGACTGGTAGCTTCGAAATTGAAAGGCCAGAAAGCTATTTAGGTGTTTAGTAGTATTTGAATACTGAAAACAGCGCGTTTAATGATTTTCAGTTCTCAGAGAAAGATTTTCCCCTGCCGGTCCTTGACATGGTTTCGAAATATGAAATTCTGGAAACGCTATAAAAACAAAAATGAATACACAAAGCCTACTTACCTATTTCAGACAAAAACAAAAACAACTGCCACATAACGATTGAAACCTTGACATCATTCTGCAATCTGTCAAAGTAGTGATGGGCGTGCCCGCTGCACGGTTTACGGTATCGATATTCGATAATATATTTTTCTTTCTACCATGAATGCGTGGAAAAAACAAAATAAGGAGAGATCTAAAATAAGGAGTTACTGAAGGCCTAAAATAGCCAGGCGCTTATAATTCCTGGCCTCATTTGAATATCTAAGCAAGCACAGTAAACAAAAATAAGACATGGAATTAATAAAGTTTATTTCGACAGTTGGCAGAGTTTGCTCCACTGGGAGTGTTGATGGATCCCACAGAATTATGTGTCACTTGTCGATATGGTTAGTCTTACACTATCAGGAGATAATGAGCTGTTATTCAAATCAGTCTATATGTTTTGTGATTCAAATAACGTCTTATATACGTATAACCCAGAATATGTACTCAGTCAAAAAAGAAAAATATTGCAAATTTCTAGTTTTTCTGCAGGTTTTAGGTTTGCTGGTAGCTCTACGACATATATTTGGGTATTTCTTAATCGCTGTGAATATAGTGTGGATGTTTATTAAGTTCCTTTATGGATGTATGGATATTAAAAAACCAGAATGGTTTTGTGGGAATATCAATCTAAGGTGCCATAATGGTTCCGATGAACGGCAAGTAAGTGAATGAATGTTTGGAAACGAGCAATATCTTTTGGTAGAGCCTATCCTAAAGGACTATTAGCTTTTTTAAATATTGCCTCAATGCTATGATTTTAGACACCTTGTATAGACAGAAGACAAGAGGTAAAGCCATTTATCATTCTATGGAAACTCGATTCTGATAAAGATAAACTATCCGGCAATCAATCGACATGAAATATTTATTGCATGCGGTTAACTTCCTCATTCTTACGAACTAATCTATTCAGATATAGGGACCTGCTTCTTTCCCCACTGATAGCGTTTCTATCGATATCTTATGTTAATTTCTTGCATTAATTACCACTTTCTCATTAAAGAGCTATTTATTGATAGATTTTTCCAGCAAATAGAGTGCCGCTCTGCGAGCTTTTTTTTCAATACGAAAAATTATTATTAGGACAGATACCATGCCTTTAAGAGACAAAGGGGAAAAATTGAAATGACGTTAATATCATGCTGATCCAGATTTGTCAACTGTGTGGGCTTGTTGAAATATATCATTCCCCTTTAGAATTTGTTTTAATTATTGTTCCAATCATTCTTACCCTATATCAATTTATAAACGCAATTTCTAAAACATTGTATGATTTTCCTTAAAAGTTGTTGAACACCTTCTAAAATCTAAAATAAGTAACTCCAGATAACAAAGATGTGTTATCTAGATAGTAGGTCTTCTTACTTGGTAAATCTCTTCTTTATACCAGATTTGTACGACAGCTATTTAAAACTTCTTGGTTTTAGCTAGTCTGCTTTAAAGCTCGCTTTACCGAGGTCATACTTATCAATCAAATTACTGCCATGTCAACAGCTGGAAACAAATGAAAGGTTTTCCACAAACTGTGAAAATTGCAGAAACCATCAGACACTTTATAATATATTATCTTTCTTTGGGACTACCCATGATTAATGGTCATCCGCTGCCTATTGATTTATTATACCTATTTGTTATGCTTCTCCCGTTGATACCAATTAGAATTATTTATCTCCACTAATTAACAGCTAAACGGGATGCGACATGTAAAAAAAGTGTGCTCGCTGTGAGCTCGACATCATTTATTAGTTCTAAATTGCCGTTGCAAGGTGGCAGTTTTTTAATATTTTGTGTTCTAGGAATCCGCCTTGATGAGTCAGTAACGAATCAACGAACTCGAATTCCAGACATGTTTCCCAATTTCATCCCAATTTATTAAGGTCCTGAATGCCTAGACAATAACTTTTTGAGACAAAAACCTCGTCCATGGAAATATTATTTCGAAGATAACATTCGACGTGTCCTTATGTGATTGTGCTGTATTCGCTGTGTGCGCGATGACAATTTTTCGGGACTCGGGGCCCATCAATTCTTGGCAACTAAATTGTTTTGATAACAATTTTTGGGTTGTTTTTCACTGATATTACATAAAACCAAGTGAAAGTACCTAAAAAGGTTTTGGTGCATATTAAACTGAGTAATTTTCGTACTTGGACAAAAAATGAATGGGATAAGGTAAGCGTTTGAGTCCATAAATAATGATTTAAGTTCCCAACCTCATCAATGCAGGTTAGAGTCTTTGAAGAGCTCAAGAAGAACGAACAAAGCTACTCAATAAAAACTCTGATCATAAGACAAACGTATCTGACACAAGCTCCATACAAAACGTCATTAAATGTGAGTACTTATCTCAATATTTTTGTTCATTATTTTAATGTTTATTTTCAATTCCAGATACATGATGAACGTGTCGTTGCAATGTTAAGTCTGCTCGCCTCTGCATCACATTTTTCTTCTTCAATAAAATGTGTCTTGACTATACTGCCATAACCTTTTGGGTGCCATGGGGATCCATCAGCAGTAATTCAAATAAAAACGGTTTAAATTTGTACGCACACTATATGAAAGAGAAAGTAAGTCTACTAATATCATACTGGGTTATGTTTCTTACTCTTTCCTCTATACAGAAGCTATAATTTTCGTGTTGCTGTAGAAAACATAACATTTGCACGTACGGTTTTTTTATTGGTTTTACCGTTTACAACGCGTAGCAAAGCCATCGACGAGATTAATCGCATTCGTTAACCTTTCCTATTCGCCAAGCAAGTTAGAGCTTTGATCTAACCCACTGTATCCTGCTTTGCAGATTTGCATCTCTTTGCGATACAAAAATGGAGAGTAGTTCCTGCAGTTTGTAACGGTTTCCGATTGTATTTATTAAATCACTTCTCGATTTTCTTTTCAGAATCGCAACTCATTAATCCCATCTCTAGCTTATCCCATCTCTAGCTTTTTTACTTGGAAATATCTCCGCTTGGAGTGCGCTTGATGCGGAGTTCCTGATCTGTGATCTTCCTCGCGCTTCCTTTTCACTTGAGCCGCCGATCTAACAAGAGCTGAGAATTTTGTTCTCTGTAGCATGAGGTCATATAGCACCATGTGCTAGCATTTTGTAAAATGTGTGTCCAAATAGGATAAAACGATTGGGGCCACCCCGTTTCCCTTTGCCTTTGTCTTTGACCTTTGCCTTTGTCTTTGACTTTTGCCTTTGCCTTTGACTTTGCATTGCTTGGCCTATCACTTCACCCATGCATGTGCCTTGGCAGCGCCATCACCTTTAAGTTCAACTTCACTGCATCCTTCGCCTACAACTAGTTTTGAAGCCACTAAATGTGAGGTTACCCCTCATAACTGGGACCTCCACTTGAAGCACCTGGCCATCCTCGCTTCAGTCCAGTCAAAATGCACCAGTTTAGCGAAAGATAAGTGGATGATTTTGTAACAGCGCCAAAGATTTAAATCTTTCATTTTGTTCTTTAAAATTTCAATTTCAAATGTAATGAAAATGCTTTTCTAGTTTAATAAAATCTGTTAATTTTTTGTGTTCTGTTTGTTGTTCTATCCTCTAGCCATGTCATGGTCGACACACAGCTACACGCCTGTAGATGTCTTCATGCCACCGACTGAGCTACCGGAAGCTAATGGTCACACCCTTTCTGTGATTGTGCAGAAAAGTTGGACTCTTCATTGCATTCCATCTTTTCTGGACTTTTTGCGGAAAGGAAGGTTTACACAGTTCGAAACCGGGGCAGGTGCCCATCCAGCATATGGTCGACATTCGTCGATATGTTGAAGCAGCCAACCCCGGGGTAGGAGCACGAGTCAGTTATGCTGACTACGAATCTATTATCGTAGCGGCAGCACACGTCTTCGGCACCTCTACCTCTACCGTACGTGAGATGGCTGAAACCATCAGTACCCTTTCAAGGGCACTTGCTGATGGCTGTAAGCCCTCACAGGGATCTAGCAGTGCTAGAACCGCGATAAAGACCGCAAAAGCTCCTGCTTCCATTGAACATCACATGAAAATACTTAAGAAATTTATTTTGCTCAAATACAGTCTACTATTTTCACAATTTGAACAAAATATCCTTGTACATATATTTTTCTTGTTGGATTGATTTTATTCCAGTGGGTGGCAAAATTCTAAAAACCCAGTCCTAAATAAAAGGTCCGTCGACTAAATGATCTCAATTTCGCAGAGTGAGTTTGCAAACAACAGCCTACGTTCAGTGTATCAAGCGACGTCATTGTAGACATTCCGGGATGAAATAATACTGAACGAAATTCTCGCATCTTACGCATGGAAAAACATAAGGGAAATTGTTTCAGAGGGAGAGAAAGCTGAAAGTAAAAATAACTCGACAGGCGTCACTCGCCTTCGCCGTTATATTTGCTTGACCTAACACTCACAGAGTTGAAATTTCAAGGATTTCTTTTAACTAGAAATTAGTATTCCACTAACAATGGTGAACGTCAAAAGCCCTGTTCGAACAGCCGTCACCAACATATGTAAAACATGCAATGCCGTCACACGTCAACATGCCAACATCATTAGAAGACCTGCGACAGTGTTGTGAAGAGTGCCTTCAAATTACTCCTCAAATATAAAAGAAGAAAATGGTGGGATTTTCTTGCCACACTACATTTGATTATAGGACGGAAAATGGTAATACACGAATTATTTATTGCATTCATGTCTTTGCAAATTGAGTTGAGGATGAATTTGTGGAAGCTAATACTTATTCCAGAAACGGACAATGTTCTGGCGGAATTTAAGCATGTAGCCATACTTAACTACAGTCTGAGTAGCAAATAGACAAGATGATTTGCGAGCCCATCACCTGTTCATCGGACAACCAAGACGCACATGCAGTATATACAATATACAATAATCTTCCATAAATTGAAAGATAATGAAAAAAGAAGAACGTGGTGCAAAAACTTCCCTCTCCCTCTGCGCTTGATTATTGGATGAAAAATGGTAGTTCAGGAAGTATCTTTTGCATGTATGTCAGTGGAAACTAGCGCTAGGATCAGAAACGAGTATGCAACTGTCACCACGCTCAAGTATTTTACTTCTTGACTGAGGGTCAGTGGTATATCATGGAATGACGGTGGACTGAAATTCCGTCGCTTAGTGAAGAGACTATCTCAGTCTTAGATGAATCGACTGGGAGCCCTGACCTCACGCACCATTTTTCGACATACATTTAGGCTAACTGCATTCTATCTTAGACGACGGCTAAAACGTTACCTAAAACAAGGACAACTTCGTGCCATGGTAATACAAGTAAGATTACTTCATCACAAAATTACCAAGCAGTCGTCAAATGAATTATTGGTGAGTGAACTGAGAAAACACAGCTGGAACATTATAGGGTTGTCCAATAGGGACGCAGGAAAGTAAACGTCAATTTGACATAGACGCCATCTTTGTTTTCTGTCACCGACATGTCATTTTGTTAGTTGAATGTTTACCATTGATCGCTATGAAGTCGTATTCGATTGAAGACCGCATTAAAGTTATTCAAGAGCACTACAAAAATGGTGCAAAAATAAGAGAACCAGTTTGCTCCGCATTCTCCACAAGGATTTGAATGTACACGCCTACAAGATCCAATTGACGCAAGAGCTGCGTCGGGCCGACCATTTTTCGCGCCGAACGTTCTCAGATTGGCTCCTTGAACACCGCCAAATTGATGCCAATTTTTCATCAAAAATCATGTTCAGCCGATGCATCCTCAAAAAGTGACTCTGTGGTGTGCACTGTGGTCAAAAGGCATTATCGGACCTTATTTTTTCGAAAATGCGACCGGGGACGCCGTTACCGTCAATTCTGAGCGATATCTCGTGATGATAGAGGACTATTTTTTGCCGCAACTTGAAGGAATGGATATGGACGATGTTTATTTCCAACAAGACGGTACAACATGCCACACAACCAAAGTTAATATCCATCGATTGCAGTCCTTCTTCGGTGATCGCGTGATTTCGCGCAGAGGAAATGTGCCATGGCCACCAAGATCGTGCGATTTGACTCCCTTGGACTTCTTTTTATGTGGATATTTGAAAAGCAAAGTCTACGTCAACAAACCTGCCACCCTCCAAGAACTCAAAAACAACATCGTTGCCGAGATAAATGCCATAGAACCGTCCATGTTGCAAAATGTCATTGAAAATTTCGACCATCGCGTGGACGTCTGTAAATCCAGTCGTGGTGAACATTTGAGCGATATTATTTTTCATACATAAATGGTATAAATGAACCTTCAAAATAAAGTACCCAACTTGATTTGAATATCAATCTTTCTTGTTTTAATATGCGTTTACTGTCTTGCGTCCATTTTGGACAACCCCATATAATGTGCTAGCCACTTCAAAACAAGAGGACAATGAGACTGATCATGCATTAAAGAATTCAATACCAACCTGAAACTCCATTCAAGTCTGGATGGATTAGTACACATTGCAGATCGAAAGGAGCTAAACTAACTCGGAAGTATCCAAAGAGCTAGGAACTCATCTACTTCTAGTTGAGCATAAGATTATATAGAAAAATACGTCAATGTCCCGTAAACCAGAAGATCATGAAAAACAAGGTTTAGGCAACGTAGTATTCTCCACTGCATTTGAACACTAGATGGAAAGATTGTAATTCGGGAATTGTCTGTCTTGTCAAGTCTTTAGAAATTGAGTTGAGAATGAAGATGTGAAAGCTAGTACTAATACCAGAAACGTACAATATTCTGGCGGTACCTTAACATGAAGCCAAGCGTAACTACAGTCTGAGTAGTAGATAGACAAGGTGATCAGCGATTCCACCATGTGTTCATCAGACAACAAACGCCCGTATGCAACTGTCTATACTCCCATGCCAGGAAGCTGTGGAGTTTCCCTCCACAGCTTCCGCCAGGGCTGGTGAACTCACTCTGCCACCAACAAGCAAAGACCAACAGCACGAAAGCGCTCTTGACGAACCACCTAGTGCACGTAAGTTATTGGATGTTGAGCCGAGAATGACGGTGTGGAATACTTATATGAGTCGGAATGGAGAAAAAGACATCAGAATATGAAGATTTACAACAACTAAGACCTTATCTGCTCCCCACCCGTCGGAACGTTGACTTTTTAAGTGAGTAAATACATTTTTTTTTCTTCTGCAATATCAATGGTTCATGCCCGTAATAAATGAAGTCACTAAATTCCAAAATATTGTTTATATACGAGGCTTGTCCGTAAAATAAGTTCCACGGGCTGCCGCTGGCGCTAGGATCGTTTCTATGCACAGCCAGGCAACAGAGGCAGATTGTTTGGTTCCCCCACTCAAGTGTATGGAGAAGACTGTATGAGCTGCGGGATTGTGCGCAGATGGGTCAGGGACTTTAAAAATGGCCGAACAGACGTCCACGACGAAGCCCGTGCAGGGCGGCCATCGGTTTCCGACGAAACAATTGCCAAAGTCGAAGCGGCAATGCTTGAAGATCGACGGATTACAGTTCGGGAGCTGTGCACAAAGATTCCGGAGGTCAGCAAAACCACAATTGACAAGATTTTGACTGAACATTTAGGCTATTCAAAGGTCTGCGCAAGATGGGTACCAAGAATGCTCACTGCAGACCACCGGCGGCAGCGGGTTGAAGCGGCCCAAGAATTTCTCGCTTTTCACGGAACAACCGAAGAGGAATTTCTGGACTCTATTGTTACTGGTGACGAGACCTGGGTACACTACACCACACCGGAAACAAAGGAGCAATCGAAGCAGTGGAAGCACTCTTCTTCACCAAGAGCAAAGAAGTTCAAACAAATTCTGTCTGCCGGGAAAATCATGGCTAGCGTTTTTTGGGATCGAAAGGGCGTATTGTTGTGCGAGTTTATGCCTCGCGGGACAACAATCAATGCTGACCGGTACTGTGAGACCTTGAAAAATCTTAGACGTGCCATTCAGAACAAGAGAAGAGGAATGCTGACGAAAGGAGTGCGTTTTCACCATGACAATGCCCGACCGCACACCGCCAATCGAACCACGGCCCTCATCGAAAGATTTGGATGGAAAATGGTGTCTCACCCACCCTACAGTCCAGACTTAGCACCAAGTGACTTCCATCTCTTCCCTGAGTTGAAGAAAAACCTTGGCGGAACCCAATTCCAGACAGATGAAGAGGTGCAAAACGCGGTTGTTAGTTTTCTACACAGACAGGCGGCAGAGTTCTATGACTCTGGTTTGAAGAAGTGGGTGCCTCGAATGCAGAGATGCATTGAACGCAACGGCGATTATGTAGAAAAATAAAAGAAAGACTGAACTTTTCAAAAATGTATTTTCTTTGCAATTAAACCAATTTTTTGCTATGAAAAAAATTTGTGGAACTTATTTTACGGACACGCCTATATTATAATATATGTGTAAATTAGTGTAAGACAGGGCATTTTCACACCCACCCTACTTATGTAAGGCTGGGTGTTAATGGTCATTTGATCGAGGATTTGTCTTTTTTGCCAAAAATATTAAGTGTGTGTATTTTCTATAACACGGTAAATATAATGTTTTTTTTGGTTTTTGGCAAATAAATGTATTTTGAATTTGAATTTGAGTTTGATCTCGCCTCCTTGATAAGAAACAGCAACTTCTTGTTGGACGGTTATCCCGAGACATACAAGACGTTCCTAGACTCAATGTTGAAGACATACAATACCCCTAAACAAATAACTCAAGCAATAAATAAGGCTTCTTCTACATTAGAAGGAACAGTCAATGCTTTGAAAAACACCGTCATCAAAATTACACCGATTCCCCATCGAAGCTCATCGATGACACGAGTTTCGACTCTCTTAGTTGATAAGACTACACCAGCTGGAATAACTGAATCCACCAAGAGAACCGTCAGCCGGATAACCCCTTCTGTCAAATTCAAATTTAAAACAGAGACAATAACTTCAGACAGCAAACACGCGTATGCAACCGTCGATAATTCCATGCCAGGAAGCTGTGGAGCGAAAGCCAGGGTTGGAGAACTCACTCTGCCACCAACAAGCAAAGACCAACAGCACCAGAGCGCTCTTAGACGAACCACCTACTGCATGTATGTCATTGGAAGTTAAGAATAAAGATGTGGAAGCTGGTACTGATACCAGAAACGTGCAATGCTCTAGCGGAATCTAAAGTTGAAGCCAAGCTTATCTACAGTCTGAGTAGCGAATAGACAAGATGATCCGCGAGTTCTTCACGTGTTATAATATACGATGAACTTTCATAAATTAAAAGTTCACGAGAGAAGAAGAGAGAGGTGGCTTTTTCCTTCCCTTCTGCGTTTGACAACTAGATGGAAAATGGTAATGCAAGAGGTACCTATTGCATATATGACTGTGGAAACTGAGTTGAGGATGAAGATGTGGAAGCTAGCACTGATGCCAGAAACGTATAATGTTCTGGCGGAATCTAAGCATGAAGCCATTCTTAACTACAGAATGAGTAGCAAGTAGACAAGATGATCCGCGAGTCCACCATGTGTGGCAGTATACTCTTTCACATTGAAAGGAATACTTATAGGAGTTGTAATGGAGAAAAAGAGATCAGAACATGAAGATTTACAACGACTTACAGTATATTCAGATAAGAGATAGACCGGATGTAAACAAAAGGTTCGGGTGATTTTCACACTAACGCCGCCGTCTCGACGTAAAACAGAAGCCCCCATTGGTCAATTCGCAATTAAATGCCTATGCCGAGCGGCAGAGCAGTCGTATCAAGGCAGATTCACATTCAGGTTCAGACGTGTTACGTATGTCGTGTGCATCATTGCAATTTGATATTTCTTTGAACGTTTTCGTTTGTTATCTTATTAAGTTGTTGAGTTTGTCGTTGTTATTGTTATACCTTGTTATTGATTGTTATTGTTATCAACTGCCTGCGCAAAATGCCCAGTAGTACAGATACTGCCGATGAAGTTGTAAACTCCTGTAGTCCACCTAGGAAACGTTCTAAAAAAAGACACCTGAGTGCAGAAATGAAAGAGGTCATTTTGAATATATATAAGATCGAGCGCGAGGAGAACGAGGCATCAACCATCAAAGAAATTGTTGTGAAGGTTTCTCACAAAATTGGGGTGTGTCGCGCATCAGTGTTTAATGTGTTAAGACAATACAAAGAAAATCACACCTTTTCTGAGCCAATGACCAGTAAACATCGCAAAAGTATTGTTAAATCATTGGATGAAGCTGATAAGCATGTGATTAGGAGGAAAGTGCATGAATTCTTCTTTAGGAATGAAATACCTACTATAGATAAAGTACTGCAGGAGGTAAATGGAGATACAACGTTGCCAAATTTCAAACGATCAACTTTCCATCCATTACTGAAGCATTTAAATTTCAAATGGAAAAAACGGGGTCGTAATAGTTTACTACTGGATAGAGAAGAAATTGTGCTATGGAGGAGGGATTATTTAACAAAAATTGGGAAATATAGAAATCAAAACAGGAAGATTTATTACCTTGATGAAACGTGGGTAAACGCAGGACACACTACAAGTAAAGTATGGGTTGATGATTCTGTAACTTCATCCAGGAGGGCCTTTCTAGATGGACTGTCCACCGGATTAAAAAATCCAGCAGGTAAATACGAGTAATAGACAACAATCCGATGTTTTTCAAACCTTGGGAACAAGGTTCTAAACATTAATTCCAGGGGGCAGATAAAACATATTACAAGTAACAAAACTTTTATAACTTTCGATAAAATGCGTGGATGTTTTATTGTCATTTTCATTTGTTAGAACTTTTTTAAGCCATGTTTTTATGTGTTTTCGATATTTCAATAATTTTTTAATATAATCTTAAAATATGTCGAATATTATAAACTTAAAAAAAGTTACTAAGTTTTATATTGTGTACCGTTCCTAATATTTCTAATCATTTTAATTCATACTTTAAGCTTTATAAAGTTATAATTTGTTAATATTAATATTTGCGCGTATTTCAGGTTCCTGATCATTCATTTTTTAAAGGTTTATAACTTTAAATTAAATTGTGAAGCGCTGAGTAATCATATGACGTTCAATATTCTTTCTTTCAATATGACTAAATAATCCCAATTATAGCAATCTGATACTCATGTTTCAATGTTTTTTCGCTGAATGTGATGAAAACATTTGAAAAAGGTTCGCTTATTGAAACACCAGTTAGTACTTCGATTTCCAGGTAAAGGGAAAAGGCTCATTATCTGCCATATTGGCAGTGAGGATGGATTTGTTGTTGACGGTCTGTGGTGCTTTGAGTCTAAGAAAACTGGAGATTACCACGAGGAAATGAATGGCGAATCGTTTGAACAGTGGTTTTCAAAAATTTTACCGAACTTAGAGGAAAACGCAGTAATTGTGTTGGATAATGCGCCTTATCATTCTCGAAGAATGGAGAAGGTCCCAACAACGGTTTCAAGGAAAGTTGATGTTCAAAATTGGCTCCGCTCGAAAAATATCAACTTTGAAGAAGCAATGCTGAAAGTACAATTATTAAGAATTGTCAAGGATCACAAGGCGGAATATCAAAAATACGCCATTGACGAAATGGCAGCAAGTCAAAATAAAACTGTGCTCCGTTTACCTCCATACCATTGCGAGCTCAATCCCATTGAGCTCATATGGGCAGAGGTTAAAAATTATATAGCTAAGCACAATACAACTTTTAAATTTTGTGACCTCAAAGGACTTTTCAAAGAAGCACTAGAATTAATAACAGCGCAAAAATGGGAAAACTGTATTAAGCACGTGAAAGACAAAGTTGAAAAGAGAATGTGGGAACTGGACAATATTTTAGAGGAACAAGTCGAGCCATTCATTATTGACGTTGGTGCTTCAGGCAGTAGCGATGATGAAAGCTCATCAAGCTCATCTTTCCAATAAAAGATGTCGTTCACCAAATTCGGTAAGTTATAAGTAATTATAAAGCTACTGTATTTTTTAATTAATTATTGACATTTTTGAACCCATTTTGGCAAAACCTATTCAAGAATCTACTTTCTGACAATGTTCAACCATGCACATTTTTTTACGTTTTGAACGTTTTAATTTGGTTACATATTTACCTAGAAATCAAAAAATATACTAATCAATATTCTAAAAGCAATTTTAAGAGATATACGATTATTTTTAATTTAGGCTAATTTAAACGCCATTTTGAGATTATATTCGACTGTATTTCACCAAACATCAGGCGGCATCCGAAGCTGGAAATCGAAGCGAAAATTTTGAAACCCTTATGTATATTTACATCATTATATATTTCTTACCCCACCCCCACATGATCCTATATCCATCACCAATCGTATACACATCGAATTGTGCTAATTTACTACAAAGTTACGCAAAGCAGCATCTACTATCTAAAATATGTACTGCGGGACTCTTAATACGTCCCTGCCGAATGTTACAACGTTCGATGATCACGTGGTCTTGTTTATGTCCGGTCTATCTCTTATCTGAATATACTTTAGTGCAAACCTGATGTTTTTATGACATACCACAGTCGTTTTTGTTTCCGTGTGTTACACACAGAAGTAGACAGAAAATGATATTTTTCGTTTTCCGTATTAGAATTTATTATAATGAATGAAACAATCTAAATCAATTTTTAAGCCTTGCGGTAGCACTAGACGGGATTCAGGACGTCAGGAATGCGTCCTGAGGCAGAGCTAATAGGTCCCGGGAATTCCAGAGGAAAAACAACACGCCAAAGTGCCGTATCGAGGCACTGGCTGAAATAGGCATGTAGTGCCTTTATAATGAATGAGAAGTCTTCGTTCCACATGCCGATGCCAAATCTAGTTAAGATTACTACGTCACAAAATTAGAAAAGTGTTTGAGGAATCGCAGAAGAATTTTTACTTAGTGAGAAACGCATTTGACGTATTTTTGACCGCATCTCATACCCAGAAACATGCCGTAGTCTCTAGAGGTATCATACCAAAACTATTTGAAAACAGAACCATAATAGTGGCAAATAGTGGCAGTGTAGCTTGAATGTAGATAGGATCTCCCCACTTCACTTGAGGGATAGATGGAAGTACTCTAGTAAGCGAAAGAGAGTGGCAAAACACATCGCACACCACTGCTGCTGCGTTGAATATGAAGGATTTTGCTCGCATCGACTTTGCAGATACGAGTACAAACATCGGGATAGCTGTGGCGTATGACTTGTTACTACTCTCTACCGTTCTGTTACCCAAGTATAGTTGAAGTATGTTCAACAGGCGGAACAACTGGAAAGTGTGCCTTTTGGTGGTAGAGCCAAATCAATTTTATAGCAAAGCTATAAAAAAGTCTTGTTCCTTATTGCGAAAAAGGTATAGGTGCTCCAGAAAGGAACAACTATTTGGTGCTTCTTGCAAACGCATGGCATCTCGGTTATGACCAATTCTAGTCTGCAGTCGATGAAAATGATGTCGAATCCCTGATAAATATGATAAGAATAATCGATACCATGGGACCTCGGTTGGCCGAGTGGGTCAGAGTGTCGTGCTACTGATCAGCCAGCCGGCCGGGTCGCGAGTTCGAATCTCGCCTTCAGAAATCACATTCCGAAGCCATGGATGTTGTGGCGTCAATGTGTTATAAATATATATGTATAAGAAACGTAGTGACTGGCTGCATGGACTCCTAGTCCTAACGCCAAAAAAAAAAAAATCGATACCATGTTCGTAGTGTTTTGACAATATCCAGCCAATTGTTAAGCTACTACGAATACTCCCTCTGAGAATGCTCTGAAGCACTTTTATCAGTAAAGCCTTGTTAAATTTTGCTACAAAGAAATAATATCCAATTACTCCGCCCTTCTATTTACATGAATTAGTGATGATTTTAAATCGGAGGTAGTAAGTTTAAATCGATGATGATTTACTCTTTCGGTTGCAATTGCAGTTGAACTGACGCATGATTTATGGCAGTGGGGATGAAGCAAGACTGCCAGTCTAATCCGAATAAAATCAGGAAGGCGTGAATCTTCAGTTAATATCATTACTATAATAACCACTGTTTTTGGCTTTTGAGTAGACTAGGAAGCTGCAAAGACGATTAACGAAATTAGAGTTTCCCCTACAGCAAACGCGAACGGCAACTTCGTCCACCGTGTATAGATTACGATAAGTAAGATCACCCACCCGCGAGGCAGCTACATAAATGCAACCGGCAACCGGCATTAGTAGCTCTTTTTTAATAGAGGAAAGTGCCCTAAGCCCGACCCCTCTCCTAAACTGGACCTTTGGTCCCTTTTGCACTGCGTCATCTGAAATTAGCAAATAATAGCTTAGGTATCCATCACGCTGCCTCGCATTACATGCCGCAAGGGGGACCTCGGTTGGCCGGGTGGGTCAGAGTGTCGTGCTACTGATCAGCCGGCCGGCCGGGCCGCGAGTTATATGTATAAGAAACCTAGTGACTGGCTGCATGGACTCCTAGTCCTAACGCCAAAAAAAAAAAAACATGGCGCAAGTTACATTTTCCTACTTCAGTAGGGCCTTTGGTCGCTCTACGCAATCACAGCAATTTGGACTGGCCCCCGCGTTGTTTTTAGGCTCAGGCTGAATAGGAGTTCTTTGGTCCAGTTGGTCATTCTCAATTTATACTATTATACGTAGATGTTTATAAGTGAGCCTTACATTTTCCTTCTTAGGTTCCTCTTTGTCAATAAATTGCTTCACTTAGATGTTTGCTTTAAATTTGATGAGATATATAACCTTTTTGGCTTTACTCGCACAAATCGGACCACTTTCATTGGTACAGATCTACTATCTCACTATTATTTTTAAGCCTCTGTTCAGGTTCGAAAACGATAATGAGAGAACTAAATGAAAGGAAGGAAGTCCTTCTAGAATGACTAAAGCGGAATTTGTCTTCAGGAATAAGATGGGGTAGAAGAAAAAGGAGAGCACAAAATGAAGTGTACGTCTGTGATTCTCATCTGTTCTAGGGTTGGCAACGCTACTTCAGGCCTTTCCGCATGTGACCTTACTTTTCGTAATCTGTATACACTTTACTTCTTCCACTAATAACAAAATGATTTTGTAGCTGCGTCGTCGTTTAATTACGCGCCAATTCAAGCTAAGTGTTCCTGCTAGGGTTGCTTTTCTGCTAATTTTGATTTTTGGGGTAGAGTTAAGTAACCGGAAAATGATAAATTACCGGAAAGGCGATTAATTTACTTTTTTTCAGAGTCGGGAAAAGTTACGGCTGAAGTTTTCGAAGAGGTGGGGTGCTTCATGTGCAGACACACCGGTTAATCCTTAGCTGCGTAAGATACGTTTCCGATATAACAAGTTACAAATTCATGTGCTGCAGCATGTAGACGGTTTATTGTGTTCGGATCATAGATATGATGACATAAGGCTCCTCAGATACTACCTATATAAGTTATTGTCACCAAAATTTGAAAATATGTTCAAGATAAATACATAAATTTGTTGAAAAAGTACCGGTTCAAATACTAATCATCACAATTACTGCACGCGCAGGCATATAAACTAAACAAGCAGACAAAAAAATCATCGGAACAAGGTGTATAAAGATATATAACAATAAAATATAGATTGAAGAAGTGCGCTGATAAAAGTATCAGAACGCTAAAAAATATGTATACAGCTTTAGTATTTTATTTAATTTTATGAATTAAGGTGCTACTGAATAGTAGCATATTTCTATTATCAGATGCATCAGCTCTTTCTTGAGCCTATTTGGGCATCTGATATCTTTTGGTATTGACACTTTGCAGTGTTTTGTCGACTTCCCAAATACATACATACATATCAAGGATATTTTATCCTAACTGGTTACGACAATAAGTATGTCTACTGTACAATCCTCAGATTTGGGGTTTTTCCATAACATCGAGGAACAATATGGGATACACACGGTCAGACTGATGAAAGACTGGATTAAAAGCAGGAAACGTTTAGAACAGGAAACTAACAGACGGATTTTCCTGATTGAGTGCAGGAAATATGGCATTTCACCACCACACATCACCTATCGCTTAAAAGGTGTCGAACATGTGGAGGTTCAACAAAGATGTTTTGTAAAAAGGTTCAAAAATTAATTATACTTTTAAGCCTGCTGATACTTTTTGGAAAATCAGCTATTTTTGATAATTTTTCTAAATAAACCTCATACATCCAGTTTTTTTTATCATTTTACATGTGGTCTCATCCACTTTCTTCGAAGAACAATTCAGCAATAATCTCACCGACTCACTCCTGATGATAGCATAGAGTATCGAAAGCTTAAGTTCTATGTTGAAAGAGTACACTTTGCAATGTTTTCCGACTTCCCAGACACATATCAAGGATACTTTCTCCTAGCTAGTTACGACAATATCTAGGTCCACTGTTCAATCCAGAGATTTGGGTTTTTCCCACACCATCGAAGAACAATATGGGATACACACGGTCAGACTGATGAAAGACTGGATTAAAAGCAGGAAGCGTTTAGCACAGGAAACTAACAGACGGATTTCCCTGATTCAGTGCAGGAAATATGGCATTTCACCACCACACATCACCTATCGCTTAAAAGATGTCGAACATGCGGAGGTTCAACAAAGATATTTTTTAAAAAGGTGTTTTTTTTTTTGGAAAATCAGATATTTTTTGATAATTTTTCTGAATAAACCTCATACATCCAGTTTTTTTTAATCATTTTATATATGGTCTCATCTACTTTACCTTCTAAGAACAATTCAGCAACAATCTCACCGACTCACTCCTGATGATAGAATAGAGTATCGAAAGCTTAAGACGTATCAAGGATGCTTTCTCCTAGTTACGACAACATCTATGTTCACTGTACAATCCAGAGATTACATCGAGGAATAATATGGGATACCCACGGCCAGACTAATGAAAGGCTGGATCAAAATGCAGAAAGCGTTTGCACAAGAAACTAATAGACGGATTTTCCTGATTAAGTGCAGGGAATATGGCATATGACGTTGCCCACTACCCACTTCGCACAAAGTATATAGAAAGGTCTTTTTTTCCCAGGACAACTAGTCCTTCTCTTTATACAACTGGGAAGGTCTCACCAATAAGTCTAGAGAGTTAGATTCTTACACTTCGGATTACCAGTAGCATTAAGAGGAGGATTGATAAAGAAGATGTAATCTTCAATTTTTCCTTCTGTTCATAAGCATAAATAGATTGTGAACAAATCAATACAATACAAACTATTTGAAGATATTGCTGTTAAAATTAAAATTTTCTACATTAACCTTACATGAAGATATGATGACGTAGTTCCTGATATACAGTCATCATGCCATCAGCGATAAGTGTAAGATTGCAGCACCTAGAAATTTTTAAGCGCTTGTATAATCAAGAGCCATCAATATCAAGATGGAATATTTTGTTTCACAGTGCCAATTTATCTTATAATGTTGCCAAAAGATTGATAGAAACGACAATAACGATATAATGCATGTGATGTTGGATCCTTTGGTGTAGCAAATATCACTACAAACATCTTCAGGGTAAGATGAAAACTAAAATCTTAACCAAAATATAACCTAATATATACTTGTCAAGAGCAGCCAACCGAGGTCGCATCAACAAGTGTGTGATGTCACTACCTGTCGGAACGACACGTCACAAGTACGTCACCTTTAGGTCACAAGATCATACAGCTGGCTGTTATGAATGGGACCCCTGTCTTTGTTCATTGCATTCTCTAACCTCTTAGGTATTCATACGTTTTCATATGCATATTTTGAAATACGTTCCTTGTTCGATTTTCTCCCAAAGTTTTTAAGAACAAATAATGTGTTTTCATATTCCGCATTCTTACCTATGTCCAAGATCCCGTCAGACAAATTCCGTTCACTGCTCTAAGCTATATAGACCGAATTCACACGGCCGGATCCCAGACATTGTCACCGACCACTGTACGAACAAACCTTAAGTAGTAAGTTCATACTTGTGTGACTTCTTAGACAATTCCAGAACGAGATGTCAGGAGTTTCTAAGCTGCTGCAATCGGTGAAAACGCAAAAATGTCGAAATCGGGTCGAAAGCTGCTTTTAGCGGAAACGGTGCACAAGGTAAACATACGCCTTCGATAGTTCTTCAACTTTAATACAAATAATTTTTAGTGTAGGGATTGTCAAAGTATGGGGTGAGGCCAACTCTCAAAAAAAATTTGATACGATAAATAAGTGCACTCACTCTCGTCACTCGATCCACCCGAGTACATATTCAGAGAATTTTGATAGGAAATACGTCGGCGGGGCATTTAAAATGGCGAAATTCTAGAAGCCATCTAATGGTGAGATTCCTCGGGGGCAACCATTGTGCGGTGAAGGGGACCTTTTTGTGTTTGCCTATAAAAGGACTTTACAAATTGGCGAATGGGAAAGAAAAGTATCTTGTTATGATAATATTTCATAAAAAGGGTCGGTTGGTATGCGATAACGGCCCTTCTCGGGTTTCTTTCATGACTGCGATGATTCTTCTTTATGCCCGCTACTTGTACCTGAATATATCTTTGTAAGGTTTCAGGCTGAGATATATCTATCTATAAGATCAAAGATGGTACGTTTCGAAGTTTGTGATATAATGGCGAGTGTCACCACAATGTTTACACGCCCAAACGTACATCCGGTTTTGATGGATGACTAAGTTTTGTCAGAAAATCATTCGTTTCTCACCATTGATGACACCCAGATACATAACAGCATTCCGTCATGGTGGGTAGCGCCACACAAAGATTCAAACCAAAGGTATTTGTCTCCTCCCGTTAGCTCCCATCATGCCATACACTTGTATGTATGTACATTTTATCTGTTCAGAAACAGAAATTAGTAATTTAGAAATTACTATTTGCATCTTTGTCGGTGTTGGTTATTTGGTTACACCGCGATGTTTGTCGCCGGGTTATCAGTAAGCGCGCTCAGAAATTCGATTTTCAAACTCAAAAAACCTTCCTCCTGTTGAAATTGACCAGCAGTTTGTTGGATTAGGCAAATCAAATACACCGGCAAGGCCTGCTACATAGCGGTATCATTCTGTTTCACGACAACGCTCGGCCTCACGTTGTTGCAAAAAACACAGACGCAACTGGACAGGATACAGACTTTCAACATTTTCCAAAACATAAGGAATTTCCTGGTGAAAATCGTTTGGAAAATGGCGAAATGTTGGAAGATGTTCATGGTACCTATATTGGAAAAGAAAAACTGTTCATATTTTAGGTTTTGATGCAATTCACATTCATAAATACTATGTCTCTAACTCCATCAGAAAACGGTTCTTAAACAATGACTCTCGCTATTTGCACAAACCAAGATAATATTCCTTTAGAGTACTCCTCCCGTAGACTTACTGTCTAGACTGCATTGTGAGACCGACTGGTGACACTTTCTCAACAGACTACTTCTCTGAGCTGACAATGACAAAATAGGCCTTTCATTAGTTCTGTTAAGTGTATGGCGATCCAAGGATATCGTTAACCTGTTTAACATTTTTTTCTCTGAAAGCTTATTTAATTATTGACAATAATCATAAGTATATGATGTTCTCAAAAAATTTGAACACATCTGATAAAACATTTTTCATGTGCAGCCGAAGCTTAAAAATAATGACCCATCAGACAACACCATGCAGTGTATTCAACTGGAAGCCCACATAGGCAGCATAACTTATCTTTTACTTAAGGTTGACAAGACTGTAGGCCGCGTGTGTATAGGAGTTGAATTAGCAGCTACTATTTCTCTAAAAAACCAACGGTATCCCAACGGAAGCACACCAAGGAAATATATTTACGATTGTTCCGCCTCCATTTCTTCTCTAGTAGTGCAAGAAGCCATTAGTTTGTATGTTGTTGTCATAACTAGCATTATTTACGTTAATATCAATGCGCCACTTGTGTGATCACTAACATGGCATATTAGGGTGTAGGTTTTGTATATAGGTTGAGCAGGAAATACTTGCGCTTCTGTGTTTAATGTGAAAGAGAAACATAGAGAGTGACACACGTATTTTAAGCAAGGACTACGAAAGCATTTTTTTGTTGCACGTCAACAGCTGCTACAGCCAACTTTGCCAGGTATCAGTTTATGAAGATACAGCGACGCCTAGGGTAAAATTAGGCAAATACATTGTATACATGTTTTGTCAAAGCACATAGGCAATCAGTTGCCAGGTGTGCGTTGTACGTAAGAGGGGGTAACACCTAGATGGAAATTGGGAAAACAAAGTTACATACAAATTGTATTATTTTAAACTAGAAATGTGTATGTTCTTACTAGTTTCTTTACCTGGTTTTGCAGAGCAATAGATTAATTGACCTCAGTTAGAAAAGTCCAGAGCAGTGATATCGGTAGAGTAGCACTACGTTCTGATGAAGGAAATCAATGAGTTTGAATTAAGCACTTTGACTGACAGTTCAGTTGCAGAGAAGCCAAGGGCGAGTCATTTGAGTCTTGAGGCCTTTCAACCCTCGAACAGAAGCAGTAATTGTATCCATTATCTGGTGGGATCTTATTTATCTCAAGTTACCAGAAAGTGTCCATTTTAGATACCGAAATTGACTTTGGAAACCACGAACCTTTGTAAAAACCAGATACAGCTTCTACACTAACATACTTACTTGTCTTCATGACTCCTATGCCTTATGCTGCGCCAGTAAAAGTTGTTGGCAAAAAGAAATAGCACAGTATACAAGGATGATGCTAACAAAGTTCTGTTGCAATACTTCAGGCAAAAACGAGATAAAAAATTATCGTTGCATCATTCCTCCACATGTGGCGTTTGCGACATGTGAGTAGTCATAATACATAAGTAATACACTTTAAGAAATTTGCTTTGACAGCAATAATTGCCGCTGCATAAACAACATTTGAAGCTGACACCCCTTTAAACTCTCGAACAGAAGCAGCAATTGTATCCGTTATCTGGTGGAATCTTATTTACCTCAAAGCCCCAAGGAAGCTTCCAAGGTATTCCCGAGTAATTGTTCGCTGTAGCGGTAGCGAAAACTCAGGAACATCAGGAACAGTGGTATTTCGTATTTAATTAAACCGGCGGTCCTCCTGTAAGGATTAATTAGTCAGATGACAGACGCAACTTCTGCGCTGGGGCTTAGATAAATATATATACGGAGGACTAATAACAGGATGCGGTTAAAATCGACCAATTAATTTTCATTTAAATTCGTTTCGGCGGCAGCTTTTCACCAGAAGCTGTAAAGTCGACGATTAGAAAGTCTCGCAATAATGGCGGAAGGAGATACAATTTAAATTGATGGAGATGTAGGCTTTTACCTTGATAACCTTGCTTGGAGTAAGTAGCACCTTCGGAAGTGGGATCGCTTCTATACCTAGAAACCCCAACATGAGCGCATCATGCTGTAAGAATGTATCTCCTTAAGGCCCGGTTTTTCAATCGCAGGATAACTACGACCTTGGTCTTAACTTATAGTTATTTATGAAAAAGCGTTTTTCAATATCATGTTTATAGTAAAACGGAAGTTAACTTTAACCAGAAGACTATCTATGAGTTAACTAGAAAGGCTGTAGTTAAATAGCAATACCTGACGTTTTTTGACATAAACTTTGACGTTTATTCAAAAAATCACAACAACTCCATATCAATCTATCGATTAATTTAAGCTATAAACATGTTTATGAATTACCACGTGAATGCATATAGCACGATTTCGTCTTACAAAAAGGACTGTAGAAACTCTCCAGGACGAATTCTATGAAGATTTAGTATATCCTGCAAGCAGGTAGATTTTATATTATTGTTTATTTCCATATTTTTCCATGACTTTGTCATTCCAGGAATAACTGCTTAACGCCCCAACAGCAGCTGTTGTTAGCACTGCACAATGGAAGTTTTTTAACTGTTGCTGGAAATTTTGCTGGGGTTTCCAAATCAACTGCATCCAAAACAGTCCGAAGATTAAGTACGAACGAGTAAAAGAAGTAATCATATAGAAATGCTGGACACTCTTGAGGCTCTTGCCAGGGCAAAGCAATCCTTTTATAAATGATATAGCTAGGTTTCCTCAATGCATAGGTGCAATTGACTGCACGCATATAAAATTTGTTTCTCCCGGAGGAAGTCATGCAGAGCTCTTCAGAAATCGAACTGTTTCTGACGCAGATTCATACATTTTCGGAAATTCTCAGCTCTACAGACAATTTGAATCAGGCCACTTTGGAAACTCTTTGTTGGCTGATGACAAAGGTTATCCTATTAAATGCTATTTGATGACACCATTAAATACAACTACAACTCGTGCTGAAGAATTATACAATGAATCTATCATTCGTAGTCGCAATGTTTTAGATAGAAGCTATGGAGTTTAGAAAATAAGATTTCCATGTCTAGCTATGGGTCTCAGAGTTCATCTAGATACAGCTCAATCAGTTACTCTAGGAACAGCAGTGGTACATAATATTGCTTGTCCTAATAATGAAGCTATGTCCTTATTAGTCCTGAACAGGAAAATGCTATTAACATGGTTCATGTAGATAATGTGAAGACAGATCCTGTAAATATTAGGTTGCCACAAAATGCAATCAAAAATGTTAGAACTTACCATATTAATAATTATTTTGCAAATTTGTAAATCGATTCAATATATTCACTGATGCTCAGTGAATGACTCGATGCTAGATGAAAGTTGTTTAGTATAAGATCTGTGATAATCCATGGCAGGTGGATAAGAGTTGTGGCCAAAATTGTTGGTGCCCAAAAAAGGCGGACACGGTATTTGAAAATAGATGTCCCAAAGCCTCAAAATGGGTCGATCTTTTTAAACACCTAAAGTTTTCGCCATAGCTCTCATCTACTTGACATGAATTAACCCCTATTTATTGTAACTACAGAATGAAAATAAACATGATTTTCTAAAAACAGTTTATTATCCTAAAAAATGCGAAATACAAAACAAAAACTGAGTGCAAGTGAAAATCCAGTAATTAACAAAATAAATCCTTTGTTTTCTACTTATCGAATGCATTGATCTGTAAATCTAACAGCGGAACCTTTTTTTTGATATATTTCCATTTTTTTATTGTCTTCTTCGATGAATTTTTCTTTTTGTAGTTTCAAAAAATTCAGCTTCCCTTCCATTAGTAGATAGTTAACAGAAATATATTTTTTACTTTGTACCGTTTTCGTACATGATAGCTTTGTAGTTTTGGGCCTCTTCAGTTGTTGGGGAGTATAGGAGCTCCATTTTCCATTATTGAAGACCACTTTACTGTCATCACAGTTATTTGCATAAGGAACTAAAAAATGAATAATTAAAAAAATGTTTCAATCAACAGCAATGAGACTTACCATGTTCACAAACCACCTCATCTTGGTCAGTACACTCATCATCATAATTGTTTGTCAAACCTTCTAATTGTGGTCCCATTATATCTTGTATTTGTGTATCAATCAGATCGAATGCTTGCAATTGGCATGAACCTCCCCCTGTCTTGATTATATTGGTTTTATTTGTAGCAAATTTGCTTTTTGTTTTTTTCTTTAAATTGAAATGTTTTTCTCGTAGAGTTTTTGTCTCTCGGTGGCACCCTGTTAGGGCTTGGAATTCTTGTTCGATGCTCTGCCACACTGAACCATTCTGTTTCCACGCAACTATGTCACTTGTTTTGCTCTCTATTACATCTTTACTTTTGCTCACCAATGATATTAGCATCATTTCCTCATTTTTCGAGACATTTTGATCTCTTTCTCCATGCTAGAAAACAGTTTTTGAGAAATTTTAGCAACAAGAATAGAGGTATTGTGTATCCGCTTTATCTCTGGATTGTAGATTATAGGAGTGATATTAAAAAAGGTGGAAAATACGATATTCATCAGATATTTACAACTTAATCGTTTTTGGACCTTAGTATGGTTCATTAGACATTGCATTTGCAAACTTCTTTATCACCATTTATATCTATAGGGTCTACTACTAAAGATTTGTACGAGCAATATTTGAAAAACTTACCTCACTTGACGAAGGTTTTATGTTTTATTCGTTTTTAATGAAATTTCCGGATGTCGATTTTGGCTGTTTTAAGAAATTTAATTCAATCGAACTGTCATGTCTGTCGTATGACACGGGACACAGATGGCGAGCGCACAAAACACATAGAACACTATATCTAAGAACCGCAGATACAGGGCTGTAACATAAATATATGTTGAACTTCTGGTAAGTTAACTGACGCTGTCAAAATACTTGAAAAACTCAAGTTAACTTCCTGGCGATAGTTAACTAACCAAAAAGTTAACTTGTGATTGAAAAACCGGGCCTAAGATAGATATGCACGATTTGGATAAATTTTATAAACGAACTCATTGGAAACTAATTTTGAGATACCAAATTTACTAATCATTTTGCTGTATTTTAAATAGTTCGTAAAACAGTTGCAATAGTCTGTCTCTAAAAACAACAATACATTTAACCGACTTTATAATTTCAACAAGCATTATCGTTTGTATCTTTGAATAACGTACTTTCAAGTACAGGTTATTTATTTATACATAATTGCCCAACAGAATAATTCAATGACAGGAAAATCTATTGGTAACTTAACTAATGGTGTGCATACAAGAACCAGATAAAACAAAATTAGCTATTGTAGTAGTTCCTGAAGTTTGACAAGATTTCACCAATACAATCAAAATCATTGTCAGAACTGTCTGCTATGAAATTATAATTATTGCATATACGAGTATGTAGAATACACCTGAGAACAATATCGAACGTTGGTACGGGACGTACTGCAGTAGATATTTAGTCCTTCTCGAATTTATACGCGATATACAAAAATACAGCCTCTGGCGCATCGATTCTGTCGTGCAAAGCTTATGGAGGAACGTTAGTCTAGCAATGGAACGTCTTAATTGTAGAGACTCTAGCTTGGAACGTCCCAGCAGAATAAATTGAATGCCATCAATTTTATGAGTACAATATTTAAGGAATTTCCTTTGTACGATATTCACATAATATGCATAGAAAGGGATTCACATAAAAAAATCGTACCCGAGTTTTGGTTGCACCAGCGAAATAAGAGTTTTTATTACTGCTTCGTTGGAAAAAGATCGGCAATTACGCAAAATGAAACCTAGAATCCGTGTCGCTTCAGAAGTGATGCATGATACTGGACCCAAAACTCCAACCTGCAGGAAAATGTTACACCACAATCTTTAGTCTCCGTTGTTCTTTCCAAAATCGCATTATTTATGGAGTAATCAAAGACAGTCGAGTTCTTTTTGCGACTATACGAACAAACCATATACTTAGAAATTTTTAAGCAGAGAAAGTTGTTGTTACACCACTGAGTGATAGTATCCCTTAAGTGAAATACAGTTCTCAAAATTTGTAATTTTGGAGTAGATTTTCATATCCTCGGCAAATAGTAGACTGTGACATTTTATATTATAATTTGCTAAACAATAACCTTTACAATAAACATATTGCGTCTACAGAAGTTTTACATTTACAGACAGTTCAATGTGTTTTTTCAAATCATTAAGAAAGAACACTTTCTTGAAAGCCACATATCATCCCTTGAGGTTACACGAAGGTTTATGGCATATTCTTTTTCCCAGCGAGATTTTTATTAAGGAGCCCTACTTGTCACGCTAGTCGGTGTAAGCTGTGGTAGTTTTTGTCGAGAGGTAAGCATAGATATCCATGTTTTATAGTATAATCAATTAACATCTTATTTTTCATAGGTATAGAATGGTGTCCGAAGAAATCTTGTAGAAAAAATCCGTAGTCCAGGGAAAACTTGTAGAAATTGATGAGACCAAAGTGGCTAGAACAAAGTCTGGTTGCAGAAGAATTGTAGAAAGGCAATGTTGACTTGGAGCAACTGAACGCGAATCTTCCAAATTATTCGTTGTTCCTGTACCGGACGATCTGCAGATACCCCTTTGGAAAGAAACATATTTTGCCAGAAAGCACTATCTTTTCGGACTGTTGAAAGGCATAGAATACTGTTTCCTTGCAATGTCTACCAACATCTTATTGTTAACCACAGCATCAGCGTTATGGATCCTGTAACTTGCGAGACATATTGTTCAGGGTGTCCGGCTATAAATTGACCCCCTCCAACTGTTTTATATGACCGTTAAAAAAAAAGTTGTATGCCAGAGAGGAATGGTGATTCAACGGATGAAGATTCAGTTTCTGATGATCCAGTAGATAATGTTATCACATCAGCGGTAGACAAAAGTGTTGAGAAGAAGGATGAAAGTAAAGCTAATAAGAAACCCGAAAAGGTATCTACTATTGAGACAACTATCTCAGAGAGTCAGGTTACGGAGAGAAAGTGGTCGGACGAAGATGAGGAAGCGAGCGACAGCGCACCCGATGATTTCCTTAAATTGATACAGGAATATGTTGCACGTGAAGCTAGTATAGTGGAGAAGAATGTTCCTATGGGTGGAGACAAAGTTAAGATTTCCAAAGCTTTTGAGATACCTAATGAGATTGTGTATACTCAAACGCATTGTTACGAAATTACCTTGAAAGGAAAGAATGAAGTGGTCAAAATGGAATATATAGGTGAAGGCAAAGTCAGTTATATTGTAATTTTGGAAAAACATAAGAAGGGGACAGGTAGTGTTAAGTCTGCTTTTTACGTGACAAACAAATCAATACCAGCTGATTTGATAATTAATGTTAGTGATTTAGAAATAGAGTAAGATATATATTGTCTAATATGAAGTTCTTCATGTAAAATTTTTGTTGTATTTTCAGGGAAAGTATTTTTTTCTGATTCAAAATATACTCTGGAAAATCAACCTTCTTTATTAACGTTCCTAATCCGTCATACTGTTTCCTCGGGCCAATTAGCTGCATCTCTAGTCCAGCAGCCCCTCGGGCGCCAGTCTCCTGTTTAAAGTGTGCAGTCAACACTATAAACTGGAACAGTCAGCCTGGGTAGCTTCAGTGTAGAAGATAATTCAGGGATTTTATGTATAATGCTCAAAGGATCAGACGCAAGATTCTTATTCTTTTCATTCTACTACTACTACTACTTCTCTTTTTTGTATCCTTTATTTGAGGCCGGACGATATTTATGATTAAAAGCAAGAGTTAGAACACAAACTGGTATATTAATGGCAAATATATACACCTCATGCACTATAGGGATGTATGAAATTTTATGTTACATTCACAATGAGATAAACCTTATCTTTATCTAGGTGCTCTAGTGATAGAGCGGAGGAGTAACAATCGGTAAACTTGGGATTAAACGGAATCAAAAGGGGTTAAAAACCAATGGTTAAAACATAAGCAGTTAGCTGACATGCGTTAATTATGTGATGCGATAAGCCTACAGCGATCAAGGGTTTACAGCAATATGTGTTTGTTTAGGTAAAGAGTAAGACCAGGCGATTCTACTTCATGCTCTGCCTGGCCCGTTCTCGCTTGGATTTTAATCTGCACCCCAGAGAAATGAGCACACGGAAGATAAAGATGTACCTTCCTAACTTGCATCTTGAAACTCAAATCAAACTATCCTCTTTACCTCTTTAAGGTGCTTCCAAACAAGGCTAAACTAATAGCCTCCTCATGAATGTGTTTTCCAAACCTTTAACGAATATTTAGGAGATGCAGTAACTCTCTCTAATTAGTGCCAGTATAACTCAACCCGTAAACTCTTTTATATCTGCGACTTTTATGGGATATAATGACTACAATTAGATATACCTACGTATCAACCTGTAGTTCTGCGACCTTTAGGGACACAAATGATATTATTTGCCAAACCAACCTGGAAAAACACCTAAATATTAACGAACCTTGTGTTTCGGCTTTCAGCTCCATGAATTCAATCCTTTGACATGAAACCAAAAACGGTACAGACCGGCTAGTAGCCAATCCTTAATTTGTACACTAAGGAAATGAACCAAAAATTTATTTAAAGTCCCCTTGTACATAGAAGAACCAGATTTCATCGGATATTCTTAACGCTCGATCAAGACAAAATGTCTATCCAAAACGGACGACCAGACTCTAGCTAGCTAATGCCAGATAAGTCCCAAAGTGTTCAAAGCAAGATCATAAAATGCTGTTTCGGAGCAGTAATATGTCCGGTCGATTCAGCACGCTGGTGCTATACACACGGCCTTAACAGCAACTCTTATTTGAACACCAAGAATTAGTACAGAAATAATCTAAGTCTAAATGGAATAAATAAAATATTTCAAAGTATCCTCGTATAAGCAAAAAGGCATCAATAAATCTCAAATAGAAATTTTACAAAGACTGGTAACCTCATACATAAACGCTTCTTAAAATCTATATCTTTATATTTTTCACGTGCAAACAAGACCAGTTCAAATTCAAAAATCGGAAATCATCTTTCTAATCAAAATTCGTACTTTAAAAATAGAAACGAAAAGCGGCACACTACAATTTCTATGGATAAAGAACGAGTCAGTCAGGAATATAAAATCTCTTACGGGTTCTGGATTAGAACCGGTTAGCAATAAATCCAGAATCTCAAACATACTTACAGAACTATCACTACTTCACTAAAATGGAACGCACTGGTTATACGTAACACCTTCTTAACTCTGAGTACTACGGTTTTCACTTGGCACACGACTGAAATAGGAAAAAGAGACTTGCGTACATACGCCCGCGCTTTAATGTTCGAGAACCGACCATGGCGGTCACGTGATACCGCCCGCCATTGGGAATCTTCTTCACGTCGCGTCGTGACGCCGAAGTTGTGTATTTGGTTGATTCAAAAGTATTTCTGTTCGATTCCTGATGGCGTACCCTTTAAAATGATTGCCTATACCCCTAGGACTTCTCATTCACAAGGTCCAGATCAGACCCTGAAGGACTTGCACCCCTAAAAGGGCCTACACCCAGGTATAGCGGTCTCCTCGTCGACCTGCGGCGCACTGGCTCCGTGCAAGTTGCAATGTAGTGTACGTCAAGTGCATTTAAAACTGGAAATAAAACCAATTGACATCTTACTCCCCCTTTTGCCCTTTGTTAGGGACGTTACAGGATCCACGTCACCAGGAAGGCTGTGTGACAATTCCCTCAAGACACCGGGACATTGAACAAAGACTTTTCAATAGTTATAAGGTCACTACGTGCTTATTCCAGCCAGTGCCTTAATACGCTACTTTGGAGTGTTGTTGTTCCCCGTAGATCCCTGAACATATGGTATTAGTCCTCCCTCAGGCCGCATTCCTGACGTCCTAAATATAGTTTACAGCTACTGCTTAAAATTTCATTTAAGTCATTTCATTCGATATATTCTAATATGGAGAACGAAAGATACCAATTTCTGTGATTTTGCTGTGAAACCCATGGCAATAAAAACGAGTGTGGAATGTCATAAAAACATCAGGTTCGCTTGAGGATTCGAGACTCTCTATTGGAGACGAAATCATGGCAATATCCCTAATATGGAATATCGGAACCACAATCAATAACCAATTTAAAATTTAACTTTGTCAATAAGACGTGGTTATGAGATGTTAAAAAATACGCAATCGACGGCAGCGGGAAAAAAGACTTCATCACAATATTATGTATTAGAATTGATCATGCAACTGGTATAAAACTATAAACGTTCATCTAGTACAATACAAATCTTGACTTGACTTTTTCAGTCAGAGGCATTTTGAATAAGGTTGCGCTCTTTACCACATTATGATTGTGGACCTTGAAGTACTGCGATAAGAAATCTAGGATCAGTTCTCGCTAAATTTTGCAAACTATAGAGAAATCTTACATACTGTCATATCAGTACTGTTTTGTCTTTGTCTTTTGGGTGGCCGTAAAATAACCTTCAAATGCTTTCCTGATATCTCTGATTGGGACCCAATGACCGTAAATACCCACCTCTAATCGAATACTAGACCTGTTTTGACTATGCCTTTAAAATTACCTTCAAATGCCTGCATAGTCTCTAAATCACCTCTTGTTCAAAGTCACCGACTTTATAAAAACTTGAACATCATGTGCTTGGGCTCTACTGGTTGGCTTCTTTTGAGAGGGTATCCTTGATATCGTGACCTTAAGCTGCACTTATAGAGACAAGCTAACCCCGATGAAATCAATGACCCTGAAAGTCGAGCTTTTGTGTAAGTGCAGAAGAAATTGTATTTTTTGTCAGATACTATATACCAGAACAGTATAGTTTTTCAACAAGTTAGAGCCATATACGACAGTTGTGCCGAAACATTATTGAAAATTGTTGCATTTACATATTTGAAAAAGTAGATACGCCACATTGGCGTGTTGTTTTCCCCCTGTACATCCGTGTACATATTAGTCCTCCATCAGGACGCATTTTTGCCATCCTGAATATAGTTTACAACCGTAAGGCTTAAAATCTGATTTAAATCGTTTCATTCGATATAATATTCGTATATACGAAGAACGAAAAATATCTGTTTTCGTGTATTTTGCTGGGTAACACAAAGCGACAAAAACTCTATGGAATGTCAGAAAAAACCTCAGGTTTGTTTTGAACATTCGAGACTTCATATCGAGGACGAATTGATACTTTACAACAAAGCACTATCCCTAATTCGATCATATCAGAATCATGAATTAATAATGTCATCAAAAATTTGGTTTTGCTGAGAAAACGTGAACACGAAGGGAGATCAGAAAGAACGTAATCCACGGCACCGGAAAAAAACTGCATCCTTTAACTAAATATTAAACATCCCTGTAGTTGAACGATATAATATTCCAGAACACCCCACCTCTCGTAGCGTAGCTGAATCCAGCAAGAGATAAAGAAATATCATGGTCGACCAATATCCGTTCATATTTCTCTGGAAGAGGAAAATGTCTGGATATAACGGAAGTGAAAACTGACCCGAGACCTGCAGGAGATCGCCGAGGTGTCGACGATTCCCTATATTCACTTTTATTTATTTTTGTAGGATGCAGGGACTTCCTTATGATCTGCGTTATACTACAGGGTGATTCCAAAATATAAAAAAAATCAACCGCTCCAGCAAACTGGCAAACTGGTTCGAAGGTCTTCTGTTCCCTCTCTACAACTTTTCTTTGGACCACTTTACCAATAGTTCATGAGATAAAAGGGATATTGTAACTTTGAAGTTTTGTAAAAAATACAGCTAGCTAAATTTTGTATCTCTAGACGAAGGGGTTTTCCAGTTACCCCAAAGAATATAAATAATCCCATTGTAAAACCTGTCTAATCGATTTTTCCTAAAAGAGGGTCGATTTTCGGCTACTGGGCTTGGTCTAACAATCATGAAAATTGTTCAAGTCACACTAAAAAGGGCTGCACATTGCGACACGTCAACGACAACTCGCACACACACACCCTCCTACCATGTGCGGTCCCTCCACCACCCCTGTTCCAGGCAACCTCAAACCCTTGAGGAGTGGGGGAAGAGCTATCGGCTCCTCCCTCCTCTCCCGCCCGAAGGCCTGGTGTGGCGCTGCGTGGTTCAGGCCGCTGCGCATTCCCCGTGTGTGAACGACAACTCGTCCACATGACGATTTGATTTATACACCCCAGCTGTCTTGTCGGACCAGCGACTGGACGGTGGCTATCGCTAGCAAAAGGGCTTCTACGATCCCTTACAAAGTTATGCATATATGATCATAAAATCTTTAAAAAATATCCTTACTGTCCTTCGATATCGAAGGTGTTAGTGGGAAAATTAGAGAGGTGTTTCGGTGCACGTTGTATACATGCATTATATCATGGATTGTTTGTTTCCAGTAGATTCTAAAAACTCAACCTATGCTCAGCTACGAAAAAATTAAATCCTTCTTCTTCTAACTTCTATTAATAAAGCATTTGACACCATCATCCATTCTCTTTCAGCAGTCAAATGTTAACTTTATGGTTTCTTTTATCAGTTGCTCTTATCAATAGCCTGTTAAGAAATAAATCACAACTAGTCATCGATATGAACACTTCTCCTGATGCTCTAATATTATTAGGAGGGCCTCAGGGATCGATTCTTGGACCACTTCTTATTCTTTTATATATCTCTGACCTTGACAAGGTTGTTAAATTCTTCAAGAGTTACTTTTTCTGCGGACTACCCACAGTTACACAATAATTTTAACGCCTTAAATTTCAAAAATTCAAAAAGTTCCAAAAATTTTTTTTTATTTTTTTTTGGAACAATCATAAATTTATGTATCTCTTGCTTCTTACTGCTCATACGCGTATGTGTGTATATTATGTATGTGTATAGGTGTGCATATATATCATATTGTGTAAATATATGTATATATGTATATTATTGTACACCTGTTTTATATAATACGCATGAACATCATTCTGTAACTATGCATATTGTTATACTTTTTCCTTTTATCCTACTCAATTAATTTGTATGTTGAAACTTTTGCATTTTTAGAGTTATATATTGCTTTTTTGTTTTTTTTATTGACATTTTACAGGTTAAGTGGTAGAATTGCTTATGCTAAAATTCGCCCAATAAAGACGTATTATTATTATTATTTTTATAAATTGCAGACTGTGGCAAACAGATGTTTTGTCCATATACCTCCTCCAACGGAAGTAAACTATTACTAGTTGATGTGGATTAAAGAATTGATAAAAATATCATTTTTTATTTTCACTATTATCGTCTGAATTTTTCTTATATCTATGTATATAGTTCTTACGAAGATTACAAATCCCTGACTAGCTTTTCATTACGTACAACCTACGAACACAGGGGTGTGGCTATCAGGGCCCTTATTAATTCTAGGGTGGAATAAACACGGACGTTAAAGCAACCCTCTGAATAATATAAACTTAGTGCCTCCACTACATTTCACTGGGCAATTTTAGGAGAAAGATGCTCATTCTGATACCATGGCTATTAATTTCCTCCATATATATGTATATAGTATATATTTATGAAAAGCGCGGTGCTGGGCATTTGTGGAGCACCAAAACAGGGTTTATCTTGAGTTATGCGTATAAAATGGCAGCCCTATTGTTGCCTTGATATGTACCTTGCTATAGTGGCAGCTAAAATATTTTTGTTAAGGTTCCTAGCATTTGGAACACTACTTTATTCTCCTAGAGTTCCTAGACTATTTGGTATACAGCTACAGTGACTATGTTTGGGCGAGGACCGCATTCACAAAAATTTGATATTTGTCACTACGTAGTTCCTAAGATATTCAGCTCCTATAGACAGGGTGTTAACAAAGTATGTAGACAAACTTTAACAACGGCCCGTAACGGCTTTCTTTTCGAGCTAGAGTACTATCACTAAAGAAATACGAGTAATATTCCAAATACTTCTATGAATAATGAAACGTGTTTATTGAACAGTTAGTATAACCTATGATAAATTTTGTATTGTTTTACAAGTTGCTGAGGCTCAATATGAAGGTGGATGAAATTATTATTATCCTGTATTTTTGGAAAAAAAATTATTAAGGTCAATAGTTTTCGAATAGAACGACAACAGTAGAAAATATCGAATAGTTTTTCTACAATAAATGTTCGAAGTGGCCTCGAATTATTCGAGAAAATAAATTAATTCAATAGCTTACGGGTACGTCATAGGGGCCTAGATAAGCACAATGCGCAAATATTAAAAGTATTGCGATCAAAACAAATCAATGCCATGCTATTTTTTCAAAAAATACTGAATAACATTCTCCGTATCTACGTATATGAAAACAATTGTAAATCATGTGATATTCACCACAGGGCATACTTAAATAAAATAAAATACGTTCCATTCTTTTATAATTTTTTAGAATAATATCATTATTTCTTTTAGTGCTAATATGCTCTAGGTTGAAAACAAAGCCGTTGCGGACCCATGTTCATATGGAAATTTCGTCTTCAAATTGACCAAGGATTCGATAGCTAAAGTTTGTCTATATACTTTATTAACACCCTGTATAGTAACACATGGTCCAATCTTCCTTAACAGCATATTACTACGATGAAGTTCCACTCTTTAATAGGAAATGCTAATAGTTCAAGGATGGTCAAATTTTCAGAAAATCTGTCGAGAAGTTTATTTTCTAATGGTGAAAGCGTCGTTTTCGTTGCTCATGTTTATACAGTTATCAATAGCATATGCAACCTGGTTATATGGGCTAGTCATAGGGACACTTTTTGTGAGAGAAAGAGACTAACCTTGAAGCAAACTCAATAAATAATTGAACTTCTTAATAGGTGAATGCGATACGTTATTACGTACAAGAGCGTTAAAGTTCAACATGAGTCTAAAATTCGTAATATGCAGTCAAAAAACATTCGCGGGTACTTCAACATCCCTGTCAAACTGGTACGATGGTGAACAACCCACGCATATCGTTCACGCACTGCGTACGCGTGGCTCTACTAAGTCGAAGTTCATCCATGATAAAATATGATACAATCAAATTACGATACTAAAATGCATTGACAAAAACTAAGCGGTACCGGCGATGACAAATTATCTATTTTTGTAAATCCTCGAAATGAAATATAAATGGCAGGAAATAAAGATACGTTGTTCAAGCTGTCTAGGTGAAGCGATAAGCAAAAGCAGAAAAGCAGCAGGAATTCGAGCTGGCGTAAAAAGTGAGGAGGTAAACAAATATGTGAAAAATCGTTTGGTAGGATCGTTCGAATTTAATTTTGGTCGCATGCCCTTATTTGCTCTTTGGAGCAATTTTCTAAATCTTTTTCATCTGATAATTTCATGGTGTGCATAGAGATGACTAAAAAACGTTATCTATTTTCTTTTGCAAATAATTCATTTTTTGAGCATTTTTTCTTCACTAGTAGCTTGTTAACAAATATTAGTACAGTTCTGAAATTATATGTCAAAATTAAAATTTTACAGTAGGGGTCATTAGTTTATTCTACTCAATTTGTCTTCTAGAAAACTCATTGATTTTCATGAAACATCATTTAGCAGAATATTGAATTTTCAGAAAAGCAGAGATTTTTTGAAGAAAAAAAAAAGATAAAAGTAATTTACCCGCTCAATTCTTTCATGGAAGTAGAATATTGCCATAGTTTTAGAGCTGACCTATACTACTTCCCCAAACAGGCTGTTGAAAAAAATGGACATGCGACGTCAAAAGAACAAAATTAATGAATTTTGAACAGGTAAAGGGGTTTACAATTCTTCATAGTTCGAAGCACCAGAATATTAAGTGTTAGGCTCGTGTTCGTCAACTGAGACGCTAGAGCCTCAATTGTTGAAAAATAGATAGCTGGGTGAGATAAGAGGATTAAGACAGAATCCTTTCAAAGAGAGGGTACGGAGCAATAAGAAATGGATTTGTAAACAAAAAAATGATAAGAATAACCTATCACGGGGCGGAGTCCTATTACCTTTGGCAAGATTGGAGGTTCTGTGGATGTATCCGGAGGTCCCCAGTAGTTCAAACGAGCCCCTGAAGTATAGCGGGCAGCTAGATAGCGAGCACTACAGAGGGGCACAGCTCCTTAAGCGTTCGTTTTCAAAGTCACCTTTTTATGATTTTCTTGGCACTTGTGTTTCTGCGAGTATCCCAGAAACCAGAATACGACACATCAGCAGTGGTGTAGCATCGGCGGGGTCAAGAGGACATGCCTTGACATACTTATAGCGAAATGTTAAAAAATGGGAAACTTATCGCTTCGCTGACAAACAAGAAAAATAAAATAAATATAAGAAGGGAAGGACAGTAGACAATATTTGCCATAAATCGTGTGAATTCATGACCTTTACTTATGGTGGCGACAGAATTATCACAGTTTGAACTCGGCGGAAATAAAGTGTTTGATATATTTTCCAATGAATTCTACAAAGAATAGGAGTGCAACCAAAATCAATCCACTTCAATTCTTTTTCTTATCACTGAGAATAAAAATAATCCATCTGTTGGTTCACTTAAATGCCCAAAGCTGTATGTCAAACCAAGAACGAAATGATTTTATTAAATCAATATCATATAAATGTGCTCATCATCTTCTGTTTTCACTGATATTGATCGCAATATGGACATTTTGTCATGTAGAGTAACGCTAGTTTATAAATCAGAGGACTTTTTCAAACTCAAAGCATTTTGTGAATTTAGCTATGATCTGTGATAGCTCAACAGATCGACAAAATTACTAGTACGTAACATCGATATAATACAGTGCAAAGCGCCATTTATTACGTCTAAATCGTCCGCTGCGCCAAACGCATAGCTGCTACTAGTTGGAACTGCTAGGGATCTCAGCTCGCGTTTAATGGCCCAGTCACCACGACATCGCTAGATGGCTGACGATTGTGGCTGTAGAGAAAGTAGATGTGGCCTACTTGCCAATGAATAAACTAAGCAGGATGTTTGCGATGGCGCTTTGCGCTGTCTTGTTTTGATGGACTGTACCTTCAGTATAGAGGATAGTTTCGATGCTTCCGTTCTTTTGTATAGAGACAAGACACCAAGCTTAGACCATGCTGATGAGTATCCAAAAAGCACGAAACAGCTGTCCACGGTTGGCCGTCTTTTTGGTCGGACGAAAACGTACTGAATTAAACCGGATTGCATCAAATTCCCTACTCTGGTTTCCTTCCCAAGCCACTGGCATGCCTTGAATCTCTTCACATATTCAACACGTCCGCTGGCTCTCAACCAGCGAACTGGCGGCAGCATCAATAATTCCCGTCCATTTTGGAGAATTACCCGATCGGTTGCCTGCAGTGCCGCCGCGAAAGACCAAACGGCCATCGCGTCGCCATGAAATATTCACTGGGTCATTAGGCCTGACCCAGAATTGACCCCTGATCGGACCACGCTCGTCAGCGTCAAAGTTTACGGACTATGGGTAGTTCGGTCACTGATGGAAAAATTCTCTGTACTCGGGCATCTCAGGCAATGTAGGCCCAGAAATCAGAGCTTTTTAGCACCGGACGGTGTTAGTAAAACGGGCGCTTCTACCGAAGAGCCTTCTTACAATTTTTGCCACTAAAAGAATAGCTTCAAGTGAGTTGACTCTGCACTCCCAACGCTACGCTATCATCACTTCGTAAAGGATTATTTTTAATTAAATGACATTTCTCCACCTGAGAAGAATTTCTGCACGCACAGATGATCTGTAAGATGACGAATCCCGCGTAAATGACGATTATTGGACTTCACCATTCACGCAGCCTACATTAGTGTGGACACATTTGCCGACTGTAACATGCGACCACCGAGGACGACGCTTGTCCACCGAGGGACGACGTCACAGGTTTATACCACCGACTGTAGAAGATATTTACAAGTTTTAAGAGTAAATTTAGGAATACATCTATGATGAGTGAAATATGCCTAGCATGAGGATATATTCTGCCCCACTCCCTGCAACCGCTAACCCCCAGGATCATCTGAAACTTCAAAAACAAAGCTATTTTTCATGTTTGGCGTTTTTTCCGCTGCCACTGGACCGATTTTCTTTATTAGGGTCCGTTGCGAAAAAGCCCCCTTGGGGGAGCATACCACTGATGTAAAAGGTAGTTTTGCATCGTTGAAATATTTGCCAATGCGTCAGAATGTTATCATCTGTTAATTTCTCGAGGTTTTTTGTCTCACGAGTTGTTTGTTCCTATTTTTAAAAATGTATGTTACGAAGCCCAGCTGGGATTTGCAATAATGGTCGTTTTTTCCCTCAACGTCATTGTCCAGAATGGAATGTTGCACTAGTTCAAATACCACAAATATTTCTGTGAGGTGTTATCTACGTTCAAAATATTATAAATAATCTCTGTATTTCTTTTATTTTATTCTTTCTATTGATACATAACTGCGATCTGAGAAATAGCCTTTTCTCAATCTTAATCAGTAACATCACCTTATTGGCATTCCGGAGGGTCCCTCAAGGGTGAACAACATTTTTGCTCCTAAAATATGAAAATGATCCTGGTAGCAACAAAAATGTTTAAGCTGAGTAAGCAGCAGAATGATGTAGGGATGTGTTCCTATATGAGTTTATGTATTGTTGCAATCAGATCGTTGGTTTTTGTCATTGAGGTACAAAATTCTATGAACTCATACATTAAATTACGTCACCACGACCACGAAGTCGGGAAGAACTCGAACCTTACCTTGTCAACTGGAAGACGAGCCTGTGCAGGCGCAAGAGGTGTCACAAATTTATATTGCTGCATCAGCGTTGCATGCAGAAGTAAATCCCCGATAAAACGAAGCACACGAAATGTTGTTTTCTCCTTAGACTCTCTGTATGCATGCTCTGCAATATACAAATATTAAGAAAGAAAGATAGATACTTTACATGAATACCTTTATTATTAAATAGAACAGCAAAAATTTATCTTATAAATAAGTATCACCCAGACTCGGTGCGCACGCCATAGCGGGAAAACAGTATTACAGTGATTTATATCTACAAACTCAACAGCGCAGTACACTTTTTATGAATTTTTAAAAATATACACTTAATTGCAAAAAAAAATTTCTCAGGTAAGTAACGATACTATTGTCAGTAACATGCTTATTAATTGCTGTCATACTAATCTAGATATTCTATCAGATTTGGTCCATATTTCAAGCAGGGCACAAATGTTTCTTTTTGATTTGTCGAATTCGTGCCCTAGTCGCAATTTTTGTGCCCGGGTTCAAATAAAGTAATAGGTGTTTGTTTTTGTAGCTAAACAAGGTGATATATGAAGTACTTCTTGATTTAATATGATAATTAGGAACCCATCTTACACAAATCGTATAATCTTCCTCTAGGTAGAGAGATATTTTACAAGAAATCGACTATACTAATAAATTGAAAATATCGATCGAATTTGTGCTAAATTTTGAGTCCGGATAGTAAAATCGGACCTAAGTGACGCTATTAGGTGTTATGTATACTTTGCCAGCAACGCTCTCACCATGCAACAAACATTACTTCTCATTAGCTCTGAAATTATTGCCAAGCTTGTTTGCGCCTTTTCGTGTGCAATTGTCTGGCGAACATGGAATTGTGCCTCTTGGCCAGGAAGTGTTTAGCTCATGGGAAAAACTTATTTCCGCGCACAAAGATTCCAAATGTAAGAATTAGTACACATGCGCAGTCAAAATTAAAGATAGGGACACAACCTTGTGCATGTTTATGTTAATTAGACTTAAGCACTCTTGGGTAATGTAGAGCTATAGGGGAATATACGGGAGAGGAGATCTCGCCTTAGAGAACCACTGGATGGTACCACCACGCTCGACGAAGTGGCGATCAAAAATATCGAAAGAGCATTTTCTACTGGCAAAGTAAATGTAGTTTCTGTATTCTACAAAAACCATTCTGAGTGACTACCTCGAGCTAGATGCTCCAAGTCTCTCGTCAAGTGACGAGCTCTTTCAAGTTCAACAGTGCCATTGAGTAATTTTTCGATTTTTCAGATTCGCGTCTTCAGAAGGTTTCCCCAATGTACCGGTGTTGATCCCAATGCTTAGCAAAACATTAAGTTTTTACGTCAAGCTGCTTTCACTTTATGTACCTTTTGGTTCATCTGTGACAATGATTGCAACAGAAACGCGTTCTGAAAAAGATTCAATATTTAATAATCCGTCACTGGATATTTCAATAAATTTTGCTTCCATGTTTATTGGTATTTCAACATGTTGAAAGGAATCGGCTAAAGACGGATTCAGTATCCATCTGCAACAGTGTAACTGTTTTGAATTTCTCCGGGGTAAGTAATCACAGATTTCCAAATAAAGCACCCTTGTCTTCCTTGATTTTTCCAAAAATACGACAGAGGCATTACGTAACATCAAAAGTGACATTATGTCGGATTTTTTGACGTTATTGGGTTTTTTGTGACATTATGTAGATGTCAACTTGGAACATATTGCACTCGTTGCGTAGCGGTACGTGTTGCCTAAACGTCATGTTGCTTGAGCTATCATGATTAGACTCGGATTCCGTTTTTTTTTTGACATTCCGCAAAGTTGGGGTTTTCCTTTTCAGAAACAACTACCCTAGAAATAACAAAGGGTAATGTGTAGTGAAACGAGGGCGACCAAGTAAAAAAAAATAAAGGAAAAAGTACTCACTCTCCAGTTGACGAGAAGGGCTAAGTATGTCTCTGCTCTGCCCGGAATCATACCGCTCCAACAGAAAATGAAATCAGCTGACCTGAGCTAGTGTCCTAGTACCACTGGGGGATGTCGCGGCTACAGGACGGTATTCAGATATTTTTGATGTTGCAGAGCCCTTTATTTCGGTTGCTTATGTTTTCAAGATCTACACGACGTGTAAAGGAAAACCCCAACTTTGCGGACACCCTGTATAGGTTCTTCACATAATTGCAGTGCGTGTATGCAAAGCTCGTCCTTTCAATTTATTATTTATTTTTAATGTAGAAGTACTGCTAGTGAATAGAAGGATAGGTCGCAGGTTTCAAAATAGTTGATGAACCTTTTTAGTATATTTTCAACTTAAATTTAAACAGTAAAGTAAAATAAGATAATAATATAATAAGAAATCATCAGTTACTTACAAATTAGACACGCTATTTTTAGGTTTGGGTGATCAATTTGGGAAAATAGGAGCTCGTGAACAATGTTTTTAACAAAGCGAGATCGCGCATTAGATGAGTTTGGGAAACACTGATTGAAACAAGAGATTGAGTAGAAAAATGACATATAAATTAAATAGTAGTATTGCAAGTTCAGGGTAGAGGATACGAATCGAGTCTCGTATATGTTTATTGTTTGGTGTATCAATGCGTGGTTAGTTGAATGTCAATATGTCACTACTACAATACGTTACCATACCTTATGAAAAAGTGTAATCTGTTGACCTGTATAACAGTTTCAGGCTACACCATCCGTTCCCAGCGTTTTCATTAAATCCCATCGAATTAGCCAAGTCGACTGAAATAATTGCCAATTAAAATTCACGCCAACTGAAATATTTTGCGCGCCCTCACCGGTGCCGGTGGCGAGCGAGCTTTTCGCGCGAAAATTCACTCGCAAAATTTAGTTGTAAACAACATATTGTTTCAACTTAGTAATTAATTTATGAATGCAGTTATGGCATTGAGCAGAAACGAATTTTCAACTTTGTAACTGGGGAAATTTGTTTGTTTGGAGGCGTTTCTCTCTCCAGCGCAGAAAATAATAAGTCAAGGGTGTTTTTATCAACGGTATTGTTGTCAAAGTTTTATTAGTATTTCATTTAGTGCAGTAGACCGAATATCCTGCTGGATGAGAGCTTGTACTCTATTGTGAAACTCACAAATTAGCATAGCTGTTAGGTAACGTCAAAAATATACAGCACCTCGAATGCCACATTATAGTGAGCATGTACGAGCATACATTGACGTGTTGATCACAATCAATCGAAGCAGAAGGTATTCTCCGTTATTGGCAAAGTACCAAAGAAGTGCATGAACAACTAGCTACTGAAATATGTCGCTCATCACAGCAACATGAACTGTTAGTTAAGCCACCAGATAATCCTTTGCGTTGCCCTCTACGTGTAAATTATCTATTGTACACGATGATCTTTTCTCTCCTTTTCGCAAAATCAACGTGGATGTTCCACGTGTTTTTGGTTCTAACGCGATTTTTGTAGGCAGCATATCACGGTCTCAGAATACTTTAGATCAAAATAAATTAAAAAACATAATCTTAAATATTTCACTGTCATATGAACGTTATCGGAAAGATTTTGAAATCCAAAACGGCAAAACTGTTGACTTCAAATACGAATAGCAGATACACAGTACTACAGAAGTAAAAATAAGCTTTTTGTTCTATGCTTAAAGATCATTTCAACCTAAGTAATGAATGCATGCAAAGCACTATGGTTAAGCCAGAAATTTGAAAATTACAAAAAAACTAAAATTAGTTATGAGCACCACTCCTGCATCCTGCTATTAAATCAATCTGAATACGTCCTACTACAAACATTGTAGTTTGAAAATGATTGCCAAGACAGACGAGGTGTATAGTTACAGTTACAAGTAGTTTCAATTATAGTTGGCCATTTGAAGCGTTATGATATCTAAGCGCAATGTACCAAAATGTTTACGCTTTCTTTGAGGGTCTGTTGATCTATAATCAGAACAATTTCCCACTTAAGGACCGCCTCTGGGGTTTCGAATCATTCATAGACAATATGTGCTCACGTTGTGTGATTTGTATTCAGCTTTTTTCTATTGGGAATAAAAGAGTGCTTGACAGGCAAGTGGATCCGGCTGGGCTAGTCTCTACTTGAACGTAATTATTATGCATGCTCAAGAAAAGGTCTCCTCTCTCTTTTATTTCCCCTATTCACACGACTTCGATAAGAATAGGCGTGGGAGCATTTCATTTATCTTATATTGAGTATGTCTTCTGGAGTGGACATCATGCAGAAGCAACGTTTAGAGACTAAGACTATAAACAAGTTTTGCTTGGAATCGACAGGAGAAACCAGAAGTCCCATTTGTATGCTCTAAGTTGGGTTTCGCGGCTCTTCAAAATATTTGTGTCCATATTTCAAATAAGAGCCAAATGATCACAAAGCAGTATACTTTTAGTTTCGTTAGTTTACAGACAAGAGACTATTAAGGAGAATTGTCGAACATCTTTTGAGTATCTGAATACCTGCAATGTAGACAGAGACGCTATATGTGTAAATCAAATGGATGCACTATCAGCTGTTCACTAAGATTAACAGGAGGTCACAAAAGACAATTCTTTTACAATTGTTCATCTTTTTATTCCAGTATTGAGTTTCTATCGCTTGCAAATTGAGAAAATTTTTCAAACATTCCGTCAGAATTGCAATCACAAATCCTACGTCACTTTGCAAAGATCGAAGGGAGATCCTAAAAGTCCCATTTTTCATTTGAGGCTCATCGGCACTTCGTTAGCCTGGATGGCGAAGGATGCAGGAAAGAAGAAACTTTTAGGAACCATGTCAAGAACTACTTTAAATACCAGTTTTGATGGTGCTACTATCGAATCTAGTGAAGCAGTAAGAACTTGACAATTCTTCCTCATGAATATATCAAATACGTGTGTAGGTATAGCTCTAGTAAACAATGGTACTAAAAGCTGCTTTCCGACCTTACGTCAGATATATCTTTTATCAAGGAATTCTTGATTACCAAACTAAAAGAATGCAAGTCATTAATTATGTCCAAAATTACTTACTGTGATATAGTTTAAAATCCTTTTACAGATACAGTATATCTTGAACGTTAACAAAAAATTAAAAATTCATGTTGTAGGCTAATAAATAAATTGAAAAAAAATCTGACCATATAGGTTTTTCAAGACACTAGGGATAGATGAAGGTAATTGAATTAAACTCATAAGCTCTTGCTTACTTCAATTCGCTCGAATGAGCACAAGCTCCACTCAAGAGACATACACTCACAATACCTCACAAGACTTCATTCTTTCATAAGTGCTTCACATACGAGTACAACGCGCTTACACTGAAATGCTTCAGGCAAAAACATCATTAAAGTTCAACTAATCTCAAAACAAATTAAGCAAACGAGTTTGAGTCCTCACTTCGCAAGACCTTTCCTCCTTGGTGTAAATTTATATGTACAGGGTGTTCACTTGAAAACCCACCACGGATTTATCGAAAACCACTGATTAAAAGAAAAAACGCCGAGACACGTCAAAAGATTTGTCAAGAGGGACAACTTTTTAACAGGTTGATTCCCTTAAAAAGTTTAAATAGCAAGGGGTATCGAGGAATAGCTTGTTTGACAGTTCTTTCAAAGTCGATTCATTTTCAAGAAAATTATAAAAATCTCTATTTATTTCAATGTGTTTAGATAGAAAACAAAACCACACGAACATATCACTTTTTATTTCAATAAGTGTTAAAAATATATCCCGTTATGGTTCGCCAAATCTACAATTCGTTTCTAATTTAAAACGGAAACTACCAACATAAACATCAATTCGGAAGATTAGATGTCGCAACAACCAAATAACAACCCGTTGTCTTTTCATCAACTCAGATATCCTGGACGAACTGTATTTATTGTTATTCCTGTTTAGTTATTTGTTGCTAAGGGTAAGAAGACTTTAATTTGCTGTCAGTTACCATTGTGACAACCTTAGGATACTGAAAATTAATTTATTGGTTCAGATTTTACTTTAAAAATGGTTTACACACTAGCCGAAATAGTGGAAATGATTCTAACCATGAAACCATTGAAAACCAAGTCGAAGAGGAGACTTGATATGGTTGAAATATATTTCCCGCAAGACGGCGCTCCTCCTCACTAAGTTCTTCCGGTTCGGCAATGGCTAGGCGACAAGTTTCCAGATAAATGGATAGAGCGAAGAGGCCCCACAGAATGCCCTGCTGGATCTCCTGATTTGACGCCATTAGACTTTTTTCTATGGGGCCATTTGAAATCTATTGTGTTTACTCCCCAACCTGAAAGTTTGGATGAACTTCGTCAACTCATTATCAAAAGCTGCCATGATATCACACAACATGTTTTTTAAAATGTCCGTCAGGAATTTGAACATCGCCTGTATCATTGATTAGCCAATAACAAGCAACATTTTGAACACTTATTGATATAAAAAGTGACATTTTCGTGTGTTTTGTTTTCTATCTGAACAAATCAATATAAATAAAGATTTTTCTAATTTTCTCGAAAATGAATCGACTGATTTAAAAAAATCAAACGTAAAAATAATGGATTTCAAAAGAGCTTTCAAACAAGCTGTTACTTGATACCCCTTGTCATTTAAAATTTCTAAGAGAATGGACCTTGGGTGGCAGAGGTTGGTTTTCGATAAATCCGTGGTGAGAAGATTTCAAATTAACACCCTATATCATTAAATTCACATTATCTACTGCGACATAAGTGTTATATGCTTATCATGAAAGACCTTTATTATTAATACTATATTCGACATCAGCGTTCTAAATAACCTCATTGAATGGACTTTGGGTTGCCTATAAGAATGGGAAACCAAAATTGAAATTTTGCATCAAGAAAATTTTTGTGGATCTGCGATCAAGATGAAAGACTGTTCCTTGTGTAAATCGGATACGTGGATTACGAATTTGATCTCAGCTTTTTGCCGAGATCTAGAAAGGGCCTCAGCTGTATTCGCAACTAGCACATCGAATTATTTCGGTGTACCAAGTATCTTTCGCTTGATGCCACGGAGGCGAAGATAGAAATTTTGCAGTAAGAAATAGTTAATGTTTGAAGGCATTGTATTAAAGACAATTTTCAAAAGTACCACGAACTAGATAAGGAAAAAGGAACGTCTTTATTTGTCCACAGCGAGGTACCTTGGACAGTAAGTAATATACATTGGTAGAGAATCTCTAGAGACATGCGATGATGCCATTGACATTCTTAAGGATGAAGCAAATAGATAAAACAATCGCTATCAAAACAAACTTACATGAAAATGGTCCAAAAAAACTGACAGGTTTTGAGAGATTGCGATATTAGGCAGTTGTGCCGTACCTCTAGAGATCCTAATCCAACGGTGAAAAGTTTTCTTGTAAAAAATATATTGAATAGATTAAAACAAACAAATTATAATTTCTTAATCCTTCTTCGACTGCTTGCACATTTTATAAAAAAGTGAAGACTGATCCTGCAACAACTCTTTCGGGCTATTACATTCCACCAATTCACCATTATCCATCACAATAACTTTATCGCAGTCCAATATGTACTGTAGCCGATGGGCTATCGTCAGTATGGTACAATCCGAAAACACTTCGTCTATCACTGCATGTAACATTTTGTCAGTGACAGGGTCCATATTTGCAGTTGCCTCATCCAAAACAACTATTTTGCAATTCCCTATCACAGCTCTAGCCAAGCAAATAAGCTGTTTCTGCCCTGAGCTGAAGTTTGATCCGTTATCTTGGATGGTCATGTCTAGGCTTGAAATAATGTCTTTGATTTTCACTTTTGAAATCGTTTCCCAGATTTTGTTGTCGGCGAAAGTCTTGGATGGGTCTATGTTTTCTCGTATCGTTCCTGAGAAGAGGATTGGATCCTGAGGAATAATAGCTATTTTGTTCCTGAAAATAGAATTCGTCTTGCGATTAATGCCAAAGATCATCAACCGGATAGAACCTAGATACAGGTTGAGTAGGATCTGTTTTCTGACTTTGCGACCATAACCAACATTTGAACAATGCTTTACGTCTAGTCTACAGTAGTAGATATTGATCCACTGTATAGACTTAGCTGGTCTATAGACTATAGCGTACTGATGATTGCTATAAAGCATAAAACAGCGTATACCGTTGGTTGTGGTTGGGACGGTCTCCTAGATACAGGTGTTTCAAATACTTATGGTGTAAGCCTATACATCCTTCACACTTTTGGGTTATGCATACTTACCTCAGGTATTTTAGAGAAACATCTTTAATATCCACACGATCAATTTCTATCTTTCCTTCACAGTCGTACAATCTAAACAAAGTTGATATAACGGACGATTTGCCAGCTCCTGTTCTTCCAACAATTCCTATCTTTTCCTTTGGTTTCACTTGGAACGTAACGTTCCTTATTACCGGAGCTTTAGTGTTTTCGTAGTGCAGAGACACGTTGTTATAAGTAACTGCTCCATCTGTTGGCCAATTCTTTGGTTCACGCCCTGTAGAAAAACGTATACAGGTATTACAGCTAGAGGCTAAGCCCGCGTTTCTACATTCATGAGTTAGGATGTCTCCAAATCCAAATTTGTAAGCATCACATACCTGATTTGTCCTCTTGTGTTATATCCGTATATTCCAAAGCTCTTTCCACGGAAGTCATGTGATTTTCAAGTTGTGCCCACTGCCGAATTGCCCACTGAAGATGATCCGTCAACATAAAAACCTGAGTGAGCACAAGCCCTACGCTGCCAGCAGAAATCCCTACAAAATTTTAGAGAATGGTAAGAAAAAAATGTTTGAATGTATTTACCATTGTTTGAAGACTGAATATAATTATTTCTTATCATTACAGCTATGTGTAAAAACGTTAATTGGGCATCAACGTTAGTGGTCGGAGAATGACAGAAATGCCCATTATGGGCAGTGTTGTGAAGATTCTGATTATGAATTACCCGGTTATTAATGAAATTGGCCAAGAATTGATGGGCATTGTTGACATCGGAACAAACGGGTGAGGGGTATTTCGATATTTGCAGTAACAAAAGAGAAATTGAAAAAGCAACCAGGTCTAACCAAACACTACTAGGACCTGGAACCCGAACTTGCCAGGGCATTATCATCATTGACTGCCTAATATCATTGCCCGACACGTTTTCGCTCGTAATATATACACTGAGAACCAAATTTGTCTGACAGAAGAAGCCGACAGTCTGCCGCGTAGCCAATATGTTAACACCAGTTCTTTTAATTAAGATGCACATTGAAAATATGCGTTAGTTTATTCTTTATGCCCAAATAATGTAACGATAACTCAGGATGTGTTGATTTTAATAGCCATCGGTGGAAATCAAAGGTTCTGAGATAAATTAAAACAATGAATCGCATCAAAATTGAAATGAATAATTCTAATCAAAATGATAAAAAAATATTAAATTAAATCTTCGAACAGACCCACTTCTTGGGTTTGTCAGTAACCAAACCTATTGTAGCAGCCTGTGCGAGCATTTCTGGTGTAACCGCTGGCAATATGGGATGACCTTCGCTCTTCAGCCGGCTTCTATCTCCTTCTAACATCTGTTGGTACACACTTCTAGTGATACTCTGTTAGGTAGGTATATACATTGAACCCAAGCCGTCAGACAAATTTGGTTTTCCTGTATAAAGATTGTAGATATCTCACCGTGATCAAAAAAGAGAAACCTAGAAATGATCAGTATAGTGAAGATGAGGCTCACGAAGTCCATGAAAAATCCAAAAGCCGTCATTGTGACTTTAAGCGTGAATAATGCTGAAGTATACAAATCTTGATGCTTGTCGAATTCGTTTTTTAGGATCTGTTGAGCCTTGAAAGCCCTTACTGTTGTTATGCCTTCCATGGAGGAGTTGATATGCCCAACCAGTGGACTTCTTGCTAAAATACGATGTATCTTAAAGATGATAATGCAAAATTTTTAATGACAGATGGAACTCACTAGCAGCTTCAAGCCTTTTAAGGCTTCGCGAAGTTGGTATGTAGGCCGTTCTCATCAACACTAGAATTGCTAAAAAGACACTACATGGTAGTAGAAGAAGCCAATTCACTGTGGCTATCAATATAATACCTCCCATGCAAGCGATCATGACCTAGAAAATTGACTAGTTTAGTCACTTGATACTTCTCAGTCATTAATGTTGTACTCACACTGATAAAAATAAAAATGAAATTCTGGAGAACAAAGCAGCGTTGTCAGTAAGTTCAAAAAATATAGAATATGCGTCAATGTTTGGAAAAGTCCAGCCGTTGATTGTTAATGCAGTCAGTTAAGGAAAAGTTGTTAAGAAAAAAGAAAAGAAGGAAGAAAGGGGTGATAGTAAGAAGAAGAAAAATAATATTCCAGGTTAACTACAGTTTTGTGATAATACTTACACCCATCACCATGGGAAAAATAAACGGCAAGCTCTCATCTATATTATTCAAATCATACGAAAATCTGTTGAGAATATTCCCAATGAAGTGGTTGTCAAAGAACTTCATTTCCGCATTGACGACACAGGAAGACATTGCATTGTGAATTCTGATTGAAGCGTTTCTACAGAATCTTAGGAATGCATAGTATTTCACCAAGCCCATTGCTGATTTAAGAATTGTAAGTATCGTATACATGCCAAATGTGTTGTCTTTCAGTGTTACAGTATCTTCATAAACGGTGGCATTGATTGTAGAATTTGCCTGCATGTCTAGAACCTTCTGCTGTAGATCTATCCTGAAAAATAAACTCATTGATTTTATGTTGGATCATCTTTACACATCTTGGTAGCGGTAGCGTGAAATCAGTTAGAGGTTCATATTTTTATGAATTACTTCACAGATAAGGCGCTTCAATGGGCCAACTCTGATTGTCGCACAAGGGCATGCGTGGCTTTCAGTTCCACGAATTGACCGCCTAAATCGCGTGATACGATAACTCACGTATAGTCTAAAGCCTGCATGATTAAACCAAACGAGATAAATTAATGAAAACCAGCTTTACCTGCCTTATTCGTCAAATACCACTTGAAATACTCGGATGCGCCATTCAAAGAAATATAAATAATAATGCTTACTTTGTGGGATAATAAAGACAGCCCATTGAAGTAGGTCGTTGTTATTTTTTTGCCTTTGAAAGCAATAATGACCAATTAGTAAAAACAAAGACTTGCCACTCACCATTTGGATAAAAGTTTATCGGAGACACTCTCAAACGATTGTGCCAAAATATATAGAAGTATGACAAGACTAAACACGATAAATCCACCTCCATACTGTATGTATTTTTTGTAAACCACCAAATCAACTTTGCCTTCTTTCTTTTTTTCTTGGTAAACTTTCTTCTTAGTAAACTGTTGTTCTGTTTGAAGTACTTCCTCTTCAAGTACGTCATCAATAACATTCTCCTTAATTATCGATTTTATGCCATTCAACTTCCTTTTGTCTATTTCATCTGGCTTTCCAGAGCTAAGTATCGTTCCTTGATCCATCATAATAACGTAGTCTGATCTATCAATTTGCTTGCTATTTTGTGAAACCAAAACAACAAGTTTGTCTTTTAGAAACTTTTGAATGCATTCGTTAAAAATATACTCTTGGACATGCCTATCCAAGGCTGTTAGAGAATCATCAAATAAATAAATATCAGCCTTTCTGTAAACAGCTCGCGCTAAGTTGATTCTAGATTGTTGACCTGTAAAAAACGAGATGTATGCAAGGTGTCTTCCTAGTTAGGACTCTCTTCGATATAAAATATACAGGGTGTCCGCAAAGTTGGGGGTTTCCTTTACACGACGTGTAGATCTTGAAAACATAAGCAATTTTTCTTAGTGCCATATACACCAATGTCTTAAGGGAACCGAGATAAAGGGCTCTGCAACATCAAAAATATCTGAATACCGTCCTGTAGCCGCGATATCCCCGACTGTTACAAGGTCTCAACCCAACGGCAGAATTGGGTCGGGGTCAGTGTGTCAGGTTAGTATGCAACCTTCAACCGACGGTTACGGTCACGCTTGTAGAGGTAAACGAACTCGTATAATCGATTGCGCTTCAAAAAACAACAAGCACTAGAGACGTGGCTAGAGAAGTGCAAGTATCAAAAACTATAGTGTGGCAAACGCTGCGTGAAGAGGGGCTGTATCCGTTTCACGTCCAACGTGTACAAGCCCTTCAACCTGACGATTTTCCAGCAAGAGTGCTGTTTTGTGAGTGGTTGTAATATGACAATAATCCGGACTTTTTGAAGTGTATATTGGTGACAGACGAATCTACGTTCACGCGTAATGGGGTGAATAACTTTCGCAACACTCATGTTTGGTCATTTTCAACAAACATTTTCGGTGAATGTTTGGGCTGGCATGGTGAACGGTATGCTCATTGGACCATTTATTCTCCCAAATCGATTGGACGGGTTGCAATACCTAGACTTTTTACGCAACATTTTGCCTTCCTTGTTAGAAGATGTGCCATTAAGTGTAAGACAATCAATGTGGTTTCTGCACGATGGTCATATTTGTTACCTCTGTTCGTGATCTGCACCACCGCCGGCGTCTGCTCGGTAGCGTATCAGCTGATTTCATTTTCTGTTGGAGCGGTATGATTTCGGGCAGAGACGTACTCAGCCCTTCTCGTCAACCAGAGAGTGAGTACTTTTTCCTTTATTTTTTTTTACTTGGTCGCCCTCGTTTCACTACACATTACCTTTGTTATTTGAAGGGTAGTTGTTTCTGAAAAGGAAAACCCCATCTTTGCGGACCCTGTATTGTTTTCAAAGACAATTTTCCAGTAACACATCCAGCAAAGTCTTAAGAAGAACGAGTTGTTAGGTTTTGTGATAATCTGCGATATCACATCGACCCTACCCGCAGCATGAAGATATACATGTGTCGGTTTACATCCTAGTCATCGCACGCTAAGTGGATAATAAGAGATGTTTATTTACACATCGGATTTGGGAAAAAAACGGAAATTGAACATTCGTATACCAAAAACGAACTTGTCGATATGATGTTCACCGTATCTTCAAGATGCTTTTAACGCAAGTATATTAAGATTGACAAATTGGTTAAGGCTTTCGCGGTCAGTTGATAAACTGCTGTCTTGATTTGGGTCTAAAGGTAGTCGTCGGTTGAAATTTCTTCCTAACGTTTCGCTAGCCGATGCTGGATATTGACTGACGATTTCTCTTGCGCAGGTTGTATTTATACCGGAGGGTAGGTGACGTGGCTTGTTCTGCTTCGGTTGACTTCGGGATGTCGATCGGCACTGCTCGGGAGTTTCTCAGGACTGGGTGCCAGATCGGATTGAGTTTGAGGGTCTCTTCCGTCCTGTTGAAGTTATCTGGATGTTTGTGAATCTCGATAGCGTCCCTGACCAGTCTATTGTAATAGCCGTTGACTGATGACAGCAACCTGTAGCTCCCAAAGTGTATCCTCTGGTCCCCATTGCTTAGTGCATGTTCAGCTACCGCAGACTTCTCAGTCTGTCCTAGCCGGCAATTTGCTTTACGCTACTTGAGCCTCGTTCTATTGATCTTTTCGTGGTTCCAATGTTTACTTTGCCACATGAACACGGTATGCGGCTGCAGCTGAAAGTGGGTCCTTCTTGTCCTTTGCCGATCTGATGGTTTGTTGGATCTTCTTCGTAGGCTTGAAGATTCCTGTCCGTGGCTCTTGGCACAAATGGAGGATACGCTTGAGAGGTGGTGGGACGCTGTTCGGTTTCACGTGGCCTGGCTGATCTCGAGCCCATTGATCTTTCGATGTCCCTGTTTCTGTAGCCATTTGCTTCGAACGCAGTTTTCAGGTGTTCAAGTTCTGTCTGGAGGTTCTCCGGTTCGCAAATCTTTCGAGCTCGTTCTGTCAGGTATAAATACAACCTGCGCAAGAGAAACCGTCAGTCTACATCCAGCATCGGAAATGGAAGGACCCGAATCAAGACAGCAGTTTATATTAAGTCTGTTTTTATGGATGTTTCCATTCTGCACATGTTCGTTTATCTGGTACAAGGAGGCGAAGACGGACCAGAATGTTGCACATTGGAAGGGGCTAAAGAATTTGTATTTATTACCGATTGATAACAGTTTCGAACAGTATCTACTCGCTCCCCCACCCTCCCCCCTCCACTTTGGTTTCGGCTTTCTTCAGCCTGTTTTTTGCTGTTTTATCGCAGAATAACTTGTTTCACGCGTATTTGCTTCAGGAGAGATAAATCCCAACTTTCAGAATATCCTGTATTCTATCAGTGTGACTACCGTCGTCATGATCATCTTACACCACTTATATTTTTGGCCGAGAAGTCGTTCACAATACCAAAAATGCTCTACGTCAAACGAGGTAGGATTTGAACCCTGAATTTTTCCGTAGATTGATTATCTAAGATTTGGACGCTTTTTGTCCCTGATGTGAGAACGTTTATACCAAAGACCCAAAAATGTTACCTTTGCTCAAGTTCTGACCACGATCTGCCACAATAGTTTCATCTCCATTATCCAACAAGGACAGATCGTATTCTAGAGCACTCACTTTCAAAACTTGCTTGTATCTAGCTTTATCATATTCCTCACCGAACAGAATATTTTGTTTGATAGATGAGGGAAACAACCATGGTTCTTGTGAAGCATACGACATTCTACCAATCACATTCAATTTACCTACAACAAAAATCTATTACTGTATGGTCACAGTTTTTATATAGTTCTACACAGGAATATCTGAAGTTTATTGTACACATTTAGAAATTCATTATAATTCAAATATGACAAAAGTTATAACATAAGCCTACCGTTTGTCATTGGATAGTCCCTCAATATTAGTTTCAACAAGGAGCTTTTACCTGCTCCAACTAGCCCACTTATAATCGTTAACCCAGGATTCATTTCGAAAGTTATGTCTTTAAGTACTTCTTTGCCTTCGATTTTAACAGTAGCTGCTTTTGCTTCTATTTGTGCATTTCCTGTACACTTCTCATCATCAAATTTCTCTAGCTCCTCAGCTTGGAGCATCTTATTCAACCTGATGAAAGCAGCTCTGAACATTGCTAGCTATAAAGATAATTGATAATAATAGGCATCTGCCTGAAATTACAAATCGCCTCTAATACCTTTCCCATACTGATAGGCAACATGATGCCAAGAGCTGTCGTCAATTGCTGAAACAGGCTTAGTACATAGAAAATCATCTCGGTACTTGTGGTGTTACCCATCCAGATGTAGGATAGAATGAGGATCAGGAATGTTATCTTGGAGGTGATTACTCCTATGGTCACTAGAACATAGTCGACATAAAATATTCTCATCATGGATATGACCTCCTTCCTGAAAGTGTGGCATTAGTTATGATTATGAGTTTTGGTTGTTTTGCAGGATAAGGAAAAAATACATACATACTTTCGTGATTCCGAGATTCTGTTGATGAAGAATAGCTCCCAGGTGTACATTTTTATTATCTTAATGGCCGACAAAGTTTCTTGCATCACGTGAAGTCGAGCGTCTGAATACTTGCCAACCTTTAGTCGCATTTTTGTTATCAAGGTGCTGAGATATACTGGAACAAATCACAAGGAATAATGAAAAAAGATTAATATTTTGTATTGTATGTAGGCTGAAACACTCGGAGATCTGTAGTACGTAATACTTTTCAATAAAGGATTTGTAGCTATGCTCTACAAAATAACAAGTACAACGTCAATGAAGTATTATATAAATGATCTTAGAAAGTGACCGTAAATTTGACGTACTCCCTGAAAAAGGTTGTAGCAGAGGTCATGTATAACAAATTAACCTCCATTTACTAGAGGGTCAAAAATAAGAGATCTCAAACTATTGACGTTTTAAGAGTTTGTGCACTGTGACCTGGATGTTTCAAGGTGACCTTCGGGCCTTCTATATTATTCGCGATCTGTGCTAAAAGATCTACCGTTTTCAGCCATCACTACCATTTTATCGCAAAACTCTTAATTTTACGGCTTTTCATCGCACAAGCTTCGATCATATATCACACCCAAGAGCCATTCAATTCAAGCCTCTCATTTTCTCAGTAAAATGGAGTATATCTCTCAAAAAATTATGTAATCTTGAAGTATTATACTAAGTGACATATAAATCCGAACACCCAGTTTAAATGGTTTTATTTTAATAAAAGTTGGTGAATGTATTTATCTTACTGTAAATAACAAATGAAAAAATGTTCAGCCTTATCAGTTGGACATTCCGGCTTTTATACTGCTTTTTTTTAATTCACTAACGCTCTAAAAACGAATATTTCAGCCGCAGTAAAGAATCAACGTTGGCGGATTTTGGTTCTTGCAATCCTTTACGATCGGTTACGATGCCTAGAGTACGGAGACCTGTACGATTTCGTCAACTTAGTGAGTTTGATAGGGGCCGTATAGTGGGACTTCGGGAAGCTGGACTTCCTTTTCGGGCAATTGCAGTTAGAGTGCAAAGAAGTGTAGTCACTGTGGTTAGGTGTCGTCAGGCATGGCTTCGAGAAGGCCGTACGCAAAGAGCAAGGGGCACTGGACGCCGCCGTAGAACAACAGACCGTGAAGATCGCCGCCTAAGATTATTGGCCTTAAGGGACCGTTTCTCCACTACCAGGTCCATTGCAAATGAATGGTTTGCAGAACACGGAAGACCTATTGGCATGCGAAATGTTTACCGACGAATGAGAAGTTTTGGCTTGTTTTCATACCGGCCACACTGGGTCCTCCCTTTAACTCGAGAACACCGACGTAATCGCCTGAGTGGTGCAGACAACGGTCACTCTGGGATCAGGAGTGGAACAGTATTATTGTCTTTAGTGACGAGTCTCGATTTTGTTTAGGCATGCACGATGGTCGTGCCAGGGTTAGAAGGCGACGTGGTGAAAGGAGGAATCCACAGTTTTTTGTTGAAAGACATGTTCATCACACTGTTGGAGTTATGGTTTTGGATGCTATAGCTTATGGTTCCAGGTCAATTTGCAACGTCCTCCTCAGACTCTAGAAGCACTTGGAGAGGAGTTGGTGGTTGCCTGGAATGAGATACCACAGGAGGACATTGACCACCTGATCAGAAGCATGCCTAGGCGCGTTGCAGAATGCGTAGCACATCAGGGTGCATCCACACATTATTAAAGGTCAAAGGGCTTTAAAGCAGTGCAATCGTTTTGAAATTCTTATCATTTACTTATTATGCTTCATTAAGTACTTATACAAAATTTTACTAAAATAAAACCATTTAAACTGGGTGTTCGGATTTATATGTCACTTAGTATATATCCGCTGTACGAAATCCCCCGAGCTCTTGATTGTGAGCAATGGCATTTGATCTGTTATAGGGTAAGAAACATCAGAAGTGCTGCTCAAAACAAGCGCGCACATCATCTCCACTATTTTGTACTCACTTTGTATGGGCATAGCACCGAAGATCAACCCCAGACCAATAAAAGCGCAGTTGCCCATTCGTCTCCACAAAAGGTAGGATACTGTCACCGATTGCAAGATGAACGTATTGAAGTCCATGATCAGCCATAGATTGTTTTCAATTGAGTAGATATCCTTGGTGAGCAATGTGACGATGTTACCAAGATTGGTGACCGATTGAGCGGCTGGAGACAGGCGCAATGACTTTCTGTAGAGCAGCGACTTCAAGGAGGCGCGGATCTTGATACCTATTGAGAGTCCAAATTTAGGAGTCTGATATTAGTATTAAACTTGAGAAACTTTTACAAGTTTATAGGTGGACAATTGCAAATATAAAATTACATCATCATGAACAAAATAGTACAATTGAACATTTACATCGATATTAGCAATATATTACAGATTCAATAAATATTCTTTCAATTTTTAAATGATGTATGTCCTAAAAGTATTGGCACAAAATTTATTGGCTTTAATTTTAACAACCAAAAAATAATATCATGTTGCATTTAGGAACCAGAGTTTGTTTATTTATCAAGCTAAGATATAAGAGTCTAAGATATTTCAGTGGGGAGTAGTCTATAATTTTGTATGTATGTTTATGCCAAGGAATTTAGTACTGCTAGCATATTCAATAATTTTAGTCGACAGAATCAGGTCTCTATATGGCCTATCGAGGTGTTTATGAGTCACTATTATATAAAACGATTCATGAAAATATTTCCAATCCGATAGTTTCATTAAGTCCATGTCCATACGTAGGTTGATTTGATCAATGTTTTCAGTAAAGTAAATTATTGTGGTATCATTGGCATATACACTGATATAACCTTAAAAAGGCAGTGAAAAAACTGTATTCGTATAGATCAGGAAAAACAATGGCCCCAAACCCGATCCCTGGGAACTCCATAAGTGATTTTTCTAAATGAACTTTCATTACCATTAGTACATACAAACTGATTCCTATCTTGAAGCTACTTTTTAAACCAGTTCATAGAATTTTCTCTAATAGCTATTTCGTACAATTTATTCAGTACAACTGATTCAAATGACTTGATGATTAGCTTTACAATAATTGGTGCTGAGGGGACGTAAGCGGAGATAAAAGAAGTGAACCCTCTGTGCTGGACAACCACATCTGACACCTTACGGTACTTTAACCAAGAGGAAAGGTCCTGCGGAAGGCTCTGACAGACAATGACGAGTGGATATGGACAAAGCGAAGCGACGTGTGAAATGTGACGCGTGCAAATAACAAATGCCGCCTCGATTACCTTCACGTCGTCTTTCTTCAATGGAGATGTAGCTCACAGTTATATGTACTTAAGTAATAGTGTTATAGGAGGCAATATGTACCAGATAAGAGATGTGTATTTTGACAGTCCTGTAGGGCATAATTTCTTAAATGCCTAGAAATAAGCGATCGATCCAAATTTTAAACGAAATGTCATCTACTGCCTATAATTGAAATGGTTACTCACCGCTGATACTTACCTAAAGTGATTTCGAAGACATGCATGTTCTGCCAAAACATTGACCTGCATAAGTTCAGGAAAACAACTATTCCAGCACAGTAATAGGCATCAGATTTGGTAATTTTTGTTTGGTTTGGCTCGAAATATGAAATAAGGCGGCTGAGACCATATGGGTGAACGATACTATTGAACAAATAGATAAAGTTAGTATATACGAAATATTAAGCTCTTATGGGCACCGCAAAACTGTAGTGCCTATTATCATGCTATGAAGGAACAAAGAGGTTAAATTCAGCGAACACTTTCAGGTAAAGGATAGCAACTATTAACATTACCAATTACAAAATAAATCAATTTGGCGACTAAGGTTAGCCAACAGCATTATGAGTCGCACAATTGTTTGAACGATGCTGCTTAAAGCAATTATGAAAACATCATAGAATCGTACAACAAAAGTTTCAGACTTCACACAAAGGGACAGAATATTAGCGTGGTATTAACGCAATAAATGATAAATAGATCTGTTGGTTATACCAAAAAAAAATCGAGAATCAGACGTTACCTGTATATCTGCGTACAAGCAACGTCTGCTATACAAATGGAAATATATTGCCATCCAAAGTTCTTAAATAAAAGCATTAGGATATTCTGCTTCTTATTCCACCTTCGTTCGGCTTTATCTCCACATTGTTTTGATCTGCAGTCGTTCAGTACTTCGTATAGATTGTCCTCCTCAAGATCTTTTTTGAGGCCTTTTCTGAATAGCCCTAACGTGTAACTGAAAAAATAACAAAAAGCTCCTATAAACATAGATCTAAGACGTCCCATTATCAGATACAGTATGGCGTAAATATCTACGCCACTGATAAGATTGAATAAAGACAAAGCACGATCATTGTTCAAGTAATGCTCGAGGAATTAGATCTACTTTCGTAATACATTACAAACCATTTTTGATATCAAACTTCAACGTATTTTCGCAGTAGAATGGGTTGAATTTGTTTATGAGGAATTTACCTTAAATATTCAAACTCATATTTCTCCAAAAGGAGTCTGACAAGGATTTCTCAAGAGAGGCGATTTATGTAACATTAAATATATTATGCAGAAATTCCATTCATGTTTCAAAAAAATCAGTGGCAATATTTCTTTATTCCTATGACACTGGTGTAGCTGCAGGAGTGAAAAATGTTGTACTCATCGGCTATGATGTCAGTAGAGCAGGTACAAAATTTTAAGTCAATATATTAATCGAATCGAAAATATAGGTATTTTTTTTGCTAGGAAGGGGTATTTTAGAACCCATGCTTTTCCGAACTTCTCATGTTATGTTTTGATCTAATGTGTGTTCTAGAAATATTGCCACGTTTTTCTGAAACATCCTGTGTTTTAGTTGAAAGAATTTGATTCCTAATATCAGAAAAGACTCCTTGGATTAACCTTCTTTCGGATTTTGGTGTCCACCTTTGTAACACAATTATGAGATACATTACGTAGCACCTACTGCATATTTCACGTAGGTAATGAAATTGTTTCTCTGTAACTCGATTAACCAAAATGCACAGTAATTATTTAGGTAAATGTTACAAAAGGTTATTGATGTTTATTATTGCAAATAACTGTTTCGACTAAATAAAGGGTCACTGTAATGCTAAAGAGCCGAATGCCATTTTGAAACATGTTTGTGCCTGTCATCATTATTTTGGATTACTCTATTATAACTCATTAGACCCGAATGCATAATTACACAGACGATAATTCTAAACGAGGCTATTTGCATCATAACCCGCGCAATATTTCGACAATATCTCTCGTCAAAATGTTTGGGTCAGATAGAATACAAGTTCAAACGTTCTCTTTTGATAGCCATAACCGAGAAGATGGATGGAGCTTTAACAAGCTTGACGTCTTCATACGCAGAACTCATGGTATTATGCCCAACGTGATGCGATGAAGTTGAGTATGAAGGTCACGTTGAGTGTTGGGTCAGCTTATTATTTGGTCGTAAGCTTCAAAGCATCAATAATGCTGACTGATTGAGAAAAAGCACTGTTGCTGTAACCTGATGCAGTGTGCAAAACCAAATAAAATACTTAGAAATCATATGCAACAAAAAGGCACTGAGTAACAGACTTTTATAAAATTCTTTACATGTGCTAACATGTTTAATCTTGACAATTTCGTGGAGATAGATGTTGCTCCGTGATGGCCGCATGGAATAGGAGACCGTAGACAAAAATAACAAACCAAGATATAAGGTTTCTTCTATTGAAATGTCTAACTATCCGTAACTTTTGCCCCAAGCTTTCTGTCGTTCATAGCAGATCAAACATGTTAGGCTAAAATTGAATGAATGAATGAATTGTGACATTAGAGGCATTTCAGCCACCATAAGGAGCCAGTGCATAGGCCGCTTAAGCGGGCCCTTATGCACCTCGACAGTCCTTTGATCACAAGCCTTTTGCGAAGTTGAGTATGGTCTTGAGTCCGAGCTCCTTGACATCCTGAGGGTCCAAAGTAGTCGACCCCAATATAGTATGCCTATAGTAGCTCAGACCTTCACAGCGACACAGAAAGTGCGCCGAGGTCTCTTCCTCTACCACGCAGCGCTCACACAAGGGATCCCCAGCCACCCCCATCACGTGCAGGTGGCGCCTCAACGTGTTATGGCCAGACAACAGTCCCACCAGTAACCTAAGGTTGGCTCTTACCAGACATAAGCAGAAAAGTCCACCCTTAGCGCTGGGCCCTTCAATGAGTTCCAGAGCCTTGCGTCTCCATGTTTCTCCTAACTCTATGCGCGGGCACTCCTAAAGCTGTCTCAGGACCAACGAGCTTGCTGGCTGATCTTGTCTTCGCCAGAGCGCGATACTGCATGCCTCGCTGCATGCAATACAAGCCTATAAGTAATCTTAGAGGCACTTAGTGCCTTCACTGCAGCCTGGCTGTCGGATAAGATTGTTATTCTTCTCCTAGGCCCACCCTTCTCCAGAATACAAGATGCACAAGCCAGAATCGCAAAGATTTCGGCCTGGAAAATAGTGGTGTATCCACCTAGAGGCAGAGATATCCTAGTTCTAGGCCCAGAGACCCCAGCGCCTGAGCCCTGTTCGGTGACCGAGCCGCCCGTGTACCAGACCTGTCCGCCCACTCCGGCTACCGGCGTCCCACTTCTCCCTCGGTGGATACTCCACATTAAACTTGCGGTTGAAGAGATATTTAGAGGTAATAGGATCAGCCCTGCTTAGAAGGACGTGGTCTTCCCTTTGCAATACGACTAAGATGGCAGTATGCCCCTTGACAGGATTCAAAAAGGACCAGCTGCCCTGACTCCACAGTCGATGAGCGACTATTCTCGCTTCACCGCGGATCACTAGATCCAACGGAGAGCTTCAATTGCACTCAATGGCATTGAGAGACATCTGAGCTCATTAATGTGTGAGAGTTGTACCATTTCAATTAAAGCGATTTTAAAGGGTATTCTTCAATTTAGAAGGAGACAGAACTATTAGAATAAGTATTTTAGGCAAGTGGTAGATACGAGATGATTCAATTTCCGGGATGTACTATCCTTAACCGTCATGCTTACTAATATTAATTTGTCTTAAATGGTATTTTTGTTATACGAATGGGAAATATTTTTCATATTTCTTTTCTCTTGATAGCTCAGACCCTTATTGCTTTCTGCCATAGAATTTCTGAGGGGGTAAGAAAAAAATTAATATATTGCCATTTCTACTCACCCAAAAGTAAACAAGGATATTATGTTTGCAGTTTCCCTCGGATTCTTCTTCCGTTTCCTTTTTTCTATGTGGTCCATTTCGGAACAGAATTTTTTTCCTTATTGCTGATGCGTATCACGGTCGTCTAGCGTCGTTTTCTGATGGTCACGCATAACTGCGACAAAACGATTTTCTTAAAGCGCTCATTTGTTATAAAACGGATAAAGTGGGTAAATACGACTTTGACTAACTACTTCCTCATTAAGACTCATTTTCAAATCATCTGTACTTTTCTGCGACGAAGTTGTGAATGTTATACTATTTAGTAATACTAGTTTACTAATCTTGTATAATTTAAATCAAGGGCGAACTTAGGTTAATAGACAAAATCTGACGTATTTAGGTCACAAAATTCACAGCGGATACATTCTTGAGGCCAAATCGACAATGTAATACGTACGGCCCAGTATTTACCGCTTTGATAACATAAGTTGGAGCGTTGCATTGGAGACATCGATCGATCGATCGAGTAAATGTTATAAAGCTTGGTTTCAGTAGGATTATATATTCTGAACCATTTCTGCATAAATATATAAATATGTGCAGGTTAAGTTCACTGATAAAGGTCCTAGAATTACTGATAGGCTAAGAAAATACGTCGCGCAATATGTATTTAGAAAGGGCAAGTCTACAATAGATTAAGTTCAGTGGTATAGTTGGCGGAAGCATTGGATAGCAGCAACGACAGTACCAAGAAGCTTTGCGTTATGGTTGCCTTTGATGTTAAGAATGCACAATATCAGAAATTCGTTGGATATATCGAGATGCTAGGCGCCCCTAGCTATCAATAGAACATGAAGAAGAGTTGCTTTAAATGATAGGACACGTATGCTAGGAGAAAAGGCGGTGAAGGTTACCATGGGACTGCCGCAGGGATCTGATCTAGGGCAGTTGCGTTGGAACATGCTCTACGTTAAAGTTCTTCCATTGCAGATGCTGCGAGGAACTCGCCTGATAGAGTATATTGACGCTCACTGCAAAGGCTGTTGGCATATGGAATCGTGAGGATCACCATATTGATAGAAGGAACTGGCTTGAAGTTGGCGCCAAAGACGAAGTTATTATACTTTCTGGCAAACGCAAGCTAACTTCATTGACTTTTAAGATCGAGTGGTTGAGGAAGCCGAGATCCGTAGCCGAAACAAGGTGAATATAGAGAGCGTAGGGTTAAGGCAGGGGTGAGAAACTCGATCTTGTTGTACGTAGTCTCTATCTATAACGAAAATAAATATAAACTAATGCTTAGAAGCCAGCGAGAGGTAGCGTTGCGCGTGATCTGCGCTTACAAAACAAAGCACTACTGGTGGTGGCCGATCTCCTGCCAATTGGTTTGGAGAGAGCGCCGAAGCTAGATGCAACGATAGTGATGCTTCTTGCTATACGGGTGGAGATATGGAATGCAACTGGCCACATGTTGCATGGGCTAGAAGGCTAATCTCAGAAATTAAGATATGGATTGACAAGGGAGCGGTGCCGATAGATTTACTATACTACACAATTCCTCACAGGACGTGGTTGTTTTTACAGCTACCTGAAGAAAGTACGCGAACTGCGAAAAAGAGGACACTCCTGATCATCTACTTATTAGGCTAACTATCAGATACAACTGGATATGACGCTCGGTGGGAGGCTCACTATATAGGTGTGCATGTAACTATATATACGATGCTGAAAGTCAGATTACCACCCTTGGTATGGAAACTAAGTTCCACAATAGGTTTCTACTAGCTGGACTGTACATGAACGTACATAGGTGTATGTATATGTACGACGGTCAAAATGAGATGGTTACCTTTGGTATGGAAACTTAGCGCCCACCATGATGAAATACTGCTAGCATTATCGTGGTGGAGTGTGTAGCGAACGACTGAGGGGTTTTATTGATTATGTCATATTTCTGGAAAATCTGTCCCCTGTCCAAAAAAACGTTCCTGGAGAAATTTTTCAAGCAGAACCTAGCTTACTCACATTCAGAAGCAGCAGGTGCTTCAAGTATTGACAATGTGGTAAGAGAGATGACGTCCGATGATTGACGCTTTCGTAAATCAGAAGCTTGACTAAATCGTACCCAACATGACCATATATATGACAACATGTAAACAAAAATAATGGATTGTAGCATATTAATTTCCAGGTCATGCAGAATATCCGTTACATCTTAAGTTACTTATCCTTTATGTTATACAACAAAGTGAGAAACCTCAAAGTCAGCACTTAGCGAATATGAATTGGGAACAGGACATAAAATGGGAGGAAGTCTCAATACTATATAAAGGGGATGACAATTACAAGAGGAAGGTAAATGAATCAGCTTATATAAAATTAAACAACAATAAGTGTCTTTTAGTTGTTATGTGGGCTGTGACCCAATTTGGTTAAATATCCTTGAATAAAGGATCTAGTCGTTATCCTCCAATCACTAATGGACCGTGAGTTATTCATCCAGGTTTTTTCTCATGGTTAGTTGTTGGATCTCTAACGCGCAGGTGTTCTGCTTTACTCTCTCAAGGACAAACTTATATAATTTTTTCACAGAACATACAACATGTCGCAGTAGTATTTATCGCGATTCAGATCCAAAACAATGCGCTTGCAACATTTTAGACTAAGACTGCATAAAAATCAGTTCTGAATGGGTTTTCACGTCTTCGGAACGATGGACGAATGGTATTTGGTACATCAGGCGGCTTGAGCATGCTGATTTTGCGTGGTGCCGTCTTAAAACGTTGGATAAATAAAACATGTTGTCATTGTAATAAAGAAGATCCCCTTTGTGATAGAAACGTTTACATTTAAGAGATTCTCTCACTACTTGTGATTTTATTGGGCAGACAAGCATGGAGCATAAAACAAGCTCTTTCATGACAAAGTAATACTTAAAGCCTACTCTCAAAAAATACCATTGCACGCACTCTTAGCAGGTGTTTTTATTATCGATCAACTTGGAATGATAACACTGACAGTTGGAGTTTAACTAAATCGTAGCTGACCCAACCTGATTTTCTATCTACATATGCCAGATTTCCGTGAATCAGTCTTGATTAAAAAAGTACGATTGACCAAATATGCGAACCTCCATTTCAACCTATTTATCATTAAGGGTGGAACATCAATAAATCATGGGCCACATTTATTTGAACCCTGGCAGTTCCCAAAGTAGATTATTAGCAGTTGACGTGTCACATACCGTGCATCACGCATATGGAATGCAGTGCAATTTCCTGCATTTTCCATGACAACCCGAAATTATTTTGCGCTGAATATGGAAGCGTTTAAAATATTTCACACTTTGCTAGGCCAATGCGGATCGTTAATTAATCTATACGATTCCTACATGCACGGATAGCATTTCAGATGCGTTATTGTAGGCAGTAATCCGAAAATGGATGCAAATACAAAACAAGAAATTACAGGTTCGATTAGAACGACATGGAAGTGACTTGTGTTCACTTCACGAGAAATTTTATATGCTGCAGCTGGTCTAGCACTACGAAGCATCACAATGTCGGACGTTTTCGGTTTAAAATTAATGTACAATTGTGAAGTACTTCATAAACGCTTCATGTCAAAGGAAACAAACGATATTTAGATCACCTGGTCCGTACTTATATTTTTGAAGACTAATTTGCATGTGTACAAACTGGGTAATATAAATCACGAAGATTGAGGTTCAATAAAAGGCGCAGTGCCATTAATGCCTCACTATGCTATCAGTAGTATTTTGAAAACCTATTTACATTAATGAGAAATGACATCAGTTTTGAGGAAAATATCTAGCCTTAATTGTATATCGAATATCCCCCAACAGAAATGCAAGAAAAAATATGAGTCAACTTGAAACCACTGAATAATGGTTATGAAAGTGAGAGTGATTAATTCGTTCTCCAGTTTTTATGTATTTTTTCTTTGCTGATTTCATATCGACAAACTACTTAGGAAAGCAGTAATCTCTGCTACCATTAAATGGTATAAGTATAAATTTTATACTCCATGTAACCATGCTCCTGTATAATATTGGTGTTTACATACTTTACACATGATGAATTAGAAAACAGTATATTTCTAGGGTATGTATATACAGGGTGTTTCACAACGTATCCGACAAATTTTAACCACATATGCACTGGTACAAATGAAGTTGATTCCTCAAAAAAATGTCATAGAAGTCCTACAGGAATTAAGTTATAAACTTGAGTTTCAATAATAAATTGAAAAATAAATATCTGCATTTTGCGTTCATCGTCGTGATATTAGAACAAGACTTAATAATTTATTGTAGTAAATATTGTACCAAACAACTGACGAAAACATAATACCAGGAATGTTTTGTTTTCGCGTGAATTTTGCCCTGCTTTTCCGTATGCTAAAACAATGTCCACTAACTTCTCATTAGTGTACACATGTGTGATTTTTATTAATAAATAACTAAAAACATAAACTCGCAAATTACTTTCTTAGTTATCTTCACAAAAAATGACCGTTCTTCATTCAGATCACCCACGATACAGATTAAACCTTATTTACACGTTCTTATCAGTATGAAAAAAAAAATTCCTGGTATTTTGTTTTCGTCAGTTTGGTACAACATTTGCTACAAAAAAATTTCAATGCGTGTTCTAATATCACGACGATGAACGCGAAATATATACAGGGTGACTTCGAAGTTGAGTCATTTATTTTAACAGTGAGTAGATCTGATCAAAAGAAATGTTTCTTTCCTTTACCATTTTTCTGGTAAAATTAAAGTAACAAAGTTATAGCCATTTGGAAGTTTGAGTACCGCCCTGTCTCAATAATAATATTATGTGCTCGTGTTTGGCAACAACGGATATAATCCGCCTTATCGGTTTATCGCATCGGAAACAAAAAAGCGAAAGAATTTGGAACGATGTTTTTACAATTATTTTATTCAGTTGTATACAGTCAGTGTCAGTCGGTAACGCGTGAGTGAATAGTGGTGTCTGTTGCGTGGCTCAAACGAAATCAAAAATGGCACATGTTTACGAAAATGCTGAACTTGTGGACATGATTCTTATTTACGCGGCATCACGGATTTATGCGTATCGGTTTCCCAATCGAGTGCAACCAACCCCTCGTGCCTTTGTTAATGTAGTACAAAGGGCTCGTGAATCAGGTGACTTAAGACCTCACAGGGGAGGGCATGCCGGTGCTCCAAGACCGCACGATCGAATACAGGTCCGCACTGAAATACTTGTCGTGAGGATACTTTATAAAACAAGGTTTATTTTTACACACATATTTTGGTTTATCTTCCTTCTACAATCATTATCTGAAAATTAATGACTCAACTTCAAAGTCACCCTGTATATTTAGTTGTCAATTTATTATTGAAACTCAGGTTTATAACTTGATTTCTGTAGGACTTTTATTACATTTTTTTTTTTAGAAATCAACTTCTTTCGTAACAGTTCATATGTGGTTAAAATTTGTCGGATAAGTTGTGAAACACCCTGTATAAGTAGTCGAATGTGCATCGCGAAAAATCATATGAACATGAATCGTATAATTTCCGACTGCCGAAATACAGGGTGCTGAAGAAGCTGGAAAAAGTATTGCATCTCTGGAGTGACTCATGATATTGACATACATCCTTGTACATGTACTACGAACAGTATGGCCAATACATGTGAACATTTAGACATATGCAACACCTGTATCTTGGTAATAGGGCATTTTAGTCCCAAAATGAGATATGTTTATGGGACCTTTATTTATTATTTTTCATGTACTTCTTGCTATATATATTGCCATTGTTTTTTAATATCCTTGCATTATATATGTACGAAGATGGCGAAGTTTACCACTTTGCCACACTATTTAAAATATTTGTCATATCTATCCACCCGCCACATCAAAGTAACTGTATCAACAAAATCAAGATCGGAGGTGGGAAGCGCTCTAGACAACCACGTCTGGCAGTTTTCGTTCCTTAGTGCAATCAAACTAAAAAAAATATCCAAAAAGTTAGAACATATATATTTATATATATATATATATATATATATATATATTTAAATCTGCTCAAATTTATTTTTCGCATTTTTAGCCCTCAACAAGACATCATCTCGAAAAATCCGAAGATTTTGACTAGTAACGTGTTTACCCTACCGCGATAAGAACCAGCTTTTGTTGTATGAGATTCACTATTGCCAACAGTACAAAATAAATCAAGAAGGCACAAGCTTATCAGCTGTTTATTTCAGATAGACGTCAGAATGTTTAAGTATCCGTAAATGCTTTACGTGTTCATTTTCTATTCCGTGTTAGAGTTGCTAGACCCATCGGGTGTCCATTGAATGTTTGCCGACATGCCGTGTGGCGTGGGCACTCGGCGATCGCAAATAAAATCGTCAATATTTTTTGTTTGATCTGAAAATATTCGCCGACGGTCACGCACTGCCATGCCGCCGTCGGCAGCATGCAAAAACACGGAAAGCACTCGGAAAAATTCATATTCCGGGCACGCAGGCTCCTGCAGAATCGATTTACTGGAAAAATTACGCTGATACGGAAAGCGGATTCAGAATAAAATCAGGAGATTCAATGCTTAGCGGAAAATAGAAAAAAACATCATTCATTTCATGTCACTTTTCACATTGTAGCTTCACTTTAACGGAGAATTCTCTTAAAACGAATATTACGTCTAAAATATTCATTATTGTTATAAAGTATGATGTAACAAAATGTGTCAGTCGATATGTTACATAATATACAGGGTGTCCCGAAATTGAAGGATAATCCTACAACTGTAGATAGGTTACGTCATGGCCTACTAGATGGTAAATTTTTGTTTTATTAAGAGTCTCATAAATTTTTAGACTTCCAGCATTGAGCACCATTGACTGTAAAGCATAACCTACATTTTATCGTAAAACAATTTTCTTGCCTATAAAAAACCGATCGAATGATCAAGATGTACACAAAGGAAACATACGTTGAAACTGCTGCTTATACAGGGTGTTTCAGTTTATTGTTGCATAACTTTAAGATTCGATAGAACTTTTAAAATTAATGCATAAAGTCTATATAAACATGGGTCGAAAAATGCGTGGCTTCCGAAATACAGGGTGTTTAACTTTACGTTCTAAAATAGTTTTCTTTAAATATTTCTAACAATATTTGATGTATAACAGTGAAAATTGGTATACAAGGGTTTTTTGGTACGACAAAACGAACCATGGGCATAGTTTTACTGTATCAGCTAGAGGGCGCTCTCTCTACTGTACCTGTAGTGTATTAAAATGACCGAATTTTTTTTCTTAGTGCCATTTTTTGCTTTTTGAATAAAAGAACTGATTCTTCGCACTTCTCAACATAAAAAAGCTCTCCTGTGAGTTTTCGTTATAGTTAGCCGTTTTTGAGATATTTCGATTTTTAGGGTTCGATGCATTTTTAATTATTTATGGGAAAATAATATTTTTTTTACATTTTCGATTTGGCATTACAAGTAATTAAGATGATCGTTTAGATTGTGTTTTTAAACAAAGCAATAATTCCTAACTCCAAATAAGCACAAAAAATCAGAATATTAATTTGTTTAATTTTCCAATACTATTTTTAACAAATTAAATTAATTATTTACAACTAAAATGCTATTGGATAGTTAGGACAAACATACAAAACCTAAAGTGGTTGCTCGAAATGTAAACCCAATTGTTCAATACACAATTCACATTTACGAATGATCGAGCTTGGTATAGCATTATTCAAATAAGGCCTTATTTCATCACATGCATTCCTGATCCTGTCTATTAGCATATCTCTTGTGGTTACGGGAGTCTGGTACACTTTTTCTTTTAGAAATCCCCACACAAAGAAATCTAATGGATTTAGGTCAGGGGATCGTGGAGGCCAGGCGACTGGTGGTGAAGCTGCATATACCAAAGTTTTGATATAATCAACATATTAAGTGGCGAACAAATCTGATTAGCCTAACCCGACTCTGCAACCTACGTGAAAAGACACGATGGGCGCCACGCGGTGTGTAGGTTAACCTAGTTTATTTTCAAACCGGATTTGGAAAACCAAAATTAGAACGAAGTTATCGATTTAATCTTACTTTAGATTATTTAAAAGCGTATTTAGATTGCTTTCCTGGGTCTTTCTGTTCCCAGCCGCATAGTTTGGTTATGATATCGCGCAAGCGCATCCAGACACAGTAGAGGACCTATACAAATTTGGGATGAGGTTAACAAACTTGTGTTTTTGAATCGAACGGACAACGTGTAGCATATAATACTTGAAATTTCTTATTAAATGAATAGTGAGTACTTCTCGCATTTTTTTTTCAGTAAAGAAAAGTTCCAACATTCAGGACACCTTGTATGAGGTTATATATGCATAGAGAGGGTAAAGTAATTATTATTTAATTTAATTATATTTTCACAAGTACCATCCACGTAATTTGTATGTAATATTTTATTTACAGGTTGAAGCGAACATGTTATTTGAAAATGTAATTGAAAGTCCACTGTTTCTAGTACGTTGTTCTAATTACGTACCTGATTAATTAAAATTGCATTTTTAATGAAATAGTGTCGCACAACATAAATGTTTTAGTGATTGAATTTGATGAGTAAAGTGAGAAACTGAAATATTAGCATACTTCTACTTTTCTGATGAGATACTAAGGAACTAATATATGCCTTTGTGAGGATGCCATATACGTCTTGACAGTTTAGGTACAAGTCAGCCGCAGGAAAGTTGTCGAGTATCTTTCTCAATGACTAAGGCAGCTTTCTTCCATCTATCGTTCCTTGTTGCCGTAATTGTAACGTCGGGGAGGTTAAGTGGAAGAATAGATGTGTGTCACATCAGTGGCGCACATCTGAACGTTGCTCTTCGCCAAACTCTCTTTTTCTATATAAGTGTATGTTTATTTGTTGACGTATGGCGAATAAAGACATTTATTTTTATTATTATTACTATTACTTCTTTATTCCACTATTTTCTTCCAGGAACTCAGATGCGTACCTAGCTTGATTACATGTTACACGTAACACATTACGCATCAAGGGTTTGATGTTGATAAGCAGGCCTCAGACAGGAATAGACCGCCTGCTCTTATATTTGACAACTTTCGTATCACTGCCAAGTGACAAAGCAAATAAGACACTCTTACAATTAAGGAGGTTAGTGAACAACTGTGCATTAAACCCTTAGAAAAGAAAAATGTTTGTCGACGCCTGTGTCTATACTCTGCCCAGAAAAGAACAGTATAATACAAAAGCTAATGGACGTTCCAATTTTAAGCGTGCTTACGAGCGGCAATAGTAATACCACAGCTTATTGAATTAACAATAACTGTAGTAGTAACATAAATACAAGTTTAAGCTTAATCTACCATTTATTGATTATTAATTAGAGGTGCGCAGTCCAAAATAGGGGGATTATGATTGGAACGTTGATACACGAATAAACTTTAACTGTATTTGTAACTGACAGTTTCGAAAGTACAACATATTTTGAAGTGGGTTAAGAGGCATAATTAGTGGCATTAGATATATTTGTTAAAAGAAATTAATTTAGGTAAAAATCTATCCCAGAGACAAATAAAAATAGTCAATATGAGATATATACAGTATGCAATTCAGGTATCGTTGGATGTGGTAATAGTGACCGCTGCTGCCAGCCCAGTGGCAAGTGTCAGTGTTGCCATTTACATTTTCTGTAATATACGTTGTACAGTATTTGTGCTAACCCGAAAAATGCCCCAGAAAATTGATAAGGCTTTTAACCAACAACCATTAAATATGGTAAAGAAACACCAACATCAAAAATAAAAGGTTATAAAAATACAGTAAACTGAATTACGTGAAAATACAAGACCTCCTGGGTAGACCAACACTCCATATCTATGACATTGACGCTAAGTACGCTGTGGTATCTTTATTGTTTGCTGGCTATGAAAATCATTGTACCCTGTCCTAAGGCGTAGTCGTAGAGTAGAATGAATTTCAGTGGAGAAGGCATTGGCAAAAATTGAAATCATGGGCTTTGATTACGCATAATGTATTACTATGCTACTACTACTATACTTCAACTTTTTTACGTTCTGATAGGTTTACTATTCGTCGGCTGCGAAAATGGGATACAATGAATATAATTTGAGAAAAAGTATTGTGAAAATAATTCCGAGACATCCTCCCCCACGTTCCAAAAGTGATCAGGATCCTCCGACACATCAAAAGGGAAGTTTTTTACTTTTTGTTTCTGGCCTTTCAACGCGCCGCCAGTCGACCGATTTTCAGAAACTACAATGCTTCTTCGTTCTTGACATATCAGTAACCTTTTGTGAAAATTTCATCCAGTTGTAAGTGTCCTTTTGCTAATTATAGATAGGCCAAGGATTACCGGACAGACTGACAGACAGACAAAAATACCCAAGGAAATGACTGACATGGTTTTTGGTGAATTACGTGTCATATAACATCAAAAAAATTCAATATTTCACTTACGAAATTTTTCGCGATTACTTCCAGGAGATAAACCAATATTTTCATATATATCGAAAACTATTAGTTTACGAAGTAGACAACTTTATTAAACAATTAACCTTATTTCCGTTTGAAAAAATTAAACTACCCTGTACTAATTCTTATCCAATTCCGGAATGAAATCTACTAAAGCAGGTCCCCCACTGTTAAGAAATCCGTTACAAAATCATATGGCAATAGTCTAATCATACTAGACGAAAATACCGCAGGGTTACGAAATAATAATTGCAAAGTCTGGTTTTATTGCTGGAAGTTGTTTAAGGGGATATTCAAAACATGGTCACATAAAATAGGTACACCAATTTTTGTGGAAAAACTTTTTACTCGACAACAAAGAATGAGAAAACGTGTTTTTTGGCATTCAATCAAAAGTGTTGGCAGGAACGAAAAAATTCTTGTTATAAGATTTTTAGGTATTTAGACATCTACCAAACGAGACCACACGTAGAAAGATCCGAATAATATCAAAAAAGTTATGTCCGAAAACCGAGGCAAACTGCAGGTTTTGGCACTTGTTGGTAATGCAACGATGGTTTCTCGCAGATATTTGAAAATCTTCAAATTTGTAGGATTCGTACTTCTTAATAGCCACAACAATATTGGAGTAGACTGGTCAAGTAGTTTTTGAGAATTTCTAATTGTTTATCCCAAAACACCTGTTTTCTGGTATTCACTACTAGTTTATTGAGCAATATACAGGGTTATTTCAAAGGGCAGGAAGATAAATGGTATTTTTATCCAATAAATAATGGGCTAAGTTTTTTTTTCTAAACAAATTCAAACTTTTCGTATTTGTGAGAAATTCGCAGCAAAAGATGATAGACACATCCGCTTTGTTTTAAAATGTGTATAGTAAAGTATGTTTTTCGAATATCGTAGCGCATTTGTTCAATTACTCACAAATACGAAACGTTTGAGTTTGTTTAAAAGAAAAAGCGTAACCTTTGTTCGGAATGGTTTGCGATTCATATCGGCAAGGTAAACTAGTGTATTTTGCTATAAAATGCCTTTTTAACTAACCCTGTATATAATAAGCTAGTAATGATGGCCGGAAGACATGTGTTTTGGGATAAACAATTACAAATTCTCAAAAAACTACTTGACCAACATAATCCAATTTTGTTGTTGTTATTTAGAAGTATGAGGGATTTGAATAATTTCAAGTAGTTGCATGAAATTATCGTCGCATTACCAAGTGCCTAAACCTGCATTTTGCCTCGTTTTTCGGCAATAGCTTTTTTGCTATTAGTCGGATCTTTTTACGTGTGGTCTCGTTTAGTAGGTCTCATAAATACCTAGAAATCTTGTATTAAAGGTTTTTTCGGTCATGTCAACACTTTCGATTGAATCCCAAGTTTTCTCATTTATTGTTGTCAAAAAAAAGTTTTCCCACTGAAATTGGTGTACCCATTTCATAACGTCCATGTTTTAAATACCCCCTTAAACAAGTTGCACCAATAAAACCAGACTTTGCAATTATTTCGGGAAAATTTGCTAATATGATTAGACTACAAAGATAAACCCACGAAAGATATAACGTTATAATTTACTGGCCTGCTTGCCATCTTTTTGAAAAATTTGAGATACCTCGAAAACGGTTAGACTTAACTATAGAGAGATATACATGAACTGTAGGCAGAATCTTGTGTAGAATTCAAGAATCAAATAATATACTGAGTGCTTTATTTACAAAAAGCAAGATAACACCCTGTATTTGTTAGAGGACTATTTTTAACAAATGTATCTCATCATGCTTTTGATTTCCACGATGCTTCCTCGCCAATTAGCGATTATTCCGAATAACCATCGGCTCAACACTGATCAATTGAAGTGTGCACCCTCAATGGAGCTGAATATCTGAAATAGAAGCAGGAGGAAAATTTATCTGTATTATTGTGACGCACCGGCTCCCCCATCGGAATCGCACCTGAGACCTTGGATTTATATACATAAGTGCACTTGGGTTATTGATTGTAGAGGTCGTTAGCGTATACTCTCTTATTTGCGGCCAGGGTTGAAGAAACAGGGGTGTACCGAACGTGAGTTTTCATCAAGTTTGTAGAGTTTTACTTGCTATGCTCATTTTGGCAGGTACAGCTTAAAAAAATGTACACGACTAATCAAAAAGACTTTACAGATATGAGTTTTAAGCTGAGAGAGCACATTACAGTTTAACTGAAATCCACACAGGTTCCCTTCTAATGGTCATTTCATTGGATATGATGTTTTAAAATCTCTCCTTTTTTTTAATATTTTATGTGTAAAACTAAAGTAACAGGCACAAAACTTATGGAATTTGACAACCAGTCAAATATAATAAAAATTCGTACAGTGATAGTAGATATTGTGCTGATCAAATGTTTCAATGGGCGAAATTCGTGAAATGCTTTCTATTTGAGATTCAGGGTGTCACCTCTGCCTGAATGCCGCAAAGTTGCACGTCTAGGTAACCAAGAAAATTGTTCTGAGCCATTTTCCCAATATCGTGTTTATCTTTTCCTGGCTTTATTTGAAATAGGATGTCAAACTAAATTACAGTGTTTCCCATGTAGAACTTCAATATGACGTTTTGTCTGATGCCTCCCTTCATCAACTTTATTCTTTTTTTATGGACGCCATATTGGATTTTTGCACACGTGAGTTTTTAATTCTGTTTTCAGAAATGAATAATGTGGTATACATCGACACTGCCAAACCTTAGTTTTTTCAAAAAACTGAATTTTCTAAGTAGGACTTGAAATTGTCAGATAGTCATTTATTTTATACAATTAGCCAATCACTTTTAAGAACTAGTCATAGGTGAACAGTTTCTGCTTCCGGTTTTAATTACAATAATGTATTAGTCATTATAATAAAATACCGTGACATGGGTTGATACTTCAAGTTATTCATTGAATGAAATGAAACGTTTTAGTGGAGGTATTGAAAACTTTGAAAACATTTTATATGACTGACAAACGTTGGAGTTTATAAAAGCCTCCACCACGTTGCAGTTTCCTCAACCCATTTCATATCTGCCATACCTAAACTAGTGTAGACATCTTACAATCCAATAACATTAAAGTATGGCTGACGTTCATGTGGAGCGCTTCCATCATGCTAAAATAATGCTTACTATAGTCAATAAATGGACTAATTATCTGAAGAACATCTACACACGCTAGCCAAATACTGGAGCATTGGTGATTTAATCGAATAAAAATGCAATAAACTGTTATTTTTAACCACAACCACGTAAATACTACTTTTTTCAAAATGACATCTATAACATATTATATATTTATTGTAACCGGTTAAAATCCTATTCACCTATGCAAAAATCCATTCCGGCTATAAACAAAAATGAAATTGATAATAAAAAAAGGGTCAATGTTAATCTTCAATTTATTTTGAAATCCCACTCATTCCATTTAGTCAAAAACATTGAAATTGGTTTAGGGAAAATTAAGTTTCTTCCATATCTGTCCAGAAATATAGAAAACATTAACCGTTTCCGGGTTCTCAATGGTGAGAATCATAGTATATTGAATGTGTTCACGTGATTTTATTATATTGTTGAATACCGTGGATACATTAAAAAAATAGTTTCCGTAAAATGTCACAGGCAGATGTAACCACATGAGTGTAATGCACCAATCTTTGATGCTCTATATCTCAAATAGAAAGTATTTCTGGGCTTTGCTTCCAGTGGAACATTTGATCAGTGGAACATGAACTATCACCATACGAATCAGTAAATTTGACTGATGATCGAATTCAATATGCTTCCTGTCTGGTTCTTTCACCTGAATTATCATGAACATCTTTCCCTAGGCATCAACGTCGTAAGCACTGTTTTTAGTAATAGTCATTGCACCATTGCCCTCCATTCCTTAAGTAAGAAGGGTGACAGGGGACTTTCCTAGGACCAAAAATATATAACTTAATCCCCCCTCAGATAAAAGATATTAAAAATACAAAGGCTATGAAAAAGCATCTACGACTGTGGATTTTGGACCAGCATAGGCTTAAGATTCATCAAGCGATTGATATCAAAAATATCTACTACTACTGAAAGCGGAAATCTCTCTAGATATTTGAAAGTTCAAAATGAAAAAAAAAATGTATAAATCAAACTGATTTGAATTCTTACCCCCTGAATTATTGCATTTTATGACTTATTTCTACCAATTTTTGTTCTTGTCTATTCACCTAATATTGCCTTTTGTTTCAATATTGTCTCTATCCCGATTGTGTCTTTTTAAAAATTTTACCAGGACTTGTCTAATGAATTTTATATAAATATATTTTTTTATGTTTTTTTTTTAGTCTTAAGTTATTTATACATGAGCTCATGCCCAAGCACAAGTTTCTGCGAAACTTTTTTGGGTCCATTCGTTTATTGTATAATATTGTCTTTCATCTACTACTGCTATACTTTTTCTTTTGCAATAAACTTTATTATTATTATTATTATAATAACATTCTGCTGGTGATTATACAGAGTATTTCAAATTCGACACTCACCATCGGGACTTGGAAGCGGTAAGAGATACGAAATCGCTTAAACGGGGACAAAGTTGTCTATTTAGGTTACCAACAAAATGCCACTTCGAAAGTTTCGAAATTCAAAGTACTTCCGGATGGAGAGACAGAAAAAGCCGAATTGTCTCAAAATCATTTCAATTGTCTCCTGAGTATAATTGTAGTGGGATTTTAAAATAAATTGTACACTCACATTGCCATTCTTTCTTCTCCGCAGGATGGTATAATTAGAATTTCAATGTTACGTTTCGTCTCTTGTCCTCTAGCATCAACTTTATTTTTTCTTATGGACCATATTGGACTTTTGCGCAGATAATAATAATTTTGATTTAAACAATGTATAATATTATCGTATAGTCATTTGTTTCGTATACCAGACCTCAAATTGAACATAGCAGCAGAGTTTAGAAGACTGCGAAGACGGGAAATAAATTGAACAATGAACAATGTACAGAGAAGAGCCAGATCTTGTTTTCAAAACAACAGCAAACATTTTAAACATCTGCTATGATTTACCTCGGCTTATTTATGATTACTATTATTATTACCACCAATAAAGTTTTAATTTTGTGTTCAAAATTTATAATACCTTTTAATTTAAATATAATTTTCATCCGATAAATAAAAAACCAACTAAGGAATTACATAACTGAATTTAAAGACAGAAAAGACCATTTTAATGTACAAAGTTCCAATGCAACATCCATATGAAAAAACAAAGTTTGTGATGAAAATCGAAAGGAAAAACTTCTAAATGAAAATTTAACTACGCCATCTTGTAGTGGAGAAAGGGGACAATGACAATATATGCTTTATTTCCAAATCCCATCTCAAGCAAAGTCAGGAAAAAAGCTATTTTTCGATAAATCTGGTATATGAAACAAACGACTCTCTGATAATTTCAATGCCTATCGAATTCCGTTTTTTTTTAAATAACTAACCGTATCGAACTTCGTACATCCAGAACACGCCGATTCGACCGTTCGTTTGTCCCTAGAATGTAGAGATTGAGGAACGATCTACAAGAGGCTTTTCCCAGATCATCTGACCTTAAGAAATTCAAATATCAGATTAACAAAGTTGCTTTGGGATCCTCATAGCAGCCGCGGTGCTCTGGCATGTAGGCTTCTGCCTGCTCGGCTGATTCGGAGTAAAGAGAAAAGTTGGCAAATGTATGACATGGAATCCGAACTCTGTGCAAAAATCCAATATGGCGTCCATGATAAAAAACAAAGTTAGTGCTATTAGAAGATACGAAACGACATATTGAAATTTTAATTATTATTCCACTATAAAGTCAGGAAAAAATCGAAACTATTTTGGGAAAATTCGAGTCCGGAAGTACTGTGACTTTCGAAATTTTCTAAGCGACATGTTTTTAATTACCTAAATGCACAACTTTGCCCACATCTAAGCGACTTCGTATCTCTAACAGTTTTCGAGACTCCAATGGTGACGGTTGAGTTTGAATCACCCGGTATATGAATAAACGTGTACTGCGTATCGATAAATTCGTCAGAACGGCTCATCATACTTTTCACTTAATCAGAACTACAAATATGCATCGTAATAATACAAAACGTCAGTAGCCTCATAAATACGTCCTGTTACTGTAATAGCGGAAGTGTTCTTAGTCGTATCTACGAACTACATGTATGCATGAGCTACACTTGTCAGGTCTCATAGTAATCGTCTTAGTTCACTGTTCATTTGATGCCTGCGCTTCACTATCGGTGATTATCGCTGATCGTGTGATGGTTCATAATCGGCACGATCATCGTGCAAGCATCCACCAGTGAGTTGTCGATTTTTCGAACACGCATCAAAGAGAATCACTGTGTCATTTGACAAACTACTACGGACGCTCGTGTGGATGCTTGCACGATGATCGTGCCTCTTATGAACGATCACACGATCAACGATCATCACCGATAGTGAAGTGCAGCATCAAACGGCAAGCATCAATATGAACCGGCGATTTGTCCTTTCATGCGTGTCTGAAAATCCGACAATTCACGGGTCGAAGGCGATCATAGACGATAATAGGCGAGTACAGCCGAGTATGCCCTCTACACGATCGTGCTCGCTCAAAATCGTTTGTAATCGCCGATTGTGAGGAGGACCCATTATACATGGGTTTTACTTAATATTTCTATTCTACTGATCATGAATGGCTTGAAGTTAGTATTGGAAGTTTTTAGTATTATCGTTTACTGCTGTTTATTCCGATATCTTGTTCGATGAAGATCGCTAATTTACTAGTTAGGTTCAAGATTTATATTCATGGTGTCCCAATTTTCCGTGGACATATATTTCTGGACTCCAAATAAGTCGAGTGGACGTGATTTATCTCTATGCAAAAGTGGTTCGTTTAGCGTTCCTTTTTGAACCACATTTTTTTCGGTTCCAAAAATATCTGAAAAAAATGTGTTTTAAACTGAAAACTTTTACCCCCTGTAACGTGGAACTTCTATGTTCACGGAATATTGAGACACTCTGTTAAGACAAAGCACAGATAGATTCTAGTAAGCAAATATACAGGGTGTTTCACATCTTACCCGACAAATTTTAACCACATGCACTGTTACGAAAGAAGTTGTACCAAACAAATGACGAAAACAAATACCAGGATTTTTTTCGTTTTTTTTTTTGTACTGATAAGAACGTGTAAATAAGGCTTAATCTGTATCGTGAGTGATCTGAATGAAGAACGGTCGATTTTTGTAAAGTTAAATAAGAAAGTATTTTGCGAGTTTATGTTTTTTGTTATTTGTTGATAAAAATGGCACATGTGTACGCTAATGAGGAGTTAGTGGATATTGCTTTAGCGAAATGAGAAGCAGGGCAAAATTCGCGAGCGGCTTCACGTTTGCTTGCACACCGATTTCCGAAAAGGGCACAGACCACGTCACGGAACATTTAGTTCAATTGTTTTACGTGCACGTTCTAGTGGAGGTTTGCGCCCAATCTTGCATTGCAGTCAATGGAAACAATTTTGAACAGCTTTTATAAGTAAGTGAACTGTTAAACTATATTATCTTGTTCTCTCGATTTCTGTAGGACTTTTATTACATTTTTTTTTTTGAGAAATCAACTCCGTTCGTAACAGTGCATATGTGGTTAAAATTTGTCGGATAAGTTGTGAAACAACCCTGTATTGACTTCACTAAGAAAACAAAATAAACCAATATACGCATGCGAAAATAGTAACTTCTGAGTGTAGTGCTTTCGTTTCCAAACACCACAATATATCACGAAACTGAAATACATGTTGGCTCCGTATTAACGGAGTAATCGCCACTTTAAACAAGAATAACAGGCACAAGCGAAAGATCTGCTGTAATGTAGTGTCGTTCTTTATTAACCTTTTGTCAGTAGAAGCATAATTTACATATAAACGGCAACGGGAATCCTAGGCTTGTTACTTGGAAAGTGATATATTTGAACAGTACGCCTAAGCCCGAACGCCTAGCCGAAATTGATGGATTCTCCGTTTTGTTGTCATTTGTCGAGTCATGGCACACTTGCTCAGCCGTTTGTCTGGACGTAGCTTTGGCTATTTTAGATTAAGAGGGAAAATGCATATAATTTACTACCATATGTCTCAAAAACACAAAAGTTTAAAAAGCAACTTCCCCACTATTATGTTCGCACAGCTCACTAGCAGCTCGGCTTGCGTAGAAAAAGCGGTCTTGTATTAGTTTAAAGCCGATTAGTTTTGGATTAAGAAATGCAGTATTCAAAATAACATTTCAATGCAACAATATATAAATGTGAATGTCTCTCCAGTGTGTCAGCGTGAAGTCTGAACCACAGTTTGCCTACATACACCGGCAGGCAGCAGCGGTGGCCGCAGTAGTAGACTCTTCGGTCTCCTGATCAGTCGCCGTGCGCTGTGCGGGTTCGAGTCCCGTCCCAGGAGAAATTTTTCTCTTGGCTATGGATGTTGTGATTGTCCGTAGGTGGTAGACGGTCTCTGACTGTCGAACGCGGAGGTACCACCCGGCGGTTCTCGTAGGCGGAGCCAGAATGTGTGCATGTTGCATGCACACGTGTTCCCTCGCCAGAGTCCGTGTGGCGTTCCCCCTTTCCCATGTATCCCCCTATAACCCCACGGTACCCAATGGGTGCTTAGGCCTTAGGCCTTCGTGGTAGTTGGAGTATGAAAAAAAATACACCCCGAAATCTTAGCAATCACACATTTTTTGAAAAAAAAAGGTTTTAAGAATCTCTAAGGGAATCGACACTTGATCGCTATGATCAAAATAAGCCATCCTGTAGCTTTCCTTCACACCAGTCACATAACATAAATTTCTATTTAGAAGAAAGGTACCACCCTAAACAATGTAACCTGGGCTTAATCATACCGGTCCCTTAGATCTCAAATCCCACTGAGCTTGAACATCTTAGACCTATGAGCTTGTCACCACTGTTTTCAAAAATCACATAGAAACAATATAGATTATACTTGAAGTAAAACGAAACACCAAACAAATCATCAAGACTATCACGCTAAGAAAACGAATTTCGAAATGTGGTAAGTGCACAATGCAAATGAACTATTTATATATCATTTCGGTCGGACCAGCGACTGAGCGCTTCCGCGTCAGGCACTTTATATCAAATTCCATTAGGTCGCTGTAACCCGTGGAGTAGATATCTCAAAGTTATTTCTGGTTATTACGAGTATATACATATACTGGGTGATTCACAAGTCGCGACCAAAAATGAAAACTCATATACAGGACCGCATTTTAAGGGGGGTCTTCTATGTAACATTTTTGCATCAAGGGCTTCATTAAAAAGATACGGAGTATTGAAGTTTAAATATAAAAAACATTTTTTAATAACTTCTAAACCGTCAACTGAACTGAACTAAAATTTGGTATGCGGATTAACCTAAGTATTGTCCACATTCAAAAGTCTTTACATAAAATTAACGTGTACTGCTGGCAGGTACAGAGGATTAGTGGCATTATGTTTCCAAAAGAAATACTACGCAACTTTTTTTTTCTAAACGCGCATTTTTTCTAATTTTACCTCCAATTTGCTACAAATAATTACTCTTGTGTTTTTTTCTAGAGCGCATTGTTTTAGTAAAAATAAAAAAACGCCACCATTCTGACGGATACAAGTACGGCATCTTTTTAATAAGCAAAAACGTATTTCCGCAAAATTTGTTGTGGCGGGAATTTGATGAAACGCATTATGTATTCTTTCTTGTAACTGATCAACAGTCTTAATTTATTCATTATACACTAGTTGTTTAAAAGCGCCCCACAAAACGATATCCAGGGGGTTCAAATCAGGAAACCTCGCAGGCCAACGTACGGGTCTGTTCTTTATTTTTTAACTTCAACATCCCGTATCTTATTTGTGTATGATGTTTCATTTTTGTCACGACTTGTGAATCACCCTGTATAAGTATAGATATCTGGAAAGGGTAGATCTAAAAAAAGTAGATTTGACCATTTGATTTGTCAGATTCACAAAAGAACCTCAGGGAGTCTGAGGAGATCGCAGGGTTTCCAATGAGGTAGAGGAGACCTTTGCTTCCGAAAAAGCGTATTAGCTAGCCTCACGTTTACAGATAATGATAGAATCACCTATTTAGAGAAAGCATTCTGGAATTATCAATGGAGGTTTCTTCAACCCACCCCATAGTTACTCAGCTTTCGTTCGTTGTCCTACCTGAGACCAAGCCTACACCATTCTGAGGAGTTGCAAATAGCACGAAACAGCTGGTTTGGACGAATGAAAACTATATTACTAGTTTGTACAATGGCGGGAAGACCATATCTACTATAGTACCAGAATCGGCGGCAACTAGAGGCCATAGTGGTGACCCGGGTGACATTGCACAATGGGGTACAGTTCCAACAGACGGCTTGCACTACCGTAGTGGTCGATTCTGGTAACAGATGGCACTTTGTGATGTGTTATTGCTATAGACCTGGATTGAGGATAGTTGCTTAGGTTTCATGTATTGTCCAGAACAACTCTACAGGATGCTGAGGACTTGCCAAATAGCACGAAACAGCTGTCTAGGTTGGCTATCCGTGGTCTATATTACCTCCAGAACTACACCAATATCGTAATTTTAATCCTAAATTCCAACGAGAGGTTATAGGCCTGCATTCCGAACTATTTTTAATTTCCTCAACAGAGTTCGCAAACCTATTCTCATAATCGTATATGGCTCGCAAAATCTCCATAAATTAGGCTGTAAACTCGCCTTAATACTATCCTTGACATTAACGCGCAAAAATTCCACCTTAAGCGGACATATATTTTGTGGCTGGTAAATCTTAGTGACATACCAGTAACATCAACTTACGAACTCACAAAGAAATCAACAGCATTTTCTTAAATACTACACCCACGGTGGGGTACTAAATAACTTATTCAACAATACCACAAGAGTAGCCATGAGATAAATGCTTGTCGTGATGCTTGCAAGAAAACTGCACTTTATCAAAGCGGATTTATTATCGAGCAAGTGCGCCAAATGCAGGGCAGTTTGCGTAAAAGTTGAACGAGAGAATTTTTAAGTTGTTGAGATTTTTGTAGAATGGATTAAAGGGCGGATACATAAACTGCAAGACCTTGGGATATGGGGTCTCATAAAACGGGCTTAAGGTTCCCCGGATGGATCCACGTCCCTGAAAGACACTTCCAATCAGACGGATCCGCCTCCCATCCTAATCGTGTTGGACTTATACATCCAGAACTGGCCGATACGACCGTTCCTTTGTCTCTAGGGTAGATATCGTGGAACAATCGATATGAGGAGGCTTTTTCTAGTTCTACTAACCTTAGGCAGTTCACCTTAGGTGTAAAAAAAAATATGGTTGACCACAGTATATAGGCACGTCAAGAAACTTTAAAAGGTTGTCAATACAAAATTTCCAGTTTCGTTGTACAAACAGACAAAACAACGAATGCTAAAATAACGCGAACCACTATTTGTAGCAGAAAAATGGGGCTTTTGTTGCTAGTTTCAGCGAAAAAATGATTCGTGCTCTGCTCGCTCGATTTACGCAAGATACGGGTTATGTATTTTTTTAAAAAACTTCAATTAATGTGCCTTGAAACTTTGAATGTAAAACTCCCATTTTCGTCATCCGTTCTTACAAGCGAATGAAACTCGGTAGTCGAAGGTTATGTGGGATGCTGATTTCACATATGGCCACAGAAAAATGCGTAAATTTGCTATTTGAGGTAGAAATAAAATGTCGTCAAAAAGGTTGACTCTGCACTTCGCTTCATGAATCCATAAAGGATTATTATAAAAGAAAAAAAGTTGACTACCAACATGTACAACAGAATAACTAAATGGATCAAGTGAGCCAAACAGGCCCAACAATTAGTCCGTGGTCCCACCTATTTGATAACATTGCGATCTAGAAACTTCTACCCTGCCCTCACTGAAAGTATCGACCATCTGGCAACGTCAGCTATGTTGAGCAGCATGGCGTGCTGATAGATCAGGCGGCAGTCGCAGACAAGATTTTGTAGGCACCGGCGTATTTCATCAAGTTTTATGAGCTAATGTCCAGACATACCTATTAAGTAGGTGCTAATTTGTGCATAGAATTGGCGCGGTTGGAAGCGTATGAATCTACTACCGACAAAAAATCGAGATGTACCCTCCAATCCCAACCCTTAATTTTGAACCCCAACAATTTTTTCCGCAAATGATCGAGAGCCTCTAAGAAGTCAAAAAACTAACTTGAGCGATTTTTATCTTTTTCGATGTTTTGCATCTAGCACCACCGCCACAGAGTCAAAAACCCATTTTCATCCTTAGCATAGGAGTAACCTTCTGTGAAACTTTCGTACAAAGTCGAGCAGTACCTCTCAAGGATTTGTGGACAGATCGACCAGAAATGTTTTACATTATGTACAAGTCAAGAAATTTTTCGTTGGTAAGCGTGGAAAGTAATTTTGGATTTTTTGTTTTTCCATATACGAGTATATCGACAAAAAGCTGACATCATAAAGTTTTGGTCAAGATTGCAGGTCTGCAAGAATTTTTGAGTATTCATTAAGCGCTGTTACACGCACATTCCAATTTGTCGGCTTTGGAGTATCGTACATGTTTGGTATGTTGTAAGAAGAATACGGCAGTACACAGGGCAAAATTATACATCTAAACGCGAAACCCAACAATATTTGAACGACGCATTGGGTTTCTGTCAGGAGCCACTTCTTTATACTTGATCCACCCCGCTGGCCAAAGGCCTAAATATCAGGGGGTACCGTGGGACTATAGGGGGGTACAGAGGAAAAGGGGGGACGTCATACCGACTCTAATGAGGATCTAATAGATCCGCCGAGTGGTACCTTCACGTTCGACAGTTTGATACCGCATACCGCCTACGCACAATCACATCAACATCCATAGCCAAGAGAAAAATTCTCTTGGGACGAGATTCGAACCCACGCAGCTCGCGGTGGCTGATTAGTAGGCCCATAACATCTACCACTACGCCACTGCGCCCTTCGGTTTTCAGGTTCAAGAAGCTGAAGAGGGCAGAGAGTGTAGATGTGTCTGTGAGCTGCTAGCTGACCCCCGGTCCCCGTATGGGTTCATATTCGCAGTTCACACGACATTCCAAGCACCATAGGATGAGCATTTACACGATGTGTGTATGTGTGTATTGATATCGTTGACATCTACGTGTCAAAACTGCTGGGAGAACTGCATGTGTAAACAAGCATAATAAGTAGTAAGCCTGGAAACTGTAGAGGCTCTCGATGTAAAACTTCCGGTTTTGAAAACTTTCATAATACCTTGTGTTACTAGTGAACAAAGCTCGGTAAGCTAGTGTGATTTAGGATGCTGATTTTTAATATGCCTGTCAAGGAATGCTGATATTATCAAAATCCCTTCAGAAGTAAGACGTTAGGGTTTTTGAGGGTTCCGCCAATCTTAGCGAAAAACTGAACTGTAGGATCAATTACAGATTTTACTTTCCGGTCTTTGCAAAAATTATCGTTAACACTTAAAGCATGCTACATTGCCTTCTTGCATACTAATACTTCTTGATTGATTCGAATTTAAAGGAATTTTGAGGTTAACTAACGCATAAAGCTTGATTGTGAATGACATCCTTTAAATACGGCACTGCACTGCACTGGTGTGAGAAAATACCCATAAATCGTGTGTGTGGTATGCACCGAGCGACGCATTAAAGTTTTCTTTTATTATATTTAATCGTGATTTAGAGCCGCTAAGCTGCTGTATATACAAGGAGAAAATTAAAAGTCATCCAGATGCACCGCTAACGGACTTTAGCGGATAAATATTTTGTTTGTTCGGGAGGTTTAATTAGCGACAATATAAGAAAACGATTATTGTTGTTAGTTCAGGTGTCGTAGGCAAGTGATGTCATAATAAAAGTGATACGGATCTACTACTATATTAGTGTCGACGTCGTAGCCTCATCGTACAATTGACTATTTCATGAAATGATCGAAAATTTCATGAAATGTGTCATTATCTATAGGCCAGACATGATGTATGTTGACCTAATAAGTGATAACTAATCGTTTACCGATACGATCTACTAATCGCGTAGCTACTTCATGAAATGGTCATGCATATGTTATCAAATCGTAAAATATTTACATTACCGGTAGAGGCGCTAGCAGCGCTTTGTTTACATTTTAAATTCTAACAACTCGTTGCCAAAAGATGAAAAAGTGAGATCAAAAGACCTTACGACAAAAAGATACTCGAGTACTATGCGGATCACGCAAGTCTCGATCAAAACGTCAAAAAGGCGTGGGGTTCGAGACGGGTTTCGCTCATTACACTATCATTCATTTATTTGAAGTAAAACTCGTGTACCAGCTAAAATATTGTGTTTATCTGTTGAACTACTATATTATTCTGCTTAGGTAAAGCTCATCGTAACTTTTATTTCATTTTTAGGTTATGCAGCAAATAAAGAGTAGGGTCACCACGCGAGGTAAGACTTAATTTGTGATATATGACATGTTAAAAAATTTGAATGCGACCATATCATGCAATGGTCAATTCTACGATATGGCCATAACATCTACATCGGTTATGAAATAATAATATATAAGTGATAAAACTTTATCGGAAACATGACTTGTTGGCATTGACTCTGTAAAATAGCCGCTTGAAGCGGAAAAAATTCAACTAACACCCTGGCAAAAGTAAAGTTTCTTAAAAAAACGAAAGTGTCTGCCTAGCAGAGGGTGTCAGATCTACAGGTATAATACTACCTCCTCTACCGTGACTTGCTGAGCATATGTCAACCCAGCTTCTTTTCGACAGAGAGAGTTTATGTTTGGCAACACAAGATAAGATCTGTCTGGTTTTGGAACTTGCGAAAATATGTGCACAGATGCCTGAAGAAATGTTATGCACTCATAAGTATCAAATACAAAGTAAAATTTCTCAGGGCCGCAGCCACCACTTAAGAAGTTTAGAGCACGAGGAAAGTCTGTTATCTGTTCAAGTCTTATCTGTCTTCTTGATCAAAGCATACTACAAAGAATATTGCATGCAAATTCAAATCTATTGCAGTACTCAAGAACCAAACTACTTACAACGTTGAAGTGTTGTTTTGAAGCCTAAATCCCAGCGCACCGCGGCTGCTATGAGGAACTTACAGAAACTTTGTTGATCCAATTTTAAAGTTAGTGGAACTGGATAGATTGATATACAATCTCGATACCCTAGGGACAAACGGGCTGTCGTATCGGCCAGTTCTGGATATACAAAGTTAGACGCGGCTAGATTGGCACATCGCGTAGCGGCACCATGGAGGAGAGTTCTGAGGAGCAAAGTCCGTTGGTGTAGAAATAGAAGAGAGCTAGATCCCCTACGGCTAGCTAGTGCGAAAGGGTTCCGAAACTGTCCGTTAGAGAAGAATTCATCGAGAGCTCTCCTCAAACAGCATCGATCGAGGATAATGTAGCTGTGCAGCAGCACCCCAAATATGTGAGCAATGAAAAGGTCTGCTGCCGCTATTGACGAGATGTGTTCGCGCCAGATCAAGTCCTCGGTGATATAGACTCCGACCAGCCGAAATGAACGGCTGTTTGGTAGAATTCGGTCGTCCATCGAAACTGGATGACGCTTTTTGTTCATCAAGTACTGTCTCTTGGAAGCATGAATGCTGCGTTCCCAAGCAGACCTCTAGATCGCTGCTAGTCTTCTTTTCGAACTCTCATCGGCATAGATTTGCTTGTCACTCCAAATTCCTGCATTTAGAGTGCTATCATCAGAAAAACTATGGATTGGATTGATCTTATACAAAAGGGGGTCGTTGTTATGTAAGAGGAATAGTGTCGGAGCCAAGACCGATCCCTGGGGAACACCCACGTTGACGTTGTGAGATGAAGAGGTGCACCTGTTCAATTAAGACGGATATCTTGCGGGAGATATAAACGGCCGCCCATCTGCAAAGCTTCTATGGGAGGCCATAGGATGGAAGCAATACTCAATTCCCAATATAGTTTCCACTATGATTTATCGGAATGCATATACTAACCCAAAATACTTTCTTAATTTGACTGTACTAATAATATGAACGCCGTTGCTTCGTTTATTCAATTCAATTAGCAAAATGTTTACAGAAGACTGTATTGAATGTAACGGAACGTCGATCAGGGAATAGTTTGAGACTAAAGTATTCTCATCCGGCAGTATGCAAGAATCAATATTTACAAAACAATTTTAAACCCTCGTACGAGCAAGTCAACATGTAATTTGATGTTTCTCAAAAATGGCATTGTGGAATAGTTCATAAATTGGATTGAAAATTGATGACATACAGAAATCTGCTTTGTTTTAATGATACTTATTATACTGATTACTATAAGGCGAAAGAGGTTTGTAAATGGAACGGAGGTGAGCTAGGGCCGATAGAGCGGTAGAAGTCGTGTTGTAATTTTTTGTTCAATAGAAAATTAATCAACAGAAAGCTGCTAATTCATCAGTATCATATGTTCGGTAAATTATACCTTATCAATAACAAATTTCGTTAAGCCGAATATCTCGACCCTGAAATAACGATGCTACGACATATTCGTCTGGGAAGCGGAACGTTCTGTCGTGGTCCTCTCAGCACTCCATGTGCATGTAAACGGGGTAGTTATTTGCTCCAATGAGAGACAAATATCTACTACGTTTCCAAATGACTCCTCTATTCAAAAGCCCAAGAATCATGCATCCGTACAGACCGACTATAAACATTTTGGTCCACTTAAAGTCGCCCATCTCTATTCGTCCGCACCTTTCTCGCCTACTAGCGAAGGTGAATGCGAATATATCCCCCTATATTTAGTATTTTCTGTTCTATACACAACATCAAAACATACTTGAACGAGAGAAGACTGCAAAGCTTTTACTTTTGAAGTTTCATATCCCTCTAGTTCAGCTTGATTATTTGCTGTTAAAAAAAATTAAAAACGCAAGTAAGTGTTTGTAAGAAGCAGTCCATTTCTACAACGAGTATAAGAAAAAACTGTTGTTTCTACTTGCATTTTCTATTTGTGAAATATTTGTAATCAAAGATAATAGAAAAAGACAATAATATGTTATTGTTTGTTCTAAGTTGTTATACCGTACTTACAGCCGCATTCGTTTTACTCAAAATCTCACCTGCTCGGTTTTGTCTTTTTTACCAAAGCTCATTTCAATTAACTTGTGAGATCTGAGTGAGATTTGTCCTTGCAGCGTTTAAATTGAGTTTACCTTGGTTAAATGTAAAATACACTGAATTCAAATTGTGATATTTTTAACTCTGCTTCCAATAACTATATTTAGCTTAGCTCCATACTAAATAAGAAAAATTTAATTTTCTAATGAGAAATATCCGATTGTTTATAATTCCAATGAAAAAAACACGTGAAGAGTAAAAATGTTGTTTGTCTATTAGAACAAGCCTGTCTAGCAAAAAAACTGATATTTCTCATTCTCTGATATAATTCCCGAAATAATTGTGAAGTCTGGTTTTAGTGCTGCAAGTTGTTCAAGGTGGTATTTAAAATATGGACGCATAAAATGGGTACACCAATTTTTGTGGGAAAACTTTTTATTTGACGACAAAGAATGAGAAAACGTGTTTTTTTGGGATTCAATTGAAAGTGTTGACAGGAACGAAAAAACTTTCCATATGAGGTTTTTAGGTATTTATGAGACCTACAAAATGAGACCACAAGTAAGAAGATCCGACTAATAGCAAAAATATTATGGACAAAAAACGAGCCAAAATGGAGGTTTTCTCTCTTGTTGGTAATGCGACGATAATTTCACGCAACTACTTGGAATTGTTCAAATCATACTTCTAAATAACAACAATAAAATTGGATTATAAGACCAAAACACCTGTTTGGTTGCAGTTTATTGAGCAATATACAGGGTTCGTTCAAAGAACATTTAACAGCAAAATACACGTGTCTACCTTGCCGATATGAATCACAAACCATTCCAAAAGATAAATTTTATTTTCAAGCGAAAAGCAAAGCTTTCGTTTTTTTTTCTTATAAACAAATTAAAAAATTTCGTATTTGCGAGTAATTGAACAAATGCGCTACGATATTCGAAAAACATACGTTACTATTCACATTTTAAAACAAGGCGGATGTGTATATCATCTTTTGCTGCGATTTACTCTCAAATACGACATGTTTGAATTTGTTTAGAAGAAAAAACGTAACACTTCCTTTTTTGCACAAAAATAACAGTTATTTATCTTCCGGTTTGCGATTCATGTCGGTAGGTAAACTAGTGTATTGTGCCATGAAATGCGCTTTGAACTAACCCTGTATATTGCTCAATAAACTAGTAGCGATGGCCAGAAAATAGGTGTTTTGGGATAAATAATTCTAAATTGTCAAAAACTACTTGACCTTCTCCAATTTTGTTGCGGTTATTTAGAAGTGCGAATACTACGAATTTGAAGAATTTCAAACATCTGCGAGAAACCATCGTCGCGTTACCAGCAAGTTCCAAAACCTGCAACTTGCCTCGATTTTCGGCCATAACTTTTTTGATATCAGTCGGATCTTTTTACGTGTGGTATCATTTTGTATGTCTCAAAAATACCTAAAAATCTTGTAAAAAGAGTTTTTTCGTTCCTGCCAACACTTTCGATTGAATCTCAAAAAACACGTTTTCTCATCCTTTGTTGTCGAATAAAAAGTTTTCCCACAAAAATGTTTTTACCCATTTTATGCTTCCATGTTTTGAACACCCCCTTAAGCAACTTGCAGCAATAAAACTAGAATTTACAATTATTTCGCGAACCAGGGGTATTTTCGTCTATGATTAGACTATATCTGCTGTTCACTTTCGCAGGCTTCAATTCTGGTACTAGATAGCACACTACTCGTTACTTGTACTCTGATAGAAGATAGACTGTGCTGATGATTGCCAATTAGCATGAAACAATGCCGTACGCGGTTGGTCCGCTCGGTAGGACAGAGGAAAGCAGTATTATCCTCATTACACGGCACTCGATTGTGTCCGGAGGTCCGTCTCTCTAGTCTAGTGAGATAGTTATGACCATCCTCATCACGAGCGCTCCACCTCTCAATGCAGCGTTCCAGTTGAAGCGAGGTCCGCAATATGATTTGAAATAGATTCCGTTAATTATTTCTCCTATTAAGCGATTATCTCAGGTGTGCTAATGCGATACCGTCATCCCTGACTGGCTTCCCGTTTCGCCAATTAGGGGCCGCTAGTGGAAAACTCTGTATAAATATCGGATTTCCATTATCCTGCTGGCTTGCCTGCCTGTAGTCCAGCTTGAAATAGTCATCGCTTTATTCATATTCAGCTGCTGTCTGGATCGATTTGTACCGGTATTGTAATGTAATGTGCTTAAATTCACCAAAGAAACAAGATGCTGCGCGATGGACATACGTTTGAAATACTAATCATAGAAATATAGCAAATAATTGGTAAAAAGTGCATGCTATCATTTATAACTTAGAACTTTGATTTCGAAATACCGTGCTTTACGATTTGGAAGTATATTGACTGAGTTAGATTCTGACTCTAGATATCTTTGTATCATCTTGAAAATCCTTGTATTTCCTCAGATTTTCTTGAATTTTTCCGGATCACTTTGTATCCCCACCGGATAAAATCGTAAAGTCTACTGAAAAACATTAGAATTAGCAACCCTGAGCTATAAAGTCTTAGATCTCGGATCTCCTTGGATATAAAATCCTTAACCACCCCATCGATTAAGAGCACTTTCTACTTTCCCGCAAACGTAGTTCCAGGATATCTTGTTTCATTGTCGAGCGCTTTTAATGCAGTTTTGATTTCACACCGTTCTGTACAAAACTCCTCTCCGCCAAACAAATACGTTATTTCGATAAGTTCTACATATTTAAGCCTTACACCGACCTTTAAGAGAGTACCAACAACATGATTTAAGCAGGTGTAAGAATGTATCCTGTGCGATATGTATCTTTCTATAGCATAATGGGGTACGACGTTGAAAAGTCAATCGCCAGATTTATCACCTTTGCATTTCTTTATGTGGGGTCATTTAAAAAGCAAAATCTATGCTACTCAGCCAACATCATTAGAAGACCTGCGACAAAGAATTGTGAATGAGTGCCTTCAAATTACCCCTCAAATATTGCAAAATGTGCGGCAACGTTTTGACCAAAATCTTTATTATTGCATGGAGAGTCATGGTGGCCATTTTCAACATTTACTTGTCTAACGGGTCATTTCATTCTTCATTTTTAAATCACTTTGCTGCCAAATGTATTGATCTCCACTAATGATGATGTATTAGTTTTATTTAAGTTTTAAATCAATAAATCTTGAAAACTACTGAACTGAAGTACATTACTTTTATATCATTATAAAGGGAATTGAAATACCTTTAAAATAAGGTATCACTCGACCCCACTTTCCATTTAAGATTTTAGGGTTGGTGTCACCCCCGCCCAGGGGGCTGCACGTGTTAACGTGATTTTTTGCCAAACTTGTGTCCCCCTCGAAAACAAAATCGACGGGTCTGAGCGTTTTTCCAAAAAGAACTGAGCTGCCAGTAAATGTGTCTGTTTCGTTTTCGATGCGCCACCCTGTATATATATATATACGAGTATATATATAGTATGCATTTTCACTGGAATCTTATTTGTTTTTGTCAATTTTGTTGTCTAGATTTAGTAGGACATAATCGATGTGAATCAACAAAAAATTGAATAACTGTATTTAAAACAAAAATACACCAAAAAGTTGGCATTAGGGTATATATACTCCATACCAGCCACAGCGGTCCATATCTAACGCTAAAATGAATTTAAATATGGACCTTTGGCTGGAGTCACCGTGAAAATAAATTAAATGCAAAGCGGTCCGTATGGACCGCCGTGGCGTGATAGGCCATGGCGTCTAACGTGTTAAAGTTGCCGATCTAGACAAAGATTGGGATCCCAAAATAAGCTGCCGCATTGCTCAAGAACTTTAGCAGGGTGGCTACGGGGTACTCACATTTCTATGAAATCTGAAGTGCCAATGAGTTGGCAGGAATCTAAGAATCATGTTGACGATGTTTACTGTTGCTTAACAAAAAAAAGAGCTCAATGATCCAGTTCGTGATTTAGATCTTCCCAAAAGAAAAGCACAACTAGTTGGATCTCGTTTGCAGCAATGGAACCTTTCACAAACAGGTGCGAAAATTTCCACGTTTCGGAACAGGCAGTTATGCTAGCCGTATTTTTCTCGATGGAAAATTACTAAGTTTACTGTCATGATATTCCAGGTTTACTGAATGAACTTGGCATTTCCTATGTACCTACCGAGTGGCGACTATTTATTGACTCTTCGAACACAAGTCTAAAGGCAGTTTTTCTGTTCAGTGGAAATGAAGGGCCATCAGTTCTCGTTAGTAATGCTGTAAATATGAATGAAACATACCAGAACATGCGCATATTATTCCAAAGCATAAAATACGAAGATCATAAGTGGAATATCTGTGCCGATCTCAAAGTTATTGCATGGCTTACAGGACTGCAGAGTGGCCTCACAAAATATTGTTGTATATATGTGAATCGGACAGCAGAGCCAGAAACTAACATTATTTAGTTAATCATTGACAGTTACCTGCGAACGTTGTGCTCGGCCAGAAAAATGTCCTTATTGAACCCTTAGTGATCAGCTTATTTATCTCCTCTTCACATAAAAACTTTCGTTAAAGCCTTATATAGGGAAGGAAATGCGTTTCTTTATTTGAAAACCGGACATTTCCGCGTGAAGCAGTTGAAAGAAGGAATTTTCATTGAACCTCAAATATGTATATGACAACTTCCTAGGCAACAAAAAGTCGGACAACTACATAGATTTTCAGAATGCCGAACAGTGTAATCAGATGGAAATTGTTAATTTCGGAAATGAAGGTCTCTTTTAATAGTGATTTTTTGGTCAAAAATAAATGAAATCTCTTCAACAATCGCCAAAGGTAGCTCTTTGAGATTAATAAAATACTTTTATTCATGCAAGTTGAATAACTTGTAATTTGCCCTAGCAAAAAAGGCCATTGTAATCCCACAACTAGAGCGTTACTATTTTTATACTGCAGTCAGTAAAAGTGATATCTAGAGGATATGGCATAACACCTTTGGTCACTCAGTCAGGTCAATCCGATATAAAAAATGTGCCAACGTTATTCTCACGTCAAAATAGAGAACTCATGCACCAATTTCATCAATCTAAATCTTTTCTTGCTAAGATGACCCAGTGAAGCGGAGCGGGCTTTTTGAGAAGCAATGTATAAGAAGCTTAAAAACAGAAATGATAAGAAATTGTATGAACAATGTGTAGCTTCAATCGAATCTAGAACTCATTAAGATAAAGTAGATATGCAACGTCATGGATTCAAAAAACCAAGATTTTTGGTCAAAATGACAATAAGAAAGGATGGACTGTGTGCTTTTATTTCTTGTCTTTTATGAATGACATTTAAAATTTTAAACGTTGTCTATTTATAAAATCAGACTCAGAGCTTCAATAGCTTGCTGGCTACTCACTTCATCTGCCAAAGTTAATTTAGAATTTCACATATTCCAGTGCTTTGAATATTGAACATTCCATTAAGGATATGTCAAATGGACTGACCGATTATGCAGTATTTATTGTTACCGATGTGACTGCATTACTCCGACATAAATGTTATATGAAACCATCTCTAGCTGCAATCCGAATGATATGAGACTTACGCACTAACTTTTAACAATAGATAATATACGGTTAATTTGAAATGACCTTTGACATAATTAGAACTCTCATTGAATACCCGTTATTTTTTAATCAGGTTTTTGGAATATCGACATATAGAAACCATTCGCTATAAATTGGAGATTCTTTTAAAAGAACAACCCCTGTCACTCGAACAACTATGCCTCTAATGTCAATAGTCAAGGAGTATTCAATGAAGTGCTGTTAAGGTCAAAATCTACCTACAGTATTTTTTTGGACGAAACCGTGTTTCGGTCATGTTCAATATGATATAAATGTCATCTTTGGCCCCGTCCTTTGACATCATTTTTGTTTAGCCAAAAGTTATTAAAATAACGCTTCTCTAAATACTATATCAATGTTCAGGACTAATTTCGCTTAGTTAGAAATGTCTTTGTTCATATATTCTTGAAGGCCAATCGTGTGTGTGCTTTCGCTTCTTGACTGTTATGAATGACATATCCAATTCTAAACGTTGCCTATTTATAAAATCGGACTCAAAGTTGGAACGACTTGCTGCTACTCACTTCAGCTGCTAAAGTTAATTTAGATTTCACTTAATCCCCCGCTTTGAATATTGAACATTCCGATTATGCAGTATTTATTGACAACGATGTGACTGCATTTCTACGATATCAATCTTATATGAATCTCTAGCTGTAACCCGAATAGTATGAGACTAATGCATTAGACTGTAAATAACTAATATCCGGTCAGTTTGAAGTGACCTTTGACATAATTAGAACTCTTATTGAATACCCGTTATTGCTTCTCTACAGATGAAAATCATCTCCAAATTTGAGATTTCTTTGGAGCTTTCAAACCCGCTAATATTGTACAGGGTGGCCCATTTATAGCGGTCACAAAAATTCACTCCTCTGAAAACTATACCACTTGATGGGGTTGTTAAGTAGTAATATAGCAAGACTCTGCTCTCGAAATTTTCACGGCAGCTATTTTTGGAAGGCGAGTCTTTCCGTAGCGAGGTATAAATAAAACAAAATCTAAAATACCAGCAGAAGATAAATACATAACACAAATGCCGTACATTGCGTGGTTGGTACGTGACCATTTAACATCCCTGCCAAATTTCATTTGATTCGATCACGATCTTTCTTTACATTAATTCCTCTATAACTAGTCCTCAACATACCATAGTATAAATAAAAAACTTTCTTTTTGACGCAATGTCAAAATAATAATTTTTTTAAAAGAATGTCCCAAATCATATTGGACATTCAGATAAAGTTCTCTAAAAGAAGAAGGTTGATATCACATACGTTTCAAGATATAATGTATATGATAAATACAAACGCTCAACTTTACCAGCCCGCCAGTTTGCTAAAGTAAATTTAGGTACACACTACAGTGATAAGGAGCTTCAGCTTTGCCGCCATCTTGATATTTTCAACTGACACGTTTTCGGTAAAACATAGTATTCATACATCAATTCCGTCAACATGAATATCAGCTTGGCTATCTTGACTCGTTCAAAAGGAATATAGGAGAGGCCTTTTTGAAAAACACTCTATACATTATCTTATTATTTTGTGTGACAAAGTCACTTCATGTCAACATATAAGTGCGTTTCAAAGTTCAAATTTGTAGCATACTATTGCCCGAAAGTTCTCTAAGCCACATGTCAAATACAAAGAATCCAAATCGGCTAATTGTATCTGGAGCCACGATGCTACAAACAAATACGAATATACACATATTGCTGGAAATCGGGAGATATAAATGAAGTACTTAAACGAAGTCTGATCTAGTTAGCGATTACTATTGTTAATATAGAAAGAGTATTTGAAGACATTAACAAATCGGTATAAAATGATGGTGCTCTTAAAGCGATATTTTGTATTACGCCTTAATTTCCATTTTGTACGTAGCTACCGAATATTCTGCTTACCCTGAAATAGCACAGATCCTAAATAGATGATCCAAACCACAAACCCATTCGAATACTGCGCCGTTGAACAACATTTCCGGCTTTTATGTGACTTTGATATCCAAAATAATTGTTATATAATTGCCCTGCAACTTTTTCGCCATATTGCTATGCCATATGCATCAATTATGTATATCGGAAAACTAGCATCAGTTTACATGATAATTGGCCCTGGAATGTGAGCTGAAGCTACGTTATGTAATCGCTGCGAAAACACTGAGGTTTGGTAGATAATGCGCTTCACAAAGCATGAAAAAATGGATGTGTGTTGAAATTTGTAAGCGATAGTACAGCAAAAGCACACGGAATATATTTTCCAGATGTTCCCGAAAACGTAAAACCGTGCAAATTAGAAGATATGAGTAACGGATAATAAGCAAAAATCACACGTGGAGCTACAAGAACTGTTGCAAATGACTTAGACACTAGATTGCTAGACTCTGCTCTCTAATACATGGACTGCCAAATCCTTTCAAGTACACGAGAGTCAGTTCCTCGACAGCTAGATTGATATTCTAATTAAATCAATTGCCGTAGTTGGTCCAAAATGAATTGCTTTAATGCTGCTTTGTGGCGCCAAGTTGTGGTCATTTTCATTACCTCTATCAAATGTTCTCTCATTTTTACCCAATCAAGCTCAGAATTGCTTTTAATGGTAGTGCATGGAATGCAATGATTACATTCTGTATTGTATTTATTTTCCAATACCATTATCATCAAATATACATGGAATTACCCGAATGTCGTCCCTTGCAGCTCCATGCAATAAATTTTACAGACTAGGGAACGTGATGTGAAGCTTAAACGTAGCGAGTAAAAAGTATTTGATTAAAACTGTAACAAAACCTAATAATGTCTATAAAGTGATTTCCGCAAAGTACATAAGCGTAATAACTTGTTTCCAACTCATTCCTTACGTTGGTTCTTTATACCTATAGTGGAGCATTATCAGTGAACGGAGGGCCAAAATATATAAGTTTCGGGCCTAGAAGCAAAAAATAGTAAATTGATCCATTTTCGATACCCTTAGAACGAAAGATGAAAAGCAAAAAACCCTGGTGGTATATCTATCACGCCTGGAACGTGGATGCATCTTGGAAAAATACATAGCTACATTTTGCAAGTACTTCTCATAATGGTAGAACGTTTTTCTATTAAATTCTTCATCTTCTGCCAGAATGTGCCACTTTCTAGAGATTTTATTGAATTGGGTAAGATATTGAAAAAGTATAAGCCATAATAATTTATTTATTCACCCTAAATAGTGGAGGCTGAGAATAAGAAGCATTCTTAGTATTAACAAAGTTAGCTTCTGTTTGCGTAGTGTAGGTCATTATTTTTGACTTAACTCAAGCACAAGTGGAAGCTGATGAAGTGTCATATTTTTAATTCTGGAAAAGCAGTTTTACAATAATTCTCCCTATACCTGATATTGATATTAGCTAGTATTCTGATACACAGGCTCTGTAATTTAAACATATCTTTATGGTGTGTTGATAACCCCAGTTGGAAATTGAGGAGATCACTGTAGATTGGAAATATGCCGATAGCACGGTGGCGCAGTAGTAGACGCTATGAGTACTAATCAGTCGCGGTAAAATGCATGGGTTCAAATCACGTGCCAATAGCATTTTTTTCTTGAATTTCATTCTTCCGTAAAAGTGGAATATTCACATACAATTTCAGAGCTGTACTAGTATTTCTTAACAAGTTACGACTGAAGAAAAAATGCACAATAAAATACTTTTACTGGCAAAAAAAATTGATAGAATTATTTTTTAGTCATCTCTATACACACCTTGAAATAATCAGATGACAGGATTTATAAAGATGTGGAGGAACGTCAGTGCTAAAAATCGCATTTAGCGCCATAGCTGCACGTTCACACCACCGCGGTTCGGCAGTTTTCTTATCTGCGCGATATTTTCAAACGTTTTTTGATTTCTTATAATGAAGAAGAACTATTATTATGATTGGCCCTAGCAGAAGATAAAAGGCGAAACAGGTGAGTATTTTGGTGATAATCATGAGTTAATAATAAGAAGAAATAAACAAAGAAGGATATATGGAGAATACCATACTTTATTGCCCGAATTACATAGAGATGCACAAAGTTTTTACGTATACTTTCGAGTGACTCCCGATTGATTTGATGAAGTTTCAAGTTTAATGTGATCTGGCACTTTAGCCCTTTTCCTGCAAGTTTCAGTCTTCGTGACTTGAATCATATAATGTTGGGTACTTGTTCAATTAATTTCTCCGTTGTGGACATCGTGAAAAATGTGGCGATATGCGAAACGAACCGCTGTCAAGGCGATAAGCCACGGGCCACCCCACCGCGCTGGTGTGATCGGTGTTATTTGCCGCTCTAAAAACTGAGAACCGCATGGACAGCGGTGCGATTATCGCTATCGGCTTACCGCGTCGGAGTGGGGGATCCTTAATGCTGCTGCAAACCGGTTGTTGAAAAAAAAAAACGAAAAAAAAACGGCACGTACGACATTAAGTTCTCTTCAAGCCGATCGCAGCGCCCCTATGCTTGAAATCAACAATGACATAATTATAGTATCGTGGACTTCTTAACGATTTCCTTGCACCATTCCATTTTGAAGTTGTACTTATTAAAAAAACACTATTTGAGCTTCGATGTATTCATAGCTTTCCCCTGTTCCTGACACAGAATTAGCAACGCATAATATCTCAATGCCCACAGCGCATTTTCCCAAAGATCAAGATAGAATAAACAAGAGAGCGCTGGCGAGATAGAGTACAAAAAGGCCAATTTGGCCCGCGATGCAAAAGCCATTACGGAACGTTTTGAGATATTCAATAGCCGAGATGGGAGATATGTTATTCAATTAACGTGAACAAAAGATGCGCCCAGTAATTGGGAGCACGGGCACACCGCACCACTGATCATATCATAGGACTACTGATAACAATGCTCGTTTTACGCTACGTTTCACTCGTTCTTTCTGAATGTATGTGTATTTTTCTCCTTTTCTCAACCACCATTTTTCAGACTAAATGAAGCTACTTCCTGCGGCTGCGGCGACATTAATGCAGGCAAATTAGATGCTTCGTTGTTGACCTGAATAGCAATAACTGGTGAGACAGATATGTAGGTAAGAGTGGAGTATGGTAGATTGTTAGACATTCCCACTGACCGACATGGACGAACTTTGAAGACGCGGTTCGAAAACCAAAAAATTACATCAAGTAGGTTGACTCTGTACTTCCCACGTACCGCCGTTATCAGTTCGTAAAGGGCTATATTCAACATAAACTAGAAACTCTGAGAAAAAGTTCAGTCAAACAGGTCCATACAATTAGTCGACCGACTTTATTTGCCTGCCTACTTGTAGTGCATCTGGAAACGTGAGATACCTCAATCGGTCAGACGAGGCAGCGCGGTCAGAGCATAGGAAACACTATGCTGTGGCGCGGCGGAAATATGGACGACATCATACCAGAACAACAAGGCCGATGTCTGCGATCCGTCTGCAGAGCATAATTTTAGGGCTAATATACAGAGAAATCTATGATGTGTGAGATATGTGGAATAGGTGAGTAGAATTACCAAGGTTGGGAGCGTATAAATGTAATAATATCATTTTAAAAAATGATGATGGTGATGGATGCACCATATTTCATATAATATCTTTTCTAATAGTCAGAGCGATTTCTACCTGAAGTAGCCAAAGATTTATTAATATCATTTCATGTATTCGACGTTTGCAACACATGTCAATCAAGGGTTAATCCAACGAAGTTTCATCTAGAACAAGACGCTTCAATGATAACTTTAACTCAAAGTGAGGAAAGATTGCTCCATTATCTGTATTCTTTCAAGTAATGACCTGAATAGTATTGCTCATATATCCTTCTCAATCTTTGATGGAACAGACAATGACATAAAATCATGAACCGGGCGCAGAGCAAAGAAGATCGTTTAGTTCTGTTTCGGCCTATGGATGGAAGGAACAGAATTTGAACAAGCACATTGGTTGGATAACGATACACACAAAGAAAGAATCGTCCGTAAATTAATGTACCTAACATTCCGCTATTAGTCTCGCACAAGCTGTAGCAACAGTTTGTCCACTTCCAGAAAATCAAGTTTTATTGTCAAAGATTGAATGCTTTCAGCACCGGCATTCCTCTAGACCAGTGAGTTTTCTGTGCCAACGTATGACTCATATATGTTATACGCGTATATTCCAAATTACTCTATCACAACAACACAGCATCGTATCATTTTAGAAAAGTAGGACATTTCACAACACAGTCTATAAGCACATAACGGAAAAACATCTTTGGATGAAAAAGGTTAAATCCAGTAGTTTACAACACCAAGAATTAAGTTTGGTGGTTCGAATGCCTATATTTCGTGGCGCAATATATTGGAGCTTTTACTAGGACACACCTGGTTTACATATAAGAGTTCTCCATAATAGCATTTACTCGGGCTAAATGTTTCCATGTGTAACAACTCATGTAACTATTTTATATAGGAGAATTGCTATAAAATCATGTAAAGCTTGGGTGCACCCAGGTACTACGCTGTTAGAGCTGAAACATATGAGAAACAATTATTGAAATATAAAGTGACCCCTACACACATATCGTCGCCTTCCGGAGAAAATCACGTAACTCCACATTTTAGGGAGATACATAGTTTGCCTACAATCCACTAGAATAAGTTCATAGATTATCATTTTGTTTTCTAATATTTGTTTTTTATCAAACCACAATAGCTGTCTAAAATAGTTTACTGACATTTCGGCTGCCGCATAATGAATTATATGAATTAAAGAAATCAAGAAACCAGGTAAATAGATTGATGAAAAATGATCCATAGTCATGTCTTAATTCAAATGTGTTTTTATAAAGGCAGCCGTGGAGGGTTTTTATATTTCAAATTAATTTTAAATCGTCATTCTATTATTTGAACAAGGATGTGGAAGCCTCACTAAAGTCCTTACCACCTATGGTTTTGATTGTTGCCCAGAAAAATCAAGATAGATTAACCATGTCTTTTATGAGGTTAAAAATCCTTATTCCCAACATTGTGATTATCTTTTGTCCACAGATCATTCAGAATGTCTAGCAGAGCCAGGAAAATATTAGATATGGCAAGAGAGGGAATCTATGAGGTTGGAGATAACGAAATATGTAATCTGATCAGCTGTGCAGAAAATAGTATTGTGGAACCAGGCTTTGCCACCCTCGAGGATGTAGTTTACCCCCAACCAACACATGATCTGTTTGATTCAGCTATACAGGAATTTCAGCAATCGGTACCAGCACTAATTGACGGCATAGGACAGTCTGGCAGCACACAATGTGACACATTACAGTCCAACGAAGAAGTTAATTTGGTTGAAGGGGAAAATGAGAACGCTGCATATGACACGTCGCCATCAAATGAAAATAGAGTTGATTTGATGGAAGAAGAAAAAGAGAACGCAGCATATGGAATGGCAGAACAAATAGAAGAGTTGTTCCAGAGAAAGAGGGCTAAGCGGCATAATCTTGACCAATCAATGTGGTTAAAAATTAGAAATCAAGCGACCCGCGAAAAGGGCTTAGCATATAAAGGCAAAATGAAGGTTGGTGGAAAATGGAAATATGACATTCCTCGAAACAAGAAAATGTTATCTAATGTTTGCGACTGTAAGATAACAACTAAATCTAGTAAAATAGAGTGTAGAAAATTGACTCAGGAAAACCGAGAATATATATTCAATATATTTTGGAACCACATGAATTGGCAAGAGAGAAAAATTTATATCCAGAGTTTGGTGAAAATTGAAAATGTAAAAAGAAGAAGGGGAGCCAATGAAAATAGTCGAAGAAACTATTCACTAAAGTACTACCTTAAAGTCGAGAACAAAGAATTAAGAGTCTGCAAGAAAATGTTCCTAAATACTATGAGCATGAAGGAATCTACAGTATTAAACTGGACGAAAAGTGACAAATTGGAAGAAAATGAAAAGAGACTAAATGACAAAAGAAAACAGAGTAGGAGTAAAATGTATGGAGGAAGATACGAGGCACTAAACCAGTTTTTCGATTCATTACCGAAAGTCGAATCACACTATTGCCGAGCATCAAGCAGCAAACTGTATTTGGAACCGATGTGGGCTTCAACAAATCAGTTGTATGGCTTTTACAAACGTCATCATTGCCCTGACAGCGGTGATGAACCCGTATCACGAACGATCTTTTTCAAAGAGTTCAATATACGAAATCTCTCTATATATGTTCCCAAAAAGGACCTGTGTGACACCTGTGTTGCATACGATGCAAAAAATCTTCCAGAAGAAGAATACGATTTACATCAGGTAATGAAAAAAGAAGCTAGAGAAGAAAAAGAGAAAGATAAGAAGTCATCTGCTTCAGTCTTTACGATGGATTTGCAAGCAGTCCTCCTATGACCAAAATCGACGGTCAGCGCAATGTATTATAAGACTAAGTTGATCGTGCACAATTTTACATTGTATAACTTAAAAACCCAAGACGGATACTGTTTTTTATGGAACGAGACGGAAGGTGGCCTTACGTCAAACAAATTCTCATTTATATTGGCTGACTTTATAGAGAACACTATAATTCCTTCACTACAGGAAGAGCAAAAAGAAATAATCCTATATAGTGACGGCTGTACAGGGCAGAATCGAAACTCTATCCTGGCGAATACTTTGGTTAACATCGGAATGCTCCATAAGATCACCATCATCCAAAAATATCTCGAAAAAGGGCATACGCAAATGGAAGTCGACTCAATGCACTCTTGCATTGAGAAGAAGATTCGGAACCGTAAAATAAATATACCTGCTGATTATGTGCATGCCTGTGTGATTGCGAGACAAAATCCAAAGCCTTCTTTAAGAAATTCGATACTCTTAATTACTACAAATCCATTCGACCCGGTAGAGATACAGTAGTTAAAATACGTGCTTTAAAGTATGACCCATCTGGAAAGATCTACTACAAATTGAGGCACACTGACCCCTGGGATCAACTAAATCAGAGAGTTAAGCTGTCACCACCGAGACCAACACAGAGCTTACCAAACATGTATCAAGAAAGAAGGAAGATAAAAAAGGAAAAATATGATCATCTCCAAATTTTGAAGAAAACTCTACTTCAAGATTATCATACCTTCTATGATAATCTTCCCTACGAGGAAAATTAATTTTTCACTATAAACTATGTTCTATGTAAATACATAATATAATACCTTTTTTAGGTTTTTCTGGAAAAATACGTATATCCCCTACCATAAGGACAAAAATTGCGTAACTCCTTAAAGAAACATAGTTTTATACTTAGCACATTTTTTTTTGTTTTCATCGATGTGTGGCAGTTTTTCCAAGAATTAGTAATTTATAGTATAAATTTCGATAAATTATTACATAAACTCAATCTACAGGAAAGTTTTTTGTCTCCCCTGAAAAATTTGCCTTTGGGAAGATAAGTGATTTTCTCCGGAAGGCGACGATATATTGAATAAATTAAGGATAAAAATATAATGAAGCTCATGTCGTTCAAGCATTTTGTCCTCTAGTTCTAAGGCAACTAGGGAAAAACGTAGACCCCTACTTCTACCTATATCTACCTCAATATCTGCTTTGCCTTTTCAACGAGAATGAAGAATTGTATTTTTATACAAGCAAACTTAACTGTTGCAATTCAAGATAATAACATCAGAAGTAAGTGAAACTGCAAAGGAAGATGACCAAGAAGACATAGGTTTCATCCCGACCTGGTGAACTGAAAAATTGTAAATGGACAACGCAGCAGGTTCGTGAGCATTTCAAACACCTATACCTCAAATGTAACACCGGAAACGCATCCTTTGGTTTTCATGTTGATAAAAAGTAAAAATCATAGAGGTGGAACTTCAAATCTGCCTGATTGCACATAGTGCAAAACATGTTCAAAAACATTTTTAATATGCACCTGTTACTACGTTACCGCGCAGCCTAATCCGGCAACTAGGAGAATGGATCACTCCCATTTAAACGTCACTGATGAAACTCTCAATCAAATTCGACAGCTAACTAATTCCGTATTGAAGAAACAGTGCCGAAACCCTCAACCGAAATCGGCAGTGGTTTTTTGGCAGCCTGGAAATCGCATCTTTAAGCTTTAAGAGACTCAGTTTCACTGATCTATATCGTCTGGTTTGCTGAACTGACTTTTATTTAAATGAGGTCGCATTGTCATTCAAATTACTAATTTCATCAGCCAGTGGACGCGACTAATTTGCCTGATTGCTCATTTCAGGGAAACAATAAAAGTCATACGAAGACGAGCCCACTTTTATTTCCCATTTTCATATTTGATGGAAGGTTCACAATAATTACTTTGAGTTGCTGAAAAATAAGTAAAATTAATAATGATAGTAACGTGACTGTCTCTAGTTTTAATTTTAAATAATTTCAGTAATTATTTTGCTCAGTCAGTAGCGCACACGTGCTTACATGATTTGATATAATCGGATAATGAGTACAGCAGATTCCACTATAATGATGTACGGTTGAAGGATCACAGATGAAAAAATCCTTGATCGATATGTTAAGGCAATGATCATTTATTTCTCATCATAACATTTTGTTAGTCCAGAACTGTTAGACAACTTACCAGGTCAAAAAATGCTGACGCGATTTCCGTTTGACCAAGTCTGGATCATCCCTATATACTGAATAAAGGAGATAATACGAAATTCATATTGCGCATACAATATATAATATACTAATTACAAATACACTAGTAATATAGCTATATTACTAGTTTGCTCAACGCAGAGGAGACCGTATTTACTGTACCGCCGGAATCGGCGGATTCAAGCGGCCACAGTGGCTGTCAAATGCAAACTGGGACACAGCTCCAACAGACAGCTTGCTGTTTTCACATCCGTAGTGGTCGATGCAGGTGATAGATGGCACTTTGTGCAGTCTTCGATAGATCGTATGCCGTGTTCGTTGACATGTAGGTTGATCCGAACAACTGCCTCTCCAAATTCGTGAAATTGGGAAAAAGATCGAACCAAAATCTTCTGTAGCAGCAAGTACGCGTTCCCTTGGACATCCATACAGATGTGGGGAAAATAATGTGTCTCAGAAACCGATGAAGTGACAGTCCATTGGGAAACCAAGATCCGACTATATAGAAATAAAGGTTAGTACAAGACTGTACCGTGCTGTGGTGAAGAACTACACACACGCACAAATTAATCTTTCTGTGCTTCGTTCTACAGGGTGTTTCAGTTTATTGTTGCATAACTTCAAGATTCAATAGAACTTTTAAAATTAATGCATAAAGTCTATATAAACATGGGTCGAAAAATGCGTGGCTTCCGAAATACAGGGTGTTTAAATTTACTTTCTAAAATAGTTTTTTTTTAAATATTTCGAACAATATTTGATGTATAATAGTGAAAATGGGTATACAAGGGTTTTTTGGTACGATAAAACGAACCATGGGCATAGTTTTACTGTAACCGCTAGAGGGCGCTCTCTACTGTACCTGCAGTGTATTAAAATGAATGAAAATTTTTTCTTAGTGCAATTTCTTGCTTTTTGAATAAAAAACTGATTCTTCGCACTTTTCAACATAAAAAAGCTCTCTTGTGAATCTTCGTTATAGTTAGCTGTTTTTAAGATATTTCGATTTTTAAGGTTCGATGCATTTTTAATTATTTATGATAAAATAACGTTAAAAAGTCAGTATATCGATAATTTTTACAAGTAGGCTGTGTCTGCAAATATTTTTGAAATTGAAAGCAGAATAAGGTTAAACGTCAATTAGTTGACAGTTAGTTTTGTTGACTGTTGAAACCTGAAACGTTTTTTGCAATTGTGAATGCACGAAATTTAGTTTCTTTCACCTGTTTTTTTTTTGTAAGTTTTATAAAAATGCCATTTTTATTCTCCAATCAAGAGTTAGCGGATATTCATTTTGTGTATGGCTTTGTAAATGGAAACGCAGCAGAAGCAGCCAGAGAATTCGCACGAAGATTTCCAAACAGACGACATCCAACTCGCTCAGTATTTGTAAGAGTGCATCGCCAAATAATTGAAAATGGTTTTGGAAATCTCCAAAGGGATCAAAACATAAATGTTCGTCAGCGCAGATTCACCCGTATGATTCTGCGTGAGTTTGATAGAGATCCGACCACAAGTGTTAGGAGAGTTTCTGGTGCCTTGGGAATTTCAGCAAGCCATGTTCACCGTGTTCTTAGAAATGACCATAGACGTCCTTACCATTTGCAACCTGTGCAAGGACTACAGCCAGGGGATGGAGAACGAAGAATCACATTTAGTCAGTGGATTCTTGATAGAACTGATAATAGTAGGAAGTTTTTAAGTAACGTTTTATGGACCGATGAGTCATGCTTCACTAGACGTGGAGTGGTAAATTTTCATAATCAGCATATTTGGTCGCATGAAAATCCGCATGCAGTTCTGGAAAGAAATTTTCAGCATAAATTAAGTGTGAGCGTGTGGATTCGTATCTACCGTAATCGACTATTTGGACCCTACCTTTTGCCTGCAAGGTTAAATGCTGCGACCTTCTTGGAATTTTTGAAGGCTGAACATGCAAATATGTGGGATGATGTTATGTTAGATTTAAGAATATTGGCCTGGTTCCAGCTTGATGGTTGTCCAGCTCATTATTCGAGAATAGTTATAATCTGGCTGGACGAAAATTATCCAGAAAGATGGATCGGCCGTGGAGGACCACTCGCCTGGCCTCCACGATCCCCTGACCTAAATCCATTAGATTTCTTTGTGTGGGAATTTCTAAAAGAAAAAGTGTACCAGACTCCCGTAACTACAAGAGATATGCTAATAGACAGAATCAGGAATGCATGTGATGAAATAAGGCCTTATTTGAATAATGCTATACCACGTTCGATCATTCGTAGATGTGAATTGTGTATTGAACACTTGGGTTTACATTTCGAGCAACTACTTTAGATTTTGTATGTTTGTCCTAACTATCCAATAGCATTTTAGTTGTAAATAATTAATTTAATTTGTAAAAAATAATATTGGAAAATTAAACAAATTAATATTGTTTTTTTGTGTTTATTTGGAGTTAGGAATTATTGCTGTGTTTAAAAACACAATCTAAAGGATCATCTTAATTACTTGTAATGCCCAAATCGAAAATGTAAAAAAAATATTATTTTCCCATAAATAATTAAAAATGCATCGAACCTTAAAAACCGAAATATCTAAAACGCCTAACTATAACGAAAACTTACAGGAGAGCTTTTTTATGTTGAAAAGTGCGAAGAATCAGTTTTTGTATTCAAAAAGCAAAAAATTGCACTAAGAAAAAATTTTCAGTTCAACGAAGTATGATGGAAGAGGTCGTAACTCCGTTGGTTAGGTAGCAATTATCACACATATAGCCGAGTCATAAATTGATTAGCCGGTTTATATTCAACTTGACTGAAAAATTAGTTACAGTATAAAAAGTAATATACAACAGGATATTCTATGCCATTTATTAGTCAACAAATAGCAGATAAAATGATTTTTACAGTAGTATTGTGTTTTCTATTTTTGCATTACTAGTCTGAATACGAATTGTGTAGCAGTAGATAACTAGTAATGAATAAAAAACGTATTTTTATAGATAAGGGATTTGTGTTGAGATGCTGGATAAATTTATAAGTACGTTAAGTTTTGTTAACAGTCCCTACTAGCATATCGATCTTTAACAGAAATTGAATCTCTAAAGTTAGTTAGTTTACAACTTTACAACTGTGCGATATGCCCTATCCCATGTCATCATTTTGGATATCATTCATCAATTCATATCAAATTATGCTATTTTAATTATTAATACGTGTACGGTTAACGTGGTTACTTAGCTAGTTTATAGTCACATATATTTACAGCCACAGCTAGATTATTATAGACACCTTACATATACATATACACTTACTTTTTTCCAAGGATTTTAGTATCAAGCAGCCTCTAAACATGTTGGTTGGTTATTGGAGAAAAACTGTGTTTTGACTTCTCGCGACAACCAGTGGAAATGGACCCAAAACAAAAACAAAAATCTAGCCCACTTGATGGAAACAAAATAGTTTCGAGCTTGTTTCAATTTTGTGTTTGTTTTCCGGGTTTTAGAAAATACGAACATAAAATACACTCAACTGTCCGCTTAGTGGAAAGCCGCCTTAAGATGTGAGATGCAGAAGACTCCAAAGGCCAATGAGGCCAACCGGCAGATTATAAAGGCATTTCACCACTCTGTGATACAACGTTGTTTCATGCTTTTTAGAAATCTTCAATATGATATCGGTCTAGCCATTAGAGACACACAAGAGAAACAGTGGAACATGTGATCCGCCTTCAGTACAAGTTTCAGCTGGCTCGAGGCATTTGGTTGTCTGTAGCGATTTTTTTTGTGAAACAGTCTTTCCTATTGTGTTCTAAAAATAAATGACATCAATTTCGAACAACGGCGTGCTATCAGGTTTTGCTTGAGACTTGGACACATTGTAAATAATATTTGAATGAACAAATTTGAAAAACTCAGTCTCATCACTTAATTTACAGGCCTCGCATGCATTGAGCGAAGTGGTGACAATGCTACCTATGACTTGTTCGTCAAACGTTACCGACGTAGAAATCAGTAGTACCACTTCTGGCGAACTGATCATAGGCGGTATTGTCGCCTCTCCGACGTTAGTCTTTTTAGCTATTTAAAAAAATAGGTGTTGTACATCCCTGTACCATCAGCCGATATCACCCTGTACATGAACATTCACACCACCCTGTACATCAACATCCACACCACTCAATCCAAAGTGACGCCAGCGTGTGCGCATGTGCAGACAGATATTCTGGTGCTACGATTTCGTTGCATCTCGCCCGGCTACCCCGTTGGTGAAATCGTGAACCAGGAATGAAAGAACTCACGCTTGAACCACTGGACACAACACGTCGGCTCCCGGATCTACCAATCGATCGCGCGATCGACTAGAGGCGAAAAAGACATTATTAACCTGTTGAATGTATCGCTTGTACATTATAAGTTTGTATTCAGTCCAAACCCAATAAACGTTGTTTCAAGAAAATAAAGTGTTATATGCGACATGAGCATACAAAACAGTAGGTATGCGCCTTCTAATAGCTGTCTGTCAGCTGGGACAGACACTCTAGAGAAAATAAGCAGAATTTTTGCTGCAACGTTTTAAAATTACAAGTGGGTTCAGTTACGGAGATATCCCAACTCAACAGATTCACAAATCGAAATCTGGTAATTTTAGACATCAGATGTACTTACCCTGATTCTCGAAACGTAAGAGTCTAAATAACAGAACAGCCTATATACGTTTATAATCGAAAAAATTTCACACGGGACAAAATTCCTGCATAGCTCTTGTGGCAAACACCGTTTTTCAAATCTCAAACATTTAGCTGTTAAACTACGGATACGCTTAAGGACCATGCTGCACTATTTACCAAATTTGAGACAAGGAAGCGGTGCGGTAGTGTGTTTGTAGTGCAGAGGTTAAAGTTTACCGATAATATTATGAGTAGCGGATAGCAATTCCTTGTTTCTATTTATTATATTGCAAAAATATTTGTTATGTATGCTTACCACGTCAAAATGCACCGAACTGAAAACCTTCACAGCACATGTATACTGTTGGCATGCAGAATTTGATGTATATTAATTATCCCGCAAATATTCAATTAAATATATAGGTAACAAATACAATGCATACAGATTAAATTGACCCATTCAAGGTCTGCAAGCACCCAAGCGTAATGATTTTAGGCTAGCGGAAAAGATAATTTTTAGTGGGATCCTGCAAAATCAAGACCAATTTAAAACCATTCAACAGAATTACAGTGATGCCCCACAATATGCGTTGCGTGGTGGGCCGACCCATGTGCTAGAAGTTTGTGCAGCCGGCACAAGCGCCGGGAAAAATGTGCCAAGCCAAAATCTCTGAATTGATTTTCTCAGTTATTCTTCTTTTGGGTACATGGAACAGTATTCGCCAAAGTCGAGGAAGATAACTGTGATTTCAATATTCTGGACTTCAAATGTGCTGCATAAATTTTAAGACAGTCAAAATCCTATAAAGTAGAAATAGATATTTTTCAAAAAATAAATGTCAGTTTTTCCCTAACTTTGTACGATCGAACGAGCAGCAACGTCTGGTTAAAAGTCTTTTGTTGAAGGATAATGGCTTTTAGGTATCATCACAGAAAACTGACAAAGCAAATGCAATCCCGCATTCAAATCTGAAAACTAAAATTAGATCGCCTGGTTTGGAGGACCATATCCCAGATTGCACTCAATGGAGAGTACCTATAGAGGCATGGGTCTTTGTGAAGTTTTAAGGTCCTAGCTCAAATGAATTTTAGCGTTTTGGCAACTTTGTCCTGTCCCTGAAACGTATTCGGCCCCAGAATCATGGATTACTATGAAGTAACATTGTCCAAGGAATTCAAAAATGATCTTCACATTGTGATCTGGTAACTTGTTCGACAAATATATAAGTAAAACGTTATTATTTTTCATTGTTTTATTTGGCTGACAATTCGCATGTCCTCCGAAACGAAAAAAGCACATTTTTTCAATTCTTCCGACAATTTCACTTAGGGATAGTCATATATTGCGGAGCCTGATTCCTTCCAATGACAGGAGTTGTGAGAAAATGGAAATATTGTCAAAACGACTAAAATTCTCCATTTAGTCGAAGAATATTTAACCAATATTGAATTCTCTTGAATATCCTGTTGTTAAGAGTTCATATCGCTATTCAGAAAAAAAAATAACCACACTCTCATGAAACACAGTTAGTCAAATTAATAAGGATTTTCAGACAGGAAAGAACACTACTGATTCATGTATGATACTAACAAGACTTAAACATATACATACAGAAGGCTCCATTTTCAAACAGTTCAAATGCTTTGAAACTAAAAAATATATTGTGAAAAGTTTGGGTTAATCCCCATACTTACAAACTACTTTCAGCAGCAAAAAAAACTGAGTATCGAGAACAATGTGCCGGCACAATGAGGGGAGGTAAAATTTTATGTTTGGCGTTAATCTTGACCTTAGAATTATTTAAAATCTAAATCACCTCCAGGTCACTTTAGAATGCTTCTACTACGACTTTGTAGGTTTTGGTCAAGGTCAATATCAAATTCATCTCCGAAAGTAAGATTTTCCTCTTTTTCGTCGGTGGGGCCAGAAAAATATGGTTGCAGTTAGAGTTTTCAAGTATATCTCTATCTTAAAGTTCATGCTGAAGGTTAGCATTCGACTGATTCTTCAAAATCCTTCAAGTTTTCTTTTGACCATTCTTTAGTTTCTTGCCCTGCCACGGTTTTACATTAATGTTAATCAAGCCTGTCGCAAAAGTAACTACTGTCATAACGTAGCCAAGTACACATTTTTCTTTGACCCCCCGAAACCTTTTATAATAACCTCCAATTTCACTCAACAGTTAATTATTTTCTCCTAAAACGAAGCAATTAAAAACACGAGGTAAATTTTAATTTGGTGAAGGATGCTGAGTTGAATGAGGGAAGGACTGAAATGGGTACAAAGCGCCCGCTCATTTTTATTTCTTTTTTATTAAAAGTAAGATATTAAATCAGTTTATCATAATATCCGGCAGACGGTGGCAGAAAGTTTTGTGGCAGCGAAGTAAACGATATTAAGCTTAGAGGCTCAGGAATTCTTTTCTCCCGTGCCCCCGAGGATTACTGAGATTTTATTTTGCACGTATAAGTAAGGTACCTAAAGTGACAAATGAGACACTGCACTTCCTACGCAAAGCCGTCATCAGTTCATAAAGGATTAAATCAGCGCAAATTAAATCTTCTGGGAAAATTTTTTGTTATGAACGCGTACAACGGAGAATTTGAATGGATCATGTCAGTCAAACAGGCGCATACAATTATTATTCCATAGATATACTTTCCCTGCACTACCGGTAGTTAATGTTCATTTGGCAACGTTGTCCCATCCCACATCTGCGCGGCATCGCCCACCGCGGCACCGCTGCAGCGAGTTTATTCCGCTGCAGTATGGAACACCCCGGTGAGCTTGGATACCACGAGTACACAGATCGAAAGCTTGTCTCTATAATTTTAATTTTTCAAGGCAAATATACGAGGAAATCTATGAAGTGTGAAATATGGCGAATGGGTGCACAGAATTACTACGTACAGTTCGCCCACGTGAATAAGTATCTGCTTGCCACCGTGCAAAGGTCACTGTGGACCGACTTCCTGAAATGGGATAATCAAATCCTATCAGTGCATCGATTGGAGGACATCGACAAGACGTAGTATTTAAAAACAGGCTACGTAGAATTGGTGCTTCGTTGCCGAAATAACATTTATGTCTATAATTTTAATATCATTTGGAAATCATAAATCTTCTCCGGTATTGATCAATAAATAAAATCATACATCTTGCAAAGATTAGTGCAAGCGGTTCAGCTGATCCTTTTTCAAAATATTGTCAAGGAAACTTGTGGTCCACCACGTGTTCATCAGGAAACCAACACGTGTATTTTACTTCATGACTGAGGGTCAGTGGTATATCATGGAATGATGGTGGATTGAAATCCCTTATCTTCCGTCACTTGGTGAAGATGACTATCTCAGTCTTAGATGGGTTGACTGACAGCCCTGTCCCCACGCACAATTTTTCGACATACATTTAGACTAACTGCATTCTCTCGTAGACGACCTAAAACAAGGACAACTTCATATCATGGTAATACAAGTAAAATTACTTCATCACAAAATTACCAAGCAGTCGTCAAATAAATTGTTGGTAAGTGAACGGAGAAGACACAACTGGAACATTATACGACCATTAAAAATGAACAATGTTTCGGCAGAATCATATCATGGAAGCAATTATACTGAAATGTATAATGTGCTAGCCACTTCAAAACAAGAGGACAATGAGACTGATGAGTCATTAAAAAATTGAACACCAACCTGGAACTGCTAAAAATTCTAGAGGAAAAAATTGCAAACTGACACTCGATGAATGATGCACAATGATGGCGGATGGCGCCTTGATCGTCTTGATGAAAAAGTTTATCTTTCAAATTCCCGATGATACAGCGCCCTCTGTAGGTGGCGATTTGAAATAAAAGTGACTTCAGCGCCAGAGTGTGTGCGAGCCACAATAAGGGGGGCAAAACATTTCTTGGCGGGAACAGCTTAGTGATGTATCTAAATTTATTTCGGTAATTTGTGAAACCTAAGAGGAGTATGGAAGTTGGTAATCAACTTGACATTGACATACTAAGCCCTACCACTTATTAGCAACTCTATTTTACGTTAATGTACTACCATAGGCTGTGATATCAAATAACAGATATCAAGTAGTAGCAATTCATTACCAGATCGCTTATAATTTATTTAGCTTGTCATCTGAATGAGCACTGTGACCTACATTTATTCAAAACATTGCTTCGTGCCATTTGTTTTCATTATCTATGGTTACAAATGACCCCGACATTACACTTGCAAGTATCTGGTCTTGAACTCCGTCACAGTTCAGTGATTTAAATGAAGAAACATATTCACGCATTGCGGTTCGAATTTGTATTGAACACATCTGCCGTTTCTAAGCTTTTGTCCCAAAGTGACATCTGCACTGATCCAAGAATCCCAAAAAAAAACTGAAGGTACCGCAAGAAGACAACATGGTGCGGCATAAGCTGGTAACAAATCGATAAGTCACTCTATAAATGGGTTTACAACTTTCAGATTGCCAGAAAGCACAATTAGGAAAAAATACAAATAGTAGGTAAATTGTAAAAGGTATTGGAACCCAAAAAGACTCAAAATCGTCATGATTCAACAGTTGATTGGCCATAGATCAGTCGTTCGCAGGTTGAGAATATGCGTCATGATTTTGTTGGAAATATTGTCACGAGCGATCCTTCTATAACCCTTTACTCTCGCCAACTCGTTAGCTTACGAACAGCTATCCTAAACCATGATGAGTATGATAATCAGCAATGGTGTATCCTTATCAGCCGAGGTGTCGATTTGGTGATTATAAAAAACTAGCTGGGCTGACATGCAAGGAAATTCCCTCTCTAAGTGCTGTTTGCCTCGGGGGTCAAGTCTTGCAATTTTTCCCTGCGAGAACACCAGCTGAGCTCTACAGTGTAACCAGAGTAAGTACCTTTTTTATATGTTTATATCAATAGAGCCTGTTTGTGAGTACTTGGGACTATATGTTATTTTAACAGCCCTTTGCAGCGCCAAGCGAGACTGCTGAGCCCCAAGTCATAAAATCGTGTTTGACTTTTATTTATACAGGATGACCCATTTATGGTGGGACGGAACATTGCTTCTAGACAAATTAAATATATATATATATATATCAATGATAATGCATAGTATCTGGGGGCATACGTCTAAGTTGTATAGAGTTTCTAAATTTTGAGCCACATATCAAAATCAAATTTTTCTTTGCTCTACTCATTTTTTCTTTTCTTTTCCTTTCTCTTTTTCCGTGACATTGTCTGGTTTCTGGGCAACCAGGAATAACAAATTCGAGTAACGTACATTAGACAGTGACTAATGGACAAAAGTCCTACGGACCGTCCAGACAAACAAATGAGGAATAGTCATCAAAATCAAAATTTTACTGGATATTCGGATGAATTATTTTAAGAGTATAGAAACGCATGAGAAGAACACCGAATGACTTAAGGAAGGTTGGGAAGAACACCATAGGATCGGTCTTCACCCATCATCCCTTCGAGGGAGGAATAGGTGAACGGAGAGATAACATGGCCACCTCAGTGTCTCGTATGTTTCACCGCCGGATCATTTTCCAAGAAAACGGGATTCAGTGGAACGGGAATATACTTGGAAGACAAAGGCATGCAGAAAAGCTTTGCACTTGGAACCTGCACACCGATCTTCCAGGCAGAGGTATTCGCCATTTTAACGGTGGCAAGAGAGCAAGAAAAAAGTTTCACCGGTAAAAAGGGTGTATGATTCTGATAGGACTGATTGGTATACATTTAAGAGGGCGATTGAGGAATATAATGAGTGGGAGAATGACCTGGGGGTGAATGAAGAAGCAGCTAGGTTCCAAAAGCACTTACAGGAAGTCTGTAAGAAAAAAAAATTAAAACAAAGAAGTGTGAACAGGAGGAACTTGGCTGGCGGTGCGAGAGGATTGAAGGGATCAGGAGGAGTGTTAGAAGTAAAGAAAGAGCACGGCAGAGAGAGACAGTGAGAAGCACATGAGTGAGAAAGAAAAAGAAAAGAATTTGTAGATGAAAAGAATAGATATAAGAAAGAGGTGAACAAGAGGAAGGTTGATTGGATGTCAGAAAAACTGGAGAGTATGCAAGTCGGTAACGCGTGGGAGACGGTTGATGAAATGCAAAGGAAAAAAAAGGAATTAATACAGTGAGAGAAGACGAGGGGACTTGGATGAGGACTGCTGAGGAGACGGACGAATGGCTCCTAGTGAAGTACTTCTCGGATGAGGATGGGTCCTGGGAGGCTGTTGACCACCTCGCCGGATCTCAAGACGAGCCCTTTACACAGGGGGAGTTGGACGATTCGGCTCGTGGGTTGGAGCCTGGTAAGGCTTTGGAGGAGAATAGATTTCCCTTTGAGGTCTTACCGCAGGTCCTGGAGGGTAAAGGGAAGTACATACTCGGGTTGATGAATAGGTGTATGTAGAGGGGCGTGTTCCCGGATGCATAGAAGGAAGCAAGGGTGATTTGGATTCCCAAAGGGGATGGGTCCGCCAGACCCGTGTGCCTCCTGCCCACCTTGGGAAGATGACTCGATCGGACAGTAAACTCGAGGGTGCAATATTGCATTGAAAGTAAGGGCCGCGAGTGACTGCCAGTCTGAGTTAATGTGGGGTGCCTGACAACCTGAGGAAGCTGTGAGGAAGAGGTTCATTGAGGAGTGCCAGTCAATCAGGAAACATCGCCTGGCTAGGCTGGGGGCTAGAAGCACTAGCATCGATCATGAGCCTAGGCTAGGCATAAGCAGGAGGCAAGTCAACACGGCCCTGATTGAATGGGTATATAGGGCCCTAAAAAACAATGTGGCGAGGGAGAGATGACTGGACAGGGGGTAGAAAATGACTCAGCCTTTTGGTGACACTTTTAATGATGAAGAGAGACCCAACATGAGCGGAATGGTCGGATATCCTCACCTTTATTAGGAGGTTAGGAAAGTTCGACAGGGTAGTTAATTAACATGTGGAGTAGAGTGTTTGTTGTACACTTGAGGTCGAAAAAAAGGGCCAGAGGTGACCCACTTGCCTGCCTCCACCTCCCCACCACTAAAGGAGGTGGAGGAGCTGGAAATTAAAGTATTGTAGGATTAGGGTAGCAAAACAATTTACTCAAAATTCGCAATACCGCAAAGAGAGCGGTGAAACAGCAATAAGGGGTGATCCATAGGAGAGGGGCTGAAATGCGGAAATTAAGAACGAGATACGTGTTTATCTTGTTCTGTGATAGATGTCGGTTTGTCGGTGTATTGGGGCGGCCGGCGCAATAACGTAACTGCTGCCTGGGGCTGGCATTACCTTCGGTAGAGTAATGACGTAATGAGCGAGCAATGAGCGCCGAAGCGATGGAGGCGGTGCCGCTGTTATTGGAGTCGATCTGTCAGATGGTTAGGTGATCAAGGGAAGGAGAGAGACAAATCGGATCGGTTCGACTTGATGGAAACACATTGATACTATTCACTCCGCCTATCTCAAGAACAGGGCTATGCATTTACTTGAAAGAAATGAATGTTTATGCTACAGCGGCTTGATGAAGGAAGGTGTATTGTTTTATACATCGCAATGAGTTCCCTTTTTTAGGACATTTCATTACACCTGTTTGCTCAACAGGATTCATTTCTATTAAAATCCTTGTCTCATATGAACCAATAACACAGCATCAAAACAGTTTGGGATGCACTTTGAATTTTGTTAACATTATCCTGTTTCAATATCAACAGTAAGTATCTGCAAAGGGGTCGGGGTAGCGCACAAAGATCAACCATCGTACAGTATCCAATAGTATTTTTTTGTTTCATAAATCCCTAACGCGAGTCTTTTGGGGATGTCACGGGTTCGACAAATTGACTCATTTCATATCTTCATGGAACCGGCTAATATCACTCGCCAACAAGTCCACCTGCCCAACATAAATTTCTTGTTTCCCCACGTCCAAAACAAACACCTTTGAGATTTGCAAATAAAGCTGTCAGGGCCCACTGGCACTTCTAATCAGCATACACAAGGGCACATTTTCCATTGGTTTTAGGGAAACCTTGACGTAACGCATTCCCTGTAAGAAATATGACGTTGACAGATTGCTATGTCACTAGTCTACAACTTAGTTCCAGTCGCAGTTTCTGATCACCACCCTTACCAATTAACGTCATCGTTGCCAAATATGACATAAAGTTCATATCAAGGGTCTCACAAGGCTCAATTACATCCTGTGCTGTTTTTAGTGTATATATCAGATATAAATCTTTGCTATGTACAGATGTATGCTGATGATACACAAATTATACATAACTACAGTCCTGTCACTTTAACTGTGGCACAAAATGATTTAGAATCGCTCTGAAGTACATAATTTGAAATTAAATGCAAATAAATGCACGGCATTCACATTTTGTTCAGAACATGATAAAAATAAAATTATAACACTTGAATATGAGTATGAATAGCGTAAGACTAAATTTTTGTGAGTATTTTAAGTTTTAGGACTACATATTGATGAACAACTTCGATTAATAGGGCACGTAAATACTTTAGTTTAAAGAACTTCCATTCGAATTCCAACAATAATATATTTATAATTAATGAGACAGTTATGCGAGTCCTTCTATTGAACGTAGTTAGTAGAAACAGAATTCAATTGGGTCAAAATACATTCATTGATTGAGAACATATGACCATGTTTCTGAGAAAATTAAGAACTTAAATTGGTTTAGAACACCGTCAGTTTTAAATACGATGTGCTAATCTTTGTACATAAGTTAATTAATGAATCCATATCTCGTCGATACCTCAATAGCAAATTTTTCAGATCCAGTCTCCATAATCTAGATATAAGACATTACTAATCTCTAGCTATGCCTTCCCACTCAACAAGCCTTTTCTATAGAAGCTTTTCGTATCAGTCACCGGCCACAACCTGCGTTAGTTAAGCAATTTCACACCCAGAGCTGGGTTTTGTCGGGTTGTGGAAATTTTGATAGAAATCGGACCATTGGTGAATTTTGTTGTCGGGGCCATTTTCTGACCCACTTGGGGATTAAGTAGCTGTTGCAGATACACTCAAGCCATCGAGCTGAGGGGAACTGTCTGCATTAAGACTCCGAAACGATCTATAAGTAGGACTCACGTCTACGAGAAGCAGTCCCCCATTCCCGTGCACCCTCACTGTTCGAGAGTTCTACCTTCGGGTAATAATTTACATCTGGGACTTCCTACCCTTGGTTACCTTCGCTTCGGAGCTTCCATTTCTAGCATTTCCTTCGAGAGACTCCATAGCAGCTATCTCTTCTCTTGTGTGGCAATCAATCCCACCATTCTGTGATAGCCAAGCACCTACCAAGGTAATTTTTTTAATTTCAGTTTTTGTTGGAAACCATTTAGCTGGGGGGTAGAACCAACTAGTTTCCTTTTGCTTGTGTCCCAGGACTTCTAATTTTTTTTTCAAGATGTTTGTGTGCCTTGTGAGATTGTGTTTCCTTTAAGCTCCACAGACCCATCTCTTGGCAGTCAGTTAAATTTGATAAACCGAAGGGCAATACTTGTTATTTATTTTTCCAAGTTCTTGGAACTATGTGGCGCCCAAACCTCAATCATTTGTATCAAAGACCATAGTACAAAGAACCACTCTCTGAGGTCACATATCTATCAACTGAGCGCAGGGCTGGTAATATTTTTTCTCCTAAATTATAACTAGAAATATAGACAGGCTAACACAGTGACGCGGGCTAACACAGTAGCTTTGAACTAAAACTCGTCTGTTGTAGTTTATTGTAACAAAGATTATTATTATCTCAAGCATTTTAGATGGCCTGGAGGCCGATGACACTTGTTCCTAACCTATTTTCGGTAGCTTCAGAAATTATTCTTTGTTTAATAAACTGCTGAAGGGACCCTCGCGTCCTAAGGGCTAACCCGAAATTAAACTCGATCCATCAGTGACTCCATTGCCGACGTTGCGGTCTGTTCTGAGGAGACAGATACCGATTTGTCTTTGTGGGATTATAGAAGACAGAAGCTAAGTTGCGAGGATTAAACTGCTTTCTAATAGATACTGCTTAGATGTAGCTTCATTATGGCCAGCCAGTGTCATCGAGTAACAGCTGAGTTAAAGCTGTGGACAGGGTCGTTGGTTTAATTATACCTATGGTATTATCTGGGATATCGCCGTTGTATTTGTTTATATTTTTCTAAGAGGCTCAATATGGCCGTAAAGAAGTGGAAAGTCCACAGTTAAGGACAGAGTCAGACTCGGCAATTAAAGTAGATGACTTCATTCTTAACTAACTGACGCCGCAACCTGGACTGCTAACTGCCTTAGATGGCATCACGAAATACAGGGTGTATAAATGCGCTTTGTGCAACCGACTTATAGTACAGACAAGCTCTTTCTATTATATTATAAAATAGGCGTAATTAGAAAACTACTTAAAAAGTCTGGGATGGGTGCATCGTAAATTGGTTAGGAAGGTGATTTTCGACGTGCTTTTTGAAGTTTCCCCTCACCCTCTCACTTCTGGGTAAAGAGTAAGGGTTTAATACAGGATTTGCCCGGAAAGTAGTAGGACTGAGTCGATTTAAAAAAATTTATTGAGCCAATCGTTACAATTCTTTAAAAACTTTCAAAATAGGTTCCTTCTGCGTCGATGCAGCGCTGCCAGCGTGATTTCCAACCATTGAAGACGTCACGGAAGGCATTCTCCGGAATAGCCTTGAGAGCCGCGGTGCATGCTGCTTGGGTCCCCTCTGTCGTCTCAAAATGCTTGCCTTTCATCGGCCTTTTCAGGCGAGGAAACAAAAAAAGTCCGGGGGGCACATCTGAGCTGTAGGGCGGCTGCGGAAGCGTTGGGATGCCGGCCTTGGTCAGGTAGCTGTTCACAAGAAAGGCGGTGTGAGCCGGGGCGTTGTCGTGGTGCAACTTCCAGTCGGCTGCGATGTCTTGTCTGACCCGACGGACCCTTCGTTTGAGTCTCCTGATCACTTCCACGTAAAACTTGGCGTTGACGGTTTGTCCAGGAGGAACAAATTCATGGTGGACGATGCCTATGATGTCAGAAAAGACAATGAGCATCGTTTTCACTTTGGATTTGCTCATTCTTCCCTTTTTTGGGCGAGGAGACGCCGTCGTGTGCCACTCGGAAGATTGCCTTTTCGTCTCGGGATCATACTCAAAGATCCACGACTCGTCACCTGTGATTACGTTATTCAAAAATTGCGCACACGAGTCACATTATCGGTGTTTGTCGAAGTCGAAGGTCTTCCAGCACGGTCTTCATCAGCGACCTCTTCCCGGCCCTCCAAAAAGGCCTGCTGCCACCGAAACACACCACTTCTTGCTACAGTAACACCTGGGCAAGCCTGCTTGAACATATCAAACGTCTCTGTCGCAGATATACCGAGTTTCACACAGAATTTAATCGCGTACCTCTGCTCTAACGAACGCTGCATTTGAAAATGAGTCCTATTACTTTCCGGACAAACCCTGTATAATCGTCTTTTGCGCTATCCAATAATTAAAACCACAGATGCTGAAGAACTTCAATGATGATTCGGTTACCACAGCAATTCATGTTTGTACTTCTGAATTCCGATTATTGAAGCCATACAAATAACATGATCGACAGTCTGTGACCCGTATCCAGGGCTAAACAATGTCTGGATAGAGAAAGCCCCTGATCGCCGAGTCCATAAAATCACAGATAGCAGAAACACTAAAGGTGCTTTTAAAAAAGAGCTAAGAGGATTTATTCAAAAACTCTTGTCTAAGTCGTTTCACGAAGTAGGTACATTATCTCTACTCCTAATTAAAGCAGAAAACAACCTAAGTTGCTCATATACATGAAAGAGATATCTGCCAAAGGTCAGTTTATACGGAGATGATTTAATAATGGAGTTTTTCTTTAGATGTCCTACCATCAGATACCGGATGGCGCAGTAGCGATGCATTTGGTCGGCTATAACGTTTTATGCAAAACCTACGATTTAACGGTTTTTAGGCTTGCTGTATCATATCGAATAAAATACGAAATAGAATATTTATTGGTGTCAACTATTGAGATTTACACCTTATTTTTCTACATAATCAGCTTTTCTATCCACACATCTTTCCTACCGAATCAAAAAATCTTTAATTCCGTTATCAAAGTATGCATCTGGTCTCATCTGTAGCCAATTAGGTATGAAGGTTTCCACACCTTGGTCGTTGACAAAGCGACGATAGGGTGATAGGGCAGATATTCAAGTGATTTCCAATTGGTTTTCTCTAATTTCTCCAGTGGCACTTCGTCCCGGGGTACAAGTAGCTTGGGATGAAATACCTCAAGAGGTAATCGATCATCTAATTAGAAGTGTGCCCAGACTCGTTTCTCACATCGTGAAAGCCCAACGAATTATTAAGTTTTTACAGTTTTCCAATAGTTGAGGTGTTCTGAAATTTTGATCAATTACTAGGTTAACCCTAAGAGATATGCATACAAAAAATTCTTGTAAAAATTCATTATTACTGGGTATTCCTTTTTTAAGTCACCGACTATGCCTAGAGAGCGTTAAGAAGTCCGGTTCATATTCGATCTGCCCTCGTATATAGGAATCCCTGACTTCTTTGACTATTTTGCTGTTTTGTTCATTTCAGTCAGGACTAGAATCAACTCATCTGACTTTAGAAAAGGTTCTTTCCAACCAAAATAAAAATGTAAAACAAATTTCAGCAAGCATCATCTTATGCTTCTCATCCACTTTAAACGATACAAATGTGACGTTGCAGAAGCATGCAGGTAATATGACGGCCCTGTGGGAGCACGTTTACATTGAAAACAAACTACTAAGTTCCATATTTTATACCGGAACGATGGTACAAAAAAGCCAAATATCCAGACGGTGCAACGTAAAAGGAGACAGGCCGTCAACTGGAGAGAAGCTAGCTAGATGGCAAGAAACACGTTTTCCCATAATGTCCCGTTTCTTCACTGGGGATATTGTTACGAGCTAGGATGCTTACAAAAGGTAAAGTATTCCTTTCACTTACCTGTTACTCACAGCATGTTTCTCTAGAAATAAACATGGGTCATATACAGGGTGTTTCAGTTTATTGTTGCATAACTTTAAGATTCGATAGAACTTTTAAAATTAATGCACAAAGTCTATATAAACATGGGTCGAAAAATGCGTGGCTTCCGAAATACAGGGTGTTTAAATTTACTTTCTAAAATAGTTGTTTTTTAATATTTCGAACAATATTTGATGTATAACAATGAAAATTGGTATACAAGGATTAGTTTTGCTGTAGGCGCTAGAGGGCGCTCTACTGTACCTGTAGTGTAGTAAAATAACCGAAAATTTTTTCTTAGTGCAATTTTTTGCTTTTTGATTAAAAAAACTGATTCTTCACACTTTTCAACATAAAAAAGCACTCCTGTGAGTTTTCGTTATAGTTAGCCGTTTTTGAGAAAATTCGATTTTGGGAAAATAATATTTTTTTTACATTTTCGATTTGGACATCACAACTAATTAAGATGATCGTTTAGATTGTGTTTTTAAACACAGCAATAATTACTAACTCCAAATAAACACAAAAAAAACAGAATATTAATTTGTTTAATTTTCCAATATTATTTCTAACAAATTAAATTAATTATTTACAACTAAAATGCTATTGGATAGTTAGGACAAACATACAAACTCTAAAGTAGTTGCTCGAAATTTAAACCCAATTGTTCAATACACAATTCACATCTACGAATGACCGAACGGGGTATAGCATTATTCAAATAAGGCCTTATTTCATCACATGCACTCCTGATTCTGTCTATTAGCATATTTCTTGTGGTTACGGGAGTCTGGTACACTTTTTCTTTTAGAAATCCCCACACAAAGAAATCTAATGGATTTAGGTCAGGGGATCGTGGAGGCCAGGCGACTGGTCCTCCACGGCCGATCCATCTTTCTGGATAATTTTCGTCCAGCCAGTTTCTAACTATTCTCGAATAATGAGCTGGACAACCATCAAGCTAGAACCAGGCCAATCTTCTTAAATCTAACATATCATCCCACATATTTGCATGTTCAGCCTTTAAAGAGTCCAAGAAGGTCGCAGCATTTAACCTTGCAGGCAAAAGGTAGGGTCCAAATAGTCGATTACGGTAGATACCAATCCACACGTTCACCCTAAATTCATGCTGAAAATTTCTTTCCCGAACTGCATGCGGATTTTCATGCAACCAAATGTGTTGATTATGAAAATTTACCACTCCACGTCTAGTGAAGCATGACTCCATGTCCATAAAACGTTACTTAAAAACCCCCTATTATTATCAGTTCTATCAAGAATCCACTGACAAAATGTGATTCTTCGTTCTCCGTCCCCTGGCTGTAGTCCTTGCACAGGTTGCAAATGGTAAGGACGTCTATGGTCATTTCTAAGAACTCGGTGAACATGGCTTGCTGATATTCCCAAGGCACCAGAACACTTGTGGTCGGATCTCTATCAAACTCACGCAGAATCATACGGGTAAATCTGCGCTGACGAACATTTATGTTTTGATCCCTTTGGAGATTTCCAAAACCATTTTCAATTATTTGGCGATGCACTCTTACAAATACTGAGCGAGTTGGATGTCGTCTGTTTCGAAATCTTCGTGCGTATTCTCTGGCTGCTTCTGCTGCGTTTCCATTTACAAAGCCATACACAAAATGAATATCCGCTAACTCTTGATTGGAGAATAAAAATGGCATTTTTATAAAACTTACAAAAAAAACAGGTGAAAGAATCTAAATTTCGTGCATTCACAATTGCAAAAAAAAGGTTCAGGTTTCAACAGACAACAAGACTAATTGTCAACTAATTGACGTTTAACCTTATTCGGTTTTCAATTTCAAAAATATTTGCAGGCACAGCCTACTTCTAAAAATTATAGAGATACTGACTTTTTAACGTTATTTTATCATAAATAATTAAAAATGCATCGAACCTTAAAAATCGAAATATCTCAAAAACGGCTAACTATAACGAAAATTCACAAGAGAGCTTTTTTATGTTGAAAAGTGCGGAGAATCAGTTTTTTTATTCAAAAAGCAAAAAATTGCACTAAGAAATTTTTTTCGGACATTTTAATACACTACAGGTACAGTAGAGAGCGCCCTCTTGCGGCTACAGTAAAACTATGCATATGGTTCGTTTTGTCGTACCAAAAAACCCTTGTATACCAATTTTCACTGTTATACATCAAATATTGTTCGAAATATTTAAAAAAAACTATTTTAGAAAGTAAATTTAAACACCCTGTATTTCGGAAGCCACGCATTTTTCGACCCGTGTTTATATAGACTTTATGCATTAATTTTAAAAGTTCTATCTAATCTTAAAGTTATGCAACAATAAACTGATACTCCCTGTATACTACCATTACCTTTGTTTTCTACGTATTATTCACAAAAATTACAGCCATAAGATTCTCTCTCAAGTTCCATAAGTTTGGAGTCCAGAAGAAGTCTAGTATCAGTGAGACTAGAACCTATATATTAAGTTCGGCAGAAATGGCACACATTTATTATATGATCGGATAGAAGAGGACAGAAAATAGAGAATCCGATACAAGTCAAAAGGCCCTACGGCAAAATATAAGCAGAAATCACAGTGATTCTGATTATTGCAGATATCGTTAATTGATCTAAAAGTATGAAACATTTTAGATCAAGAACGCACCTCAAAAAGCAGATCCTTATATTTGAATTTTTACTTCGCCCAAAAGTTTTCAGACACTCAAAAATGGTATCAGACAGTTTGACTTTTTGTTATTCTCGATGTGAGTATCTAAGATATTTATATCGTTCTAGGTCCTGAGATCAAATATACGGGTCACCGGGGTTAGAAGCGTATAAATTTATAACGCTAAAACAATTGGGACTTTTCCACTTGCAACCCCTTACTCGGTTCCTCAAGAAATTCTCTTAAATCGAGTAGGAGTCACTAGGATGTCAAAAAAACTAGGGTTAAGCGACTTTTATTCACGTTTTTTTTCACATCCTCGTCGCCACTGGATCGATTTTCAAAAATATTTTTCAGGTTTGGTATAGGAGTAACCTTGAATCAAGATTTCATCAGAATCCGAGAAGTACTTTCCAAGTTCTAGAGGGATCACGTATTATTGCACAGACAGAAAAACCAAATGGAATGCGTGGCAGGGTTGTTTATAAAGTACGAGTACATGTAACAACCAAAAACAATAACTCATTCTCGAGGTTATAATGCTTCCTCGCCAAGTGGCGTATGAAGTAAATAGCACAGCAATTGATGATCGGTCTTGTATTACCATCGCATGCCCAATTTCACAGCTCGAAGTGAGATCCGCTCAAAATAAAAGATACTTAATTGTTTAAGCTCTACCTCCCTGATCTATAAACAATCATTTTTAGAGATGAGCAACGAATTTTTGTCCCTGTTGGGTGCGCGGTTCACAAAAGTAATAAACCTCTTTTAATTTACCATTTTTAAACCCCGAAAATCTACAACTGACATGACATTTTCCTGTTTAATACATAACGAATATGGAACACAAAACCGTGTTTTTTTTTCCAAAAATAAGCTATTATCGGCTGCAGTTATCAAGACAAACAATCGCCCTCCACAAGGCATAAATCAAACGCAGGGTTTCGAATAGTTCCGGTATAGTGCAGTAATTTTGGGCACGCTTTATGTACATGTATTAATTTTTTGATTATCGAGGACGACCTTTGGCAGTCTAATTGAAACAAAATATGTGAAATATTGGGAATTCTGACAATGATAGACTTATTTTGACCTTGATCAAAGCTTCGAGTTTTTATTAATGTTTATAAGGCTTCTTCAGGGATCAACAACCGTGACCAACGTAAATATACTAAGTGACATATAAATCCGAACACCCAGTTTAAATGGTTTTATTTTAATAAAAGTTGGTGAATGTATTTATCTTACTGTAAATAAGAAGTGAAAAAATTTTCAGCCTTATCAGTTGGACATTCCGGTATGGCCACCAAGATCTCCCGACTTATCCCCAATTGAGCGCGTATGGGATATGATGGGTAGGAGATTGCTCAATTTGCAACGTCCTCCTCAGACTCTAGAAGCACTTCGAGAGGAGTTGGTGGTTGCCTGGAATGAGATACCACAGGAGGACATTGACCACCTGATCAGAAGCATGCCTAGGTGCGTTGGAGAATGCGTAGCACATCAGGGTGCGTCCACACATTATTAAAGGTCAAAGGGCTTTAAAGCAATGCAATCATTTTGAAATTTTTATCATTTACTTATTATGCTTCATTAAGTACTTATACAAAATTTTATTAAAATAAAACCATTTAAACTGGGTGTTCGGATTTATATGTCACTTAGTGTTCAAGTGATGAGATTTTTTTTAATTATTTATTCAAATATAATCACAATGTTATATTGTCACCCTCAAAATAACTTTCTTCTGAAGCCACACAGCACGGTTCTTCCACTCATAGCATTGCTGGAACTCCGATACTGGAATAGCCTTCAGCTGGTCAGTTACAGCCATTTGAACGTTTTCGAGTGTCCCAAAATGAGTTCCCTTGAGGTGATCTTCATGAACTTCGGGAAGAGATAAAAGGAGCATTATCGTGATACAACATCCAGATGTTCTTGATCTGATGAACGGTGCTGTGAATCAAATTTAACTTCTCCCCGTCCGTCAACCGACGATCGGAACGAACAAGATTTCTGATTTTTGTTTCATGGGTTCTTGACGATGAATGCCTTTCGCTTCGTGGTTCATCTTCAATCGACAATGCCTTAAACCACCGAGAAACTTGTGCTGTTGACAAAACACTATCTCTGTTGAGGTTTAGTAAGGATTTTCGTTGCGCTTGCCTAAGTCCGAAGCAAAACTTATTAGCAGACCGTTGCTGCAAATTGATGTCACACATTTTTAGAACACAATAGGAAAAACTGTTTCGCAAATAAAATCGCTACGGATAAGCAAAAAACTCGAACGAGTTCAAACTTGTACTGAAGGCGGATCACATGTTCCCCTGTCTCCACTCCAAGTCCGGCGCCTCCAGTATTGCCAGTCTCAACACTTAATTTACAGACCTCGCATAGGGGCAACCTTCAGCGCCCGCTTGATTAAGAATAAAAAACAAAGGTTTACTATAATAATACTCCCAGAAATGCTTTAGGATTGTGATAAAGGATGTTTAACGAATATTGAGGAACTTTGTCAACATTGAAAGTTTCGTTTTTTGATATTGTTTTTCGTAATCTAAAATGGCATATTTCGCATCTTCCAAATATGAAATCGCGTTTATTCCAAAAACTGTGAACTTGGAAAAAACTTCGTAAAAACTGTTTTCGTTCAAACTGACCCAAATAACGTATAAAAGTTTGTCCGGACTGAAAGAACTACATATGTACAGAATGCCTTTATCACGAAAATTCATTAAAAAGTGTCCTTTTTGAATAAGAGTATACAAAAAAAATTCAGAATAGATGCGAAAATACTCCCTGGACTGTGGGTTACAAAAAACGTAATGTTAGTAGCAAAGTAAATGGCAAATCCTCGCATTATATGACAACAGTTGGTGATATTAAGTAATTGCAAGTAAGACAAGATACAAAATGTGTTCATGTAAATGTTTTAAACATAAGGAACTACAACTTTCTTCCAGCAACGCTAGTATTTGAAGGCAAGCTTTGATGTCTTAGTTTATGTGACGTTTGGTACATATTCCTAATTTACAGTTGTAACACTGTTAAGATTTTATTACCTTATCAATGAACGTCTATTATGAGCTGAACAGAGTACATCTGTAACAAATGGGTTTACCTTCGTCAGAGAATTTTTTCCTTAGGAAGCTAGCATACACGTTTTTTACTGAGTACAACTCAAACTATCCAAAAATGGGCGATGCAGTATAAAAAACGGTATACACATATTCTATTTGCGTATGCATTCTTCTATGAAAAATCGTCAAGGAGAAATACTACTTTATTGTATTTAAAAAAAAAGTATGAATTGCTGGTATAAGTGGAAATAACATGGCATTTACGGTTTATAGTTATTTCAGTGAATTGGGAAAATAAATATTTTAAATAGATGTGTGTAGATGTGTCACTTATTGAAAATTCGACGTATTTATAAGTTATACTGTATGTTTTGTTTAGTGAAAATTAAGTAAAGTACATATCAAATTACACGTTTTGTTTCAATAACGTGTGAATGCCAACATTTAATTCGACAGTTTTATAAAATGTCACATTTTGAAACTGTCTGAAAAACGTTATCGTCTGAAACATTTTAGGTGAAGAAATAGAAAATTTCATACAAAATATGTTTATTATATATGTAATGTAATCAGCTTATAAGCAGTCGGGTATGGCTAAAGCATTCAGGCATTAGCGCCTCAGTTCGACAGTAAATTTCAAATAATAGACTATAGATTCAGTATTGCCAAGTCATAAATTATTCAATTAGATTGGCCGTTCAATTCGAGTGTCAATATAAACATTATAAAACAAGATTTTATGATCGACACATTTTGTATGCACTAGATTTGATGCAACTATAGTATCTGACGTATATATTTACTAAGAAAATGCCAGTTTTTTGTAAGCCATCATTGAATGAAAATGCAAAAATTTATTCCAGAAGCAGCTGTTCAAGTTGGCTTTTCCATTAAACCAGTCACCTTTCGAACGGAATCTTAGCACACGAAGATTGAATTTAACCTTTTCAGTCGTTTAAAAAAAGAAACGAGTAGAAAGAGATATGTAAATCTCACTTTCTGTCACTAATGTCCTCTAGTGGTTTCCAGGCGAGTTATAGGGAATGAACAAATCGTCAAAATGGATCTTGTGTTCAGACTGATGTAGCGATCATGTTCCTGTACTACTCCTCTGAAATTCTAGCCTTGGAGATCTCAAGATTCTATTGTGAGTATGGAAAATGTAGAAATAGGTGACACATTATAGGAGGATCAAATCGGATAGACATCGGTTCGCAACTTGGGCATCACATTTGATGAGAACCTGTGCTTCCATGATCATGTCACCAAAGTTGTTCAGGGTTCCTATGCTAAGTTGAAGTCAATTTATAGCTATAAAAATGTATTGTCCAAGCAGACCAAGGTTAAGCTGTGTGACTCCCTTATCCTAAGTAAACTTGAATACGGGGACCTTGTCTATGGTCCATGTCTAATACAGAGCGAGGCATACAGACTTCAAAAAGTGCAAAACAGCTGCATAATATTCAGTTTAGGTATTCAAAGGCGGGAGAGGGTATCTGATCATATTAAAAATATTCAATGGCTTACTATGCGACAAAGGTGGATACTGCATCTATTATCATTGGTCCACAGTATTATGATCAATAAAATGCCTCTTTATTTGAAGAACAAGCTTACCATGAGATGTGATCATCACTCAGCGAACCTGCGTTTTGTAGGATATACTCTTGACTTGCCTCGGCACCGAACAACCCAATTCAGAAAGAGCTTTTCATATGTGGCGCCCGATTTCTACAATAAAGTACCTCAAGCTTTGAAAACTTTATCTGTGTCCAGCTTTAAAAGAAAAGTTAGGCTCTTTGTCTTTGATGACATGTAGCATGTAATTTTTTTTTGATTTCATCTAGCATGTATTTTTACGTAATTTTGTTTTTATATTTGTTTATTTGTGCATGTTTTCTCACTCGTCACTTTTCATTTGTTTGTGTTTTGCTTACACATTTGTTACTGTTTACTTTTAATTTTTATATCTTCTGCCATATACCTAATATTTTCTTTTTTTAAAGTTACTTCTAATCACGGTTTTTGATTCTGCTACGTACTCTGTTGCTGCACGTTTCTCTTTTGGTCTTTTGGTCATTATACCATGCTACGATTCTGTAAAAAAAAATTTTTTTTCTGCTTTAAATGTGATCTTCAATGTATTTTTGTTGTATTTGCATGTACTTGATTTTTTTTTAGCCCTGGTTGGTTCTGAAAAACAGCTTGTGCTGATGTAACCCGCCAGGTAAAATAAAGGCCATTTATTATTATTATTATTATTATTATTATTAATTCTCAAGTGACATAACGTTATATTTAATATTATTTTTAATCGAACGGAGAGCCTTAAAAGACGGGAGGCTCTATGGTTGATAACTTTGAAGCTGATGCAAGTCTCTTAGTGGTTCCAAAATCAAGTTTTGAATAGCGTGAGGAACATGGTCAATGCCCGATACTCGTATGTTCATAATAGATATATTCATCGCAATTTGCACATCCCTCTGGTTATCAACGAGGTCCAAGAGTGGCGACCGGGCAAGAAAGTCTGCATCAATATCTCAATGTAGAAGATCTTCAGCTGCTGGATGATCACAACCCTGAAGAGAATCAAGCCATACGAACTTCCGTAGTGCTTTCAGCCCAAAGCAGAGTGTTTGCGCTAGTTTGTAGTGATAAGCTGTGATAATCTAAATCACGCCGATAAATTGCTTATAGTAATTGTAAGACAGGATAACTAACGGTTGGCCAACGTATCATTTCTAATACTTAATATGTTAAGGCTACAGGATAGATGACATGCACATTCTGACTGTATCACTGTATAAATAGCAACCAACCTGTTAGATATCGACGCAGCAGCAGCCATAACCATCAATTTAACCCCAAAAACAAAAGATAAACCTGGTAGGGCACCCACAATCAACGACGGCGTTAAAACTGCGGAAACAAAACAACAACGACATTAACACGTGTCGCAATACGAACGCAACGCAACACAACGCTGTGTTAGGCTTAAATGACTGGATAGCTGCTCGATGTTGCGAAGTGAAAATAGACATAAATGCCTCTTAATAGATTGTTATAAAGGCCTTTTGTGCTCGGGCGGATATAGGTTTTTAAAAAATAACTTCTGTTAGACGGTTACCGCAAGCAGGATATACTAGATTCGCGCGTACAAGGTGTTTGCTGGTATGGAATTATACGTATACTGGTGGGAAGACACGAAAACCAGTAGGGTAATTCTAGGACAGATGGCCCACCTTTTTACAAATCAACATAACGTCTTTATTATACCCCAGAAAAATCATTTAATCTTAGGTTAAACCAAGCTTATATGAAGAATATTATTACAACAGAAAAAATAATCAAACTTAAATTTTATTCTCAAAGAAACGAAAAAAATAAAATATCAGACTGAGCCATCTCTCCTTTAATATATGGGTGAGTTGGCCCATAGTATTCGGTGAGATGGCTCGATTCAAAAACTAGTAAATATAGTAGTTCATTATTGCTGCGACTTTCCACATGCATCACAAAAATTGTCAAATCTGGTGCACCCTTCATGTACCCATCTGGAACACGTCACACACTGAATCCAGTCATCCATTTTTGTGGTGGTGGAATAAAAATCTCCGCATCCACCGCATTTACTTGTTTCATCTTCGTATTCCGAGGAATCATCATATATTATTTCTTCTTCAGAAGAAGAAGATGTAGATTGCTTCCGTTTTTTAGACTTACTTTGAACGCGGCTAGGGCCTGGTTTAATGCATTTCTTGTTTTCTTTCTTTTTCCGTTTCTTCGCCTCAGCTTGTAATTTTTCTTCTACTCTCTTTTTCTTATTTCTAATATTATCGCTGCTAGTCAAGACAGAAGCCAACTGTCCACCTCTCTTCCTCGCAGAAGAGACTGCTTCAGTGATAGGAATCGGGTTAATTTTGTCCAGTATTTTTCCAGGGGTATCTATTTCTTTCTCAGGTGTCTTCATATCAGATGGTCCAGCTGAATCATTCACTACCGATTCCAATATTTCAATAATAGATGAATCCTGAGCATATTCATTTCTATTGTCAACAGATATTTCACCATTCGGTAAAACTTGAGATTCAGGTTCATTAGGTGAAGCTCCCTGAGGTTTGTCAGTAAGATAAGCGTAATCTTGAATCGCAGACGGATTGAAAGGCACAATTCCTGTAGCTCTGAAAGATGAAAACGCATTTTTAACAGTTGCTGATTTCTCCCAAGCTGCAGCGAGTAATTGTCCAAAAATCAGTCTGTTAATGCGTCGATTGGGATTTCTTCTAATGAAAGCATTACATTCTTCATAATAAAACGCCTTTAGTGACTTAAAAACTCCTCTGTCTAGAGGCTGAAGAAATTGAGTTGTGTGACTAGGTAGACACACAAAAATCATTTCATTTTCAGAAGCATATTCTAGTGTCTCTACGCTGCTCCAATGCGATGAGTGTCCACCGAGGGTTAACATAACATATCCCGGAGGTTTCCTTGGGACAAACTGTTCTTTAAGCCACCTCAAAAATAAAACATTATTGACATAAGCTGATTTCTCAGACATGAATACTAAGGAGACTGGTGGCATACCATCGGCAAACTCTGGTTTCTGATTCTTACCCTTAAAGATGCACGTTGGTGGTATAAATGACCCCTCCGCATTGCAAGATGTTTTTACGGAGATTGATCTTTCTGCTGATGTCACTGCCGATACGTTTTTTGTACCTCTCTGAGCAATAACAAAGCCTGGCTTGTTGTTCATTTGTAGACCTGTCTCATCTACATTGTAGATTCTTGCTGGTTTGTTAATTAAATTATATTCTATCAGAGTGTTTTCCAATAGGTTAAAATAAGATGCCACAACTTCTCTATTCATATTTAAACAACGAGCAGCTGACATACCTTCGGATTTTCTCACTGCTGGATCCTTATTGCGCCTTAAAAATGACTCGAGCCATGGATATCCTGCCATACGTCTTTCAATATTGAATTTATGTGGGAGATTTAATTTCTGGGCTAATTCAAATGCCATAGAGCGTACAGTTGTTCGTGATGGCGAAAATCCAAACTTTTGAAGTTTTTTAATATGATTGACCAATTTAACTTCGTTTTCTTGTCCTAAAGTAGATAATGGACCCAACGGAAGCTTTCTATGATTGCCACTTCTCAAGCGTCGTCGAAGTGTTGTGTATGGAACACCAAAGGAACGAACGACTTCTCGAACACCTACTCTACCTTCTTGTACAGCCTCTATAGCTTGTTGTAAATCTTGTTCTGACCATTCCCCTCGAAAAACACTACCTTTGCGTTTATATTCGGTAGGCATTTTAACTGCAAAAGAGTTCATAACTATTAGAATCATGTTAAGTAATTGAGCCATCTCTCCTCTCTTAGCAGTGAGCCAACTCACCTAATGTTACAAGGATAGATGGCTCACTTCGGCGTTAAGTTATACATGCGAATAACAATTTAATTTTAGGTTAGGAATGCCGCCAGGCCTTATACTACCCGATGAATTTGTAATTGTTTGCAAAAAATAACAATACGTACCCTCTCACGCAATTTTAATACTTTGTCAAAAAAAAATCGTACATATAACCACCACTTCTATTGTAATTCTACTGTAATAAAACGTTCAATTACTAACTGCGGCTGACACAGCATATGACGCAATACTAAATGGCTGCCGGTGTTGCCAAAGTATCGGTCTTTCATACATTTGTGGAGATATTGACGGTGGGCCAACTCACCTGATGGGCCGTCTGTCCTAGAATTACCCCATAGGGTAGATTTTTTTAACCATGAGATTGCGATTCTAACGTCTGACGGAGCTCAGCTCCTCACCGAGCATATTTATGTGTCCTGACAGTCAAGCAACCCTGACAGCGATGACATCCTCGAGGGTCAGGTCAGCTCTGGCCCAGAATTGTGTCGTTATCCTTGGCTAGTCTTAAAGTGACTCTATTTTGGGATCTTGGGCACCGTGGAGTACCGAGTACTAATATGGTCGATCAGGCAGCACTAGGGACTAGAGTCTGATACATTGAGTTTCGTACCTAGAATGAGTGAAATCAGACATCAGACATGGCGCCAAATCATTATTTACCTGAACCTGTAGGAGTAACTGAGTAAATAATTTATAGACGCTCATATGCTGGGCATGGGAGATAGAAAGAAGATATGGTGTAAGGTCTAGTTTCGCTTGATTCGGGGGCACCAGATGGATTTAAGGTGTTCTAAATACCAAGCTTCTGCTCGCCAACAAAGCAGGGCGATACTCACCAGCAGACCTTGTGAAATATTAAATTATATCAGCGACTCACTAGGAATATACAGTGCTTCTCAAAAAGCTCCCTCCCTACTTATTTTTAGAACGGGTCGAGTTAGCAAGCATTTGGGACATCAGTTTAGCGTAAAAGAGGCAGTTGAAAATTTCTAAATGGCGGCCGGTCACTATTTTGGAATATTGTTTCAAATTGTTGGGAGATCGTGTAATAGTTTTTCTGAGACTTCTCTCGAGTACTTTATAATCCTAAAGTACAAAAACACCATCTTTCAAAATGGCGAACAGACTGTCAGATTTGAGTGTTTTTGTGCATTGAGTCGCTTAAAACTCAACAACTAATCATCAAACCGTTATAGTAGGTTATATCAATCTTCTCTATGTGATAAAATATCAAACATTCGATTAAAAAAACGAAGAATATGGATATAGCATACTGCGGATGATTAGTTGTTGAATTAAACGATTTAATATACAAAAATCCTCAACGTTGATAGCCTACCAGTCATTTAAAAGACAGTAATTTTGTATTCTACAGTCATAAAGAAATCGTGAGGAGCTTGAAGATAAATTGCCACGTCGTAATAAGAACTGATACAAAATGGTGCTCAGTTGTCATATTGAAATTTATGTTGGAATATAGTATTCTCGTATAAATTTCAACTACCGGAGCTTCAACTTGCTAAATTGTCTCATTCAAAAAGTAAGAAGACCTTTCTGAAAATCACTATATGTAATTAATTTTTGGTATAAAAAGTTTAATATTCCTGGACTGTTCTGAATCTGGTAAATATTTGTCTAAATTGAGCGTCATCACCTGCTCGTCCAAGAAGGACTTGCCCTCGTCCATCAAACTATATTTATTCCTAGCCTTACCCTTTTCCAACTACCTATATCTAATACATTTCAAACATGTTCGCTCTAGAATATGTAAAATCTCCTGGAATTAATCGAGTTATAGTGTTACCCTGAAAGTAACACATTTATCTCACAACCACTCAATTCCGAAACCATAAATTGAATTTGGTATAAAATTAACGAGAGAACCCGTCCGGCCCGGACCCCAAACTTTATTAAGGAAATTCGGATTAATTCAATTCTCCAAATGCTACTAGGTCGCTCTAATCAATCACACCTTTTACTTTCTACCATTTTGAAGCTGATTACATTATCTCTTATAACTGAAATCCTGGCTTGCTGTTCGCTTGGTAAGTTGTAGGAAGCTTAAATTTGTAATAATGATTTCAGGAAGCAAAGTCAACTCAAGGTGCATTTATTCAGTCAACAAACAAAATTTACAAATACGTTGATAATAATGAGCATAGCTTTTTGTAGCCTTGGCATTCGATAGCTTTACTACGCATCAAAAATTATCAAAACCTTGGAAAATTTAGGATTTCGAGGAGCCACTGATCACCCGTAAAAAGTTATTTTTGAAAAAATGCAGTTTATAGTGAGGACGGATTTGCAAGCAATTCGACAGTTCAAAGGACTGCATATGATCAGCTTAGGAGTCAGTTCCTTGATATAGACAGAGTCCCGCTGCTTGGCTTAACCAACACAGTCTACTCTGTCAATTGCAACAACTGCAACCAAATATACATAGGTCAGACCTCCAGATCTCTTAAAGGAAGGATTACATCACACAAAAGTGATTCTCGGCTTCATTCTGAAAGATGCGCTCTATCATCTTATGTTAACACAACAGGGCACTCTATGAACTACACAAGTATCAAAATTCTCGATAAAGAAAAAAACCTATCCAAACGCTTATTCCTGGAAATGTCCCACATTTTCATGAATAACAACTGTATCAATAAATAGACAGATGTTAAGTAACTGAGTGTTATTTACTCATATTTGCTAAACTGCGAAAAATTGGAGCACTTACACATCTCCCCAAATTTTGACTCTTCACAACCATGAATGGAATCTGTTTCTTGGTCTATTCCACCATTCCATTCAAATTTTAATAATTTTCTCCTCACGATTTAATAATAATTGTTAATTTAATTGCCCATTAATAAAGAGTCAATTCAACTGCCTCTGTTCGGTTTGACAATTTCTTACATAACACATTTTGAAAATCACATCATCTGAAGTGATTTGGCAACATAGCACACGCCCATAGAATAATTCGTTCCATCTTTCTACATAGACACTGACAACCTTCGGCCTTCTGTCAAAGGGTTCATCTTACTCATTATTCCATGCCCACCATTTTGTGCAATCATCAAGTGGCTTCACGATGTAATGCTTTCATGTTCTAAAAATTTTTAATCTGTTTTTAACTTGTTCTTGTCACACAGTTGTGTGTATTTTATATAATTTTGACCATTGTACCGTTTATCCAGCTTTCACCATGTTACTGGGTGTTTCGCTCATCCTAAACGTAAACAACAATTAGCAACACCCTCACATACTACTGTAAGTTAAGTTAATTTAAATTCATTTTACACTATTGTTGCTACTGTTATCAATGTAATTGCAGCTCCTGATGATGATGGCAAAGTCCATTGAAAGCTAGAGAGAATAAAACAAGTATAAAGAGTAATCTTTGCTTAAAATTTTTGTCGAAGTACCCAACAAAAGGCGGAAGCTTTAATTTTTTCACCTAACTGGTCTAGACGACAATGACCACGTCTCAAGTTATATATATATATATATATATATATAACAAATAGAAAAATAATGGGCAACATCCGCAAAAAGAAGGAAAGTGGATTCGAGCAGAAAATATGATAGGTAACCCGAGCGATACGTATTTCTGCTACTTGGCTTCATCAAGCCCGAAATGAACGCACATATGCAACTACAAAAGTAGATACACATGCGCGTACATCCTGATACGGGTGTAACCTGAGCAAACAAAGATGAAGATGGAAAAATGATACTAAGTCACCAACACATTGTAGTATAAAATGGCCAAAAGACCTCGAATTTTTAAGGAGACATCTAACTAAAACCACGCGGCCGGTTATAGCCACTAGCCGTGGTACTCCAAGTCCAAAGGATACCTTTTTGGATCTCTTATAATTGTAGTGCGCTTGCATTCTTTTGCTCTGTTTGTTAATGAATTCGCATGATCTTGTTTTATAATTTTGTATTTGATTTACACTCAATGTCATTTTTCAGTTTTTCTGTGTTGTTTTTCACAGTTTTCTGTTAATGTTTTTCCTTTTAACAAATTTTGTTTTGTAACTTTACTCTTTTGTAATGTCACTGTGTAAGCACGCAAGTGCCTTAAGCACCAATAAAGAAATGAAATGTAAAGGTCCGATTGGAAATTGTGTATTAATTATAATTTATTTTTAAGCATTCCATTCGGATATTTCCCATACTGTACGAGAAGACGCCGCTGCCTACCAAGCATTCCATAAAAACTAAAAACTGCACAATATGCAAAGCGTCAGGAGTGCGCGCCAGCTAGGACAGACTTTTGGGCAATTCCCTCTCCAGAGCTCAAATATTTATTTACTCTTTGAATAATTTGCCACAGCAGGCGTACACGGGCGGAGGCTGGTCGAGTAGCAGCGATATCGCTGTCATGCAGCTTGTTTGAGCCCAAATGTTCACGGTCGCAAATATGTCCCCTCCCGCCTCACCCCTTTTAATATAAATGGACACAAATGAATCAGGCTGTGTAAAATCGACTGGCACCAAATGATTGATGGTTGCATTTTGGAATGTAATTTGAAGGAAGTGGTTTATTGATATCATCGATACGTAAACACCAGACGAGCTCCAATAAGTTTAGTCTGAGAGCCCATGTATCAGGAAGTATCAATGGACTGTTCTTCCCCATCATATTCCATGCATACACAAATAGTCAACCACTCGGAGATCTAGGAGGCCAAGTAAGGAGGTTGATTTGGCTGTTGACCGAAACAGCGACTCCTACAATATGATGTATTATTAATATTAATTTAGTTAATATTTAAAGAACGACACTCACCTATTTGTTGGAGGCATTGTGCTTCGACCTGGTTGATAACAAATGGAACACCTTGTTTGGAAAGTCGGAACCTTTGAATGAATTCGCGATCATTACACACTACAAAGAAATCAATTCTATATCTGTATTTCTTCTGTTGTCTTCCAGCATTTATTATTATTTCTACTGCTTCATCGTCCGTTAGTTCTGGGAGATTTTCTCGAATTTGTAGCTGCTGAGCGCCATAACACAAAGATATGTGTAAATGTTTTTTTTACTGTCCAGTAAATTGCCAAAACACCAGTGCAATAAATATAGAAACAAATATTTAAAAAGCGAATAAGGTTATGTTCAGTGATGGGCGTTTACGCGCATACATTAATTGTCTACGTCTCGATGTATACAATGCGTATACAATGGATACAATCTATGCAATGATGAAGACAATGTATAGAGTAGCATAAGTGAGGTTAGGTTTATTCGCAAACGTCAGAAAGTTGGTAAACAGAGAACCGACAGTTTAAAAAAATATGGTTGGACGCTCCAAGAACAAAGAAATCGATGAACTAGGGTTCAATTGTTGTTCTTAATTTATTTAAAACTGTATCTTTGTATACGTATATAAATATATATTTTTTCATTATTTATAAACTTCTTCAGTTCCACCTAAAATCGGAGAACCATTGGAATCGATCTGGAATTGATCCCAAACAGATTCGACAGAAATGTATATTTGAGCGTAGAAAACAAGGCGTTGCAGTAAGTTACAGTATGTTGTGTTCTGTGACCTTCATCACGGTTGTGCCAGGCAACGTGTATACTACATTGTATACTAATGTATACAATGTTTAGAAAGAGTGCATTACACACCACGTGCATATACATTGTATACGTGAATATCGAGACGTATATATTTTAGCACTAAATTTTTTCATACAAAATTATGTACTAAATGCTGTCCGATACCTTCCTTAATTTTGTACGAAATTTAGTACAAAATTTTGTACCAAATTTAGCACGAAATTTGGTATCGTGACAGACGGCCTTAAGACTCTAATATGCAGTGCTGACAAGACTGTTCTAAATGACAATGGTCCTGATTTTATGTGTCTCAACAGACAGCATTTGTTCCCAAATTGATTGCCCATCCAAAAATTGTAGGGGACCGGAAGTTTTCAACGTACCCATGCACACATCAATTATTATTATTGAAGTTGAAGCCTGTTGAATAAAGAAAGCAGCTTTATTGAGTAAATATGTAGGTTTTACTAGTTACTTTACCATATTTAAAATCATGAATCTACTTTAGTTTTTTTGTGAACATTCTACTGGCACTGCTTCAGCATACCTTAATCTTTTAATTAAAAATTGTTCCCTCGTAAAAATGGCGATCACGTTAAATATTGAAAATAGAGAAAGGAGACATTTAATCTCCCACCCAAAGTTTCCTACTCGAGCCGTACTGAGATACCAACAATGCAGAAAAAAGTAATTAAATCTGCAGGAGTACAAAATAACTAGTTTATTTTATGCGCTGTCACTGTCGAAGGGAATATAATGAAGAATTCTCCGAGGAACGTGCTGCCGCAAAAAAGGTATTGTATAAATCTCCTTAATTAAGGGAAGAGTAGGAGGACGATAGAAGTATTTTTAAGTAAGAATTCCATTTAATTAAGAATCCCAGACTTGAATCACTAGGATCTTAAGTTCGTCTATATTCATTAGAGAACATGTTTCGCAAGCTGCGCTCAGGTCGATACTTCAAAGTTGCAAAAATATAGAAACAAAGCTCAGCTGACTAAGCATTAAGGACATTAACTGCCCATTAAAAAATTTAAAGCTGCTTACAGAGAAGAGAACCGCTGCACACGTCAAACGTGGCGCGTTCGCTTTGCTGCACTTACTTGTGTGTAAGGCTGTCCGGTGTGATCTGTTTACATTTTTCGATATTTGGCTATTTGCTCGAGCACCACTGACTTTTAATTCCTCAATTGCAGTATCTTATCCATGTAGACATAGACCTAAAGGAAAAAGTCTTGAGATGTGACATCATTATATGTATAGTTACGCCCCACCTTTTTTTTCAATCAATTTGCTCTAGATGAGTTCTACAGGAAATTAACTGTATTCAGTAAACAATTACTATGTTCTAGTATTCGTATACAGAAACTTTAGACGTTATTTTTCACCTTGGTTCAATTCCACCCATATCAGGAGTATTAAAGGAAAGGTAGAAAACTCAGGAAATGGAAGCAGACAAAGAGGAAGTGTTTTCTTATTGAATTTAAAAGACTGAAGGCATTCATAAAAACTCAGATCAATGAGCAGAACATAAGAAGGGCACCAGTCTCATTCACCTTCTGGATTTTGCTCATTTCTCCCGCAAAAAAATAAAACAACACGCAGATTGTGGATGTATCTGCCATTTTCTCCTGTTCAGTCTACACTACTCCACAAGTCCTGACAAAATGCCCTCATTCTTTGTTAAAGATCGTGTGTCTACTATGATGAAAGCATTAATAATCATATTTAATCTAATCGTCAAGCCGTGAACTTTTCCAAATATGTGGAAGGACACACAGAGCCGTATCGTCGGTCGTTCCTACAATTGTAGGACGCCTTGATTTTCATAGTTTTCCTTGTCCTCGAGAAGGGGTCTACTTTGAGGTTATGTCACAAGTATCTAATTGCTTTAAATTGTTCCTGTTTTTGATTTTGTTTCATCAGCCTAAATTATTCTGCAATTGAAAAAGGAAACATATTTAGTATAGCGCTGATACGGAACAGCAGAAACCTAGAAATACCCTAGCCTTCGGAAGGAAAAAAATACTATGGAAATCAAGGAGGTCATAAAGGCGTCCTACAGTTTCTGGGAACGACTGACGATACGGCCCTAAAGTCTGCCCTGTTGTCAAATCGGATGACAGAAACCTTGTTATAAATAGCCGCTCAGTTTGTATATATTTCGAATAATTTAGCATAATCGTTGAAAATTACAATCAATAATAGTATCTATATTGAAATATCTATGTGTATTTGAGATAATTGACATGGTTTTATGAATAACAGATCGACTTTGATAAACTTGCCCATATTCACTAAAACAGCTTCGACGGTTTTGAATAAACAAGGACAATTGGATGTCGTTTACACAGATTTTGCAAAGGGATTTAACAAGGTTAACTATTCAGTGCTTTTGTACATATTGAATGCTTTGGGTTTCAATAAGAGATGACCTTCTCTTTTGCGTACCGACTTAACTAATATAAAATTCAGTGTTACTTATAATTGGTATCAATCAAATTGCTTTAGTCCTACTGTTCATACTATTCATCACAGAATTGTGTGCTAGGTTACTATTGGCGGACGGGCATTTTTGCAGAACTGAACAATTTGGACGACCGTATATGCCCACAGACTCAACTAGTTGCTATTGATGAATGGTATTTAAAGAAATGTCAGCAAATGTAAAGTTGTTTAACAACATTTCATACCACTATTCTTTGAAGAACATTATTATTTTGGGACTTGGGTGTAACCTTTGACTGCCGACTGTGCTTTGAGCGCCATACCTTCTACATAATAAATGCGAACTAAATGTAAAGTTTCATTATCAGAAATTATAAGTTGTTATCGAATATTTCTCCGCTCAAAACACTACACTTTGCCCTTGTTAATTCCAAACTGATGATACAACCATAATAACTGTTGACGCTAAAACTCCTAAAGAACCTCAGACCAAGACGGTAGCACTTACAACAGAGTTCACATCTTGGTGTAAAAGAAACTCCCTGCTAGTAAATTCTAGCAAAACTGTGTGCATGCTGGCTCTGGATCTTGCCGCAAAACTGGCGATTTAGAAATCCCTATTCCAATTCTTATATTGTTACCATCAGTGACTCAACAAAATTTCGTCATCTTTAAGGTATGAGCTGGTGTACTAACTGCAATGTCATTTGTAAGACTAAAGGCAGAAGCTATTATGTGATATTACACCTAGAAAGGTGTCTGGATAATTAGTCACTTATTGAGCGTGTATTTCGCATTGGTATATTGACAAATATCGTAAAACTGTGGGATAAGTCGCTTAATGATAGGTTCAAAACTTATGGAATCAAGTCAGCAATCATTCAAGACTTATAAGAGGCTTCTTTGAACAAAATTGTGATGTACATAAATAATAAATATATAACTCATTAGGATCTGTCGTGTACAATACAACGTTGTATGAAAGAAGCCAGTTTTACACGGGCCAGAAACTTGACAAGTCTTTGGCACGATCTATGGCTTCATGCTGGCTGAACATGAAGCAAGGCAGGCTGCTGCATAGCGTCGAACAACATCATAAGATTTTTATGCATAAGCTACCATCCTCCTTACACGAAGAGATATATATCCGTTACTTAGCTCACAACCGTAATCCCGTAAGAAAACAAAACTGGCACCACCTTTCCATTCTACCACATTATTCGAAAGGTATTTTTCTTACAATAGATGTAAACTTATATACAGGGTGTTTCAGTTTAGTGTTGCATAAGTTTAAGATTCGATAGAACTTTTAAAATTAATGCATAAAGTCTATATAAACATGGGTCGAAAAATGCGTGGCTTCCGAAATACAGGGTGTTTAAATTTACTTTTTAAAATAGTTTTTTTAAATATTTCGAACAATATTTGATGTATAACAGTGAAAATTGGTATACAAGGGTTTCTTGGTACGACAAAACGCACTCTAGGCATAGTTTTACTGTAGCCGCTAGAGGGCGCTCTCTACTGTACCTGTAGCCTCTTGTGAATTTCCGTTATAGTTAGCCGTTTTTGAGATATTTCGATTTTTAAGGTTCAATGCATTTTTAATTATTTATGATAAAATAACGTTAAAAAGTCAGTATCTCGATAATTTTTAGAAATTGAAAGCAGAATAAGGTTAAAAGTCAATTAGTTGACAGTTAATTTTGTTGTCTGTTGAAACCTGAAACGTTTTTTTGCAATTGTGAATGCACGAAATTTAGTTTCTTTTACCTGTTTTTTTTTGTAAGTTTTATAAAAATGCCATTTTTATTCATTCTCCAATCAAGAGTTAGCGGATATTCATTTTGTGTATGGCTTTGTAAATGGAAACGCAGCAGAAGCAGCCAGAGAATACGCACGAAGATTTCCAAACAGACGACATCCAACTCGCTCAGTATTTGTAAGAGTGCATCGCCAAATAATTGAAAATGGTTTTGGAAATCTTCAAAGGGATCAAAACATGAATGTTCGTCAGCGCAGATTTACCCGTATGATTCTGCGTGAGTTTGATAGAGATCCGACCACAAGTGTTGGGAGAGTTTCTGGTACCTTGGGAATTTCAGCAAGCCATGTTCACCGTGTTCTTAGAAATGACCATAGACGTCCTTACCATTTGCAACCTGTGCAAGGACTACAGCCAGGGGACAGAGAACGAAGAATGACATTTTGTCAGTGGATTCTTGATAGAACTGATAATAATAGGGAGTTTTTAAGTAACGTTTTATGGGCCGATGAGTCATGCTTCACTAGACGTGGAGTGGTAAATTTTCATAATCAACATATTTGGTCGGATGAAAATCCGCATGCAGTTCCCGAACTGAAATTTTCAGCATGAATTTAGTGTGAACGTGTGGATTGGTATCTACCGTAATCGACTATTTGGACCCTACCTTTTGCCTGCAAGGTTAAATGCTGCGACCTTCTTGGAATTTTTAAAGGCTGAACATGCTAATATGTGGGATGATGTTATGTTAGATTTAAGAAGATTCGCCTGGTTCCTGCTTGATGGTTGTCCAGCTCATTATTCGAGAATATTTAGAAACTGGCTGGACGAAAATTACCCAGAAAGATGGATCGGCCGTGGAGGTCCAGTCGCCTGGCCTCCACGATCCCTTGACCTAAATTCATTATATTTGTTTGTGTGGGGATTTCTAAAAGAAAAAGTGTACCAGACTCCCGTAACCACAAGAGCTAAGCTAATAGACAGAATCAGGAATGCATGTGATGAAATAAGGCCTTCATTCGTAGATGTGAATTGTGTTTTGAACAATTGGGTTTACATTTCGAGCACCTACTTTAGATTTTGTATGTTTGTCCTAACTATCCAATAGCATTTTAGTTGTAAATAATTAATTTAATTGGTTAAAAATATTATTGGAAAATTAAACAAATTAATATTGTTTTTTGTGTTTATTTGGAGTTAGGAATTGTTGCTGTGTTTAAAATCACAATCTAAACGATCATCTTAATTACTTGTAATGCCCAAATCGAAAATGTAAAAAAAATATTATTTTCCCATAAATAGTTAAAAATGCATCGAACCTTAAAAATCGAAATATCTCAAAAACGGCTAACTATAACGAAAATTCACAAGAGAGCTTTTTTATGTTGAAAAGTGCGAGGAATCAGTTTTTTTATTCAAAAAGTAAAAAATTGCACTAAGAAAAAATTTTCGGTCATTTTAATACACTTCAGGTACAGTAGAGAGTGTTCTCTAGCGGCTACAGTAAAACTATGCCCATGGTTCGTTTTGTCGTACCAAAAAACCCTTGTATACCAATTGTCACTGTTATACATCAAATATTGTTCGAAATATTAAAAAAAAAACTATTTTAGAAAGTAAATTTAAACACCTTGTATTTCGGAAGCCACGCATTTTTCGACCCATGTTTATATAGACTTTATGTATTAATTTTAAAAGTTCTATCGAATCTTAAAGTTATGCAACTATAAACCGAAACACCCTGTATAATATCCTACGAGGGTATATTTCTGTTCCTATTAATTCGTTTAAAAACATCCGCTATTGCGTTGCATGTAATTGCATGGTATGATTTTAGGATCATTATGAATTTATATAGTTTCATTTCACAAATGTATCGTGAGTGTTCATCTTTTGATACCGCTTGCACTTTTTTTGCAGTTTTTAGCTGTACGCTCATTATAACCCAACCTTGAAACCAGGGGTTAAGTGGAAGAGCGAATGTACCCCGCACACTATATGTAGATATAAAATTGGTTGCTTTTGTATATTTTTGTGGGGAAAAAGATATTATTATTATTATAAAATATTCAAAAAATGTCACGTCATTCAAGAAGTCATTAATTGAGTTGTTGTTACATGGCTGCCTTTATGTCATCCAAGAATTTTTAAATCGCTAAACTGTGTATTATCTGTCTTTGTTATGTTTATCTACATGTTTATCAGTCCATGTGAGTCACAAAAATGTTCTATCAACCGTTATAAATGCCATTGTTTTAACATATTTATTCTATTTTGAGCACATGTCAAATATCTGTAAAGATCTAAAGGGTGAATAAGTTTGTTATTATTATAATTATATTGTACAGAGTGAGCCAAAGAACATAGCTCGCGAGAACTTTACCTCCAACCCAATATAAGAATTAGGCAAGCCGACGCAATAGTGGGGATGGCGACGGCGACCAAGTCTAGCCTGTAACTTAGAGCCGGCTAACCCCTGTCACATCACCGTTGATACATGTGCGTATTATAAGCATACCTCAAAGGTTCGCTTCTCGGCACGGCGGCACAGCGTTATCACAAGCGAACAATATGCGTGCTATTTCTCTTTGAGGACTTGCATAAGGCAGATAAGAGCTTCGAGTAGGCGGGGGGCTCTTTTTACGCCATTGTTTACGGGGAAAATAAAGAAAATGCACAACGGCTCGAGTAATGACTCCTGTCTCGCCGCGAAAATTGCTGCCATTTGTCTACTGATGTTGTTAGGTATTTATCGGCGGTTTTGCATCTGGGCACTGGGGTGCCGTATGCAAGCTGAGTGGTATTGTAAGATATATGTGGTGTTCTGTATACATTAACAAGTGTCTCTTTTCACTTTCTAAACAAAACATAATCAAAACTAATCATAACAGACACTGACCTTTGACGTTGCTGTGTCAAGGCTGGCATAAACCCTATGCTATTCGTACCTTTTGCTTGTACTTAGATACGTCACGCAAAATGTAGAGTGCGATACCAAATCGTCCGTTTTCGTCGTCGCATTTCAATTGTTCTCTTATCTCGTATCTTATTCGTGGGAGGTATTCCCATTTCGCTTTCTTTTTCATAATCATGTTTGTTGGATGCCCCTTAAAACATGAATCAAGAGATTGCCGGGCGCTAAACCGCTGCAAATTTGTTTGAAAAATGTTTTCGAATAGCTTACACAATAAGTCGCCTTTTCTAAACTTGGAAAAATTGAGTTGGAAAACCCCTCACACGAACGCGAGGTTTTTGATGGTTTACAGGAAATAACTATTCTAAGTGACATATAAATCCGAACACCCAGTTTAAATGGTTTTATTTTAATAAAATTTTGTATAAGTACTTAATGAAGCATAATAAGTAAATGATAAAAATTTCAAAATGATTGCACTGCTTTAAAGCCCTTTGACCTTTAATAATGTGTGGATGCACCCTGATGTGCTACACATTCTCCAACGCGCCTAGGCATGCTTCTGATCAGGTGGTCAATGTCCTCCTGTGGTATCTCATTCCAGGCAACCACCAACTCCTCTCGAAGCGCTTCTAGAGTCTGAGGAGGACGTTGCAAATTGAGCAATCTCCTACCCATCATATCTCACACGTGCTCAATTGGGGATAAGTCGGGAGATCTTGGTGGCCATGGTAACAATGTGACATCATTATGTTGAAAGAAGTCTATTGTGACTCCTGCAACATGTGGTCGGGCATTATCTTGTTGGAAAGTTGGATCTGCCAGGGTATCAAGAAAGGGTAAAAGATGGGGTTCTAGAACTTCGTGGATATAACGCTGCGCGTTCATGTTACCTCTGATGAAGATTAAAGTTGACGTGGAACCATAAGCTATAGCACCCCAAACCATAACTCCAACAGTGTGATGAACATGTCTTTCAACAAAAAACTGTGGATTCCTCCTTTCACCACGTCGCCTTCTAACCCTGGCACGACCATCGTGCATGCCCAAACAAAATCGAGACTGGTCACTAAAGACAATACTGTTCCATTCCTGATCCCAGAGTGACCATTGTCTGCACCACTCAAGGCGATTACGTCGGTGTTCTCGAGTTAAAAACTTCTTCCATTCGTCGGTAAACACTTCGCATGCCAATAGGTCTTCCGTGTTCTGCAAACCATTCATTTGCAATGGACTTGGTAGTGGAGAAACGGTCCCTTAAGGCCAATAATCTTAGGCGGCGATCTTCACGGTCTGTTGTTCTACGGCGGCGTCCAGTGCCCCTTGCTCTTTGCGTACGGCCTTCTCGAAGCCATGCCTGACAACACCTAACCACAGTGTCTACACTTCTTTGCACTCTAACTGCAATTGCCCGAAAAGAAAGTCCAGCTTCCCGAAGTCCCACTATACGGCCCCTATCAAACTCACTAAGTTGACGAAATCGTACAGGTCTCCGTACTCTAGGCATCGTAACCGATCGTAAAGGATGTCAAGAACCAAAATCCGCCAACGTTGATTCTTCTGCGGCTGAAATATTCATTTTTAGAGCGTTAGTGAATTAAAAAAAAGCAGTATAAAAACCGGAATGTCCAACTGATGAGGCTGAAAATTTTTTCACTTGTTATTTACAGTAAGATAAATACATTCACCAACTTTTATTAAAATAAAACCATTTAAACTGGGTGTTCGGATTTATATGTCACTTAGTATATTTCTGTGTAACCCATATTCGACTAATACATAAAAAAGAATCGCGCATTATTACAACTAGAAATTTAAGTCAAGAATTGTCAAAACACGTTAACCAATACAAAAAGAATACTTCTAATGTATTTTAAAATGCAGCTTGACGATACCACAGTTTTCGGCATATAAAACGCTGCCTGATGAATATTATGGAGGGGGGCGTTAGATTTCCTAACTTACAAATTGAAGAATATTAACATGTACTAACGTATTAAAATACCGATTTAAACTCTAGAATAAGCAAAATAAAAAAGTACACAGTGAAATTTATTTTTGACCACACTGCAATGCTATGGATATACAGTGCTACTGGAAAAGGATAAAAACAAAGACACGTTCTTCTGATTTAATGAATGTTGTTTGCCTGGTGTTTTTAACAGTTTAGTTTAGTGTACACTGGAAATGCAATATATTGAGAATATGGCAGCAGCCAAGAATAAACATCAAAGCTTTTCTGTTTATTGTAAATACTGATAGTCCTCCTTAATTACAAGTTTATTGTCGAGCGTTTTCATAAATAAATTCTCAACAATAATTTGTCTCTTCTTTTTAGACTTCTCTTTATTATTGGTTCACACAAACTACACTAGATGATATCAGAATATTATAATGTTTACGATTGCAAAGAATATCTGCGGCTGCTGGTATGGTTTGTGTCAACATCGGTTACTGCTTAACACGAAATAATAAAACCCTTTTCATCATTCTACTAGGAGAATTTACGTGTGATTTTCTCCGCCGAAATGGCGACCGTGTTTGACACTGACGGGAGCTGCATCTTATCTGACCTGCTTCTAGCGTCCACTATTAAAGCATTGCCGAGGACTCTGAGGAGGAAAGCATGCCTCAAGTTCATGTTATATTCAGGAAAATATCATAGTTAGGAGAAGGCATTTTTACGAGGCCAATCAAGGTTTGACTGCCATGATGGAGGAAAATTAAACAAAGGCAACTGCTAGGGACATATCCATGCATGCATCTAAGAACGTTGTAACTGACAAAAGTCAAGTTTTCAGGAGAGCCATATGAATTTTCTACCAACTTTGACTAAACTTTTTGGCACTATGCGTGGTAACTTCGTACACATTTTTGTGGTTTTGTAAAGATTGGTCGTTGGCTAACGCTATTTTCTAGAAAAATTTGGAAAAATTCATGCAAAAAGCAAAAAACGGGTAATTACAGTGTGACGAAAACATACACTTGTCTGTATAATCATTGTAACGTATGTTACAATTTTCTTCCATAAAACGTAGTCATTATTTATCAATTGTAAGAGCATATACAATGTTAAAAATGCATAAACTGTACCTGTAATAACATTGTAAAGGCTCTTACAGCAGCCATTAACAGTAGAGTGACGCTATAGGAAATGTGTATTTGCTTGATATTTTCTGTGCAACATCAGTGTAAAGTCACTTAGAATGTGCCGTAATACGTTTGCGCGTATTGATAAACACTGTAAAGGCAAACGCAATGTTTTAGTGATGACTGGGTTTTGGTATGCGTAATGTAATGTAATTAATATATCCTCCGAAAGCTGTAGTGGAATTGTATCGTACGTTACCATGATCTTACTGCTGTACCGTGGCAATATTGTATAGTTACAATGATATTTAAAATACTTTTTTCTCATCTCTAATACAAAAAAATGTTTAAATTCTTATACTAGCTGAAATTATTAAGTAAGATCTATCTGAAACAACTAAAATCTAAAAATCGACCAAATGTCAGTTACAATGTTCTTAGATGCATGTATCAATATGCTGTTACTATGTTTTGTTATGCCATTATTTTGACTTGAAATAAAAAACTAAATGTGTACTGCCTTCCAATATACTTCTAGAAAGACAGTTTCCACTATTATCTGCGCCAAGAAGCCACTAGATCCGCAAGGAACAGGAAAACATTGCATCAACATCTTCATACTACATTTCTACATATTTTGAAGCTTCATATAGAGGTTGTCAGCTTCCAGTCACGACAAAATTTGCTGGAAATAACCACAGCGGTATAAAACTCCCCATTCCACAAACGTCCCTTTTCTCGAAGTTTTAGTAGCGTCATTTGTCAACCGAAACATTTTATTCGACTGGTCGAATGGAGGGAAGAAAATAACCGATATATGCGAGTGACAGCTCTAATAAATGACCACGGAGATTAATACCTGCTATTGTGCCATTTTTCAGATACAACTTTCGGCTACACACCGTTACTACCACTGCTGAGTTGTTAGGCGATATTAAAAGTCAAATTGCAATTGTCAGAGTCTGCCGGCAAAGTTCGCTTTGGTTGTCTCCGGACAAATAGTTTTCTTCGTATATCTCTAGGACGCTTGACAAATGTAGTAAAACCCATGCTAAATTCTGCTGTATTATATAGGTAGATATAGATTGTATACGTGTCTATCATTATTTGCAGCTTATGAATCCGCTACGCTAGATGAATGTATCATAAATTCAACAGACGATCCTTTGCGTAATTTTAAGACAAAAAGTTCACGTCCGCAAATTCTTCGTTCTCAAGATAGAGTGTGTTGAAATTTATGGAAAAGAATGATTTTTCATAAATTTCTTAAATACACTACATAATTTTGTTGTAATTTGAATGTGGTATTTACAACATTGAGGAGCTAACTTAGTTCTAACTTGATTAAATTATTAAGTGCAGTGGCATCTCGAGCGGGATCTGCATGAGTATTTTTTTTTAAATTTAATAATAATAATAATAAATGGCCTTTATTTCACCTGACGGGTTTACGCCACTGACTTTTGTGCAATTTTTATTATGTTCTTTGAATTAAGCAAATAGGAATACAACTCTTTGTTTCTTGAATTTTTTCGTATCTTGCTTAGTTTTTGAGAAAAAGTCCACTTAATTGCCTGTCCCTGGACCACACCTGGGATATCGGAAAAGCTTCTTTTAGGGCCGATTTCACCAACATTAATATTATGGACCAATGGGAAAATACCTTATCGAAATGCAATTTGACAGAAGCTGTCAAAGGTCTCTGAATATTAGTGATTTCTATTGAAATATTGAATAAAATCGTAGAAAACTCGACTGTAATATAAACAAGACCACTTTTTGATTACAACATGATGCTTTTGTACAGAAAAACAGGACAACTTTCATGTATTTTGATATAATCGTATGTTATAGGTTTACATTTAACAATCCGTTATCCCCTTCAGCGAATGGGAATGCGGCAAATAATAGGTCGATTTTCTAGCTGTTAAATTTAGCAGCAGATTTGGACATTTGTTAATGCATGGCACTCTCGAATTTACCAACTTCAATATACCGAAAGTTATCATTACATACCTGTTGAATAGTGTGGATTTGTCTGTATTTTGCAAGAAAATAGAATATAAAGTACATTCCATCCAATTCCTCATCTTCCTTTACGTCATAATAGTAATCATTTATTAGTTTATGGGTTAATGAATGTGATAAATAATAATGAAGAGTTGCCTTGGCTTTTAGTAAACTACCTGACCAACTTAGTATTTATAAGCTATTGATTCATAATTTTTATAAATAGTGTTTTTAGTGGTAATTTTTTGTAAATATGGTTCAATTTACTAATAGTGAAATGGTAAATATACATTTCTGTTATGGAATGGCTCATGGAAACTCTTATGCTGCAAGACGCATTTATCATGAAAGATTCCCTCAGCGTGTGGTGCCTAAAAGAAGAACTTTTGTACGCCTCCAGGCACGACTTTCTAAAACGGGCAGCTTCAAAAGATCGACGGTTGTCATCGGGATGAACGATTCAAACTGAAGAAGCTATTCTAAATGAAATTTGAGCGAATCCTCATACCAGTGCTAGCAAAATAGCTCAACCCATGTTGTGTAGCTGATATATGATTGATGGTCTTCTCTATTGCATTGCATCAGGGGCGGTGTAGTTGAAGCAGTAACCGTCTTATTTGAGCTTTTGTACAATGTAAAAAATTGGGTTTCTAATTTTGAACAGAAATTGCGGTCTTATCATGTTTACCTCTGAATGTATGTCTGTGTATGAATCGGAAGGAATAGGATGTTTGTCAAAATAAAGGATACTGTTCACACAATAGATGCAAACATTTATCTATTCGATTAATTATATATCGCCATGTGCATCCTGCAATAATGTTTGATTTAACGATGTTTAATTGTAACCATAATTATTTATAGCGGCCCGTTAATAAAACATGTTGGCGTTATTCACATGGACGACCATGACAAATAGGTGCATTTAAACTATATTAATATTTGATGTAACCTGAGTAACTCATTAGAGGTTCATCCACAGCTATTTAAAACCCACTGTCACTCCCGCGTGTAGAGATACTTTGGTATCTAGGCACTTTGACTAACAGGAAGTAGCCTCTAGCGATTTAGCTCGCTGCTACTGCTTTATCAACGGGCTTTGCTACTCAGAGGTCTCCGCCATGATGCCACTGACAGACCTAACTTCGACCTCCCATCCCAACCGTATCAAACTTCCCACATCCAGAACTGGCTTAAATGACCGCTCCTCTGTCCCTAGAGTATTGACATTGTGGAACAATCTAATTGAGGAAGCTCTTTCCAGTTCTACCTTAGGCGGTTCATGCATCGAAAACTTCTTTGGACTCCCCACAGTAGACGCGGTGCCTAAGCGGCTGCTTCGGTATAAACAAACTAGTGGAGGTCCGTAAAAACTGGAATCGAAACAGGTTCAAGAATCGAGACCATCAGATTCGATAATCGATTTTTAAGGTGCATGCTCATTGAACAGGAAGGAAGCGATTTGTGCCGCGCGAGAACGTCAGTTAACGATCAAGTCAGAAAGAGACAGTCAAGTATTGTCGAGTGAAGTTATCGCGGGTGTTCTAGAATTGTGTAAATCCTCAAAGAACAATTTCCCTGATCTATACAAAGATACTTGTACCGTTCACAACATATTTTCGTAAAGTTTTTCTGTTCGTAATTATCTGGCGAATCAATCTATAGGACCTAAGCTTTATTTAAAGTCTTGTAGGGTTAGATCTCATACCCTACCCTCATGCTGGCTTAGTGCTTCTGTTACCCCTGTATTCAAAAAGGGCGACAAATCCTCCGCTAAAAATTATCGACCAATAAGTCTCGTTCCTATCGCCGCCAAAATAGCTGAAAGAATCATATTAGATAAGCTCCTGTCATTTGCTTTCGAAAATGACCTTATCCCTAAGAATCAGCATGGATTTCTCCCTGGTCGATCAATAATGACCAACCTTCTCCACTCTCTCAACGATTGGACTCTGTATCTGGACACTAAGACTCCTGTTGATATAATCTACTTAGATTTTTCTAGGACTTTCGATCGTGTACCACATAGAAGGCTTCTGTTTAAGTTGGAATGTATGGGAATAAGAGGCGAGTTGTTGCTGTGGATTAAGGCTTTTTTCACCGGGAGGACTTTCTCTGTGCGCGTCAGTGATAGCCAGTCTCACCTTCATCATGTAGCAAGTGGAGTTCCTCAAGGCTCTGTCTTGGGGCCAGTGCTGTTCCTTCTGTATACAAGTGACCTGCCCGCATTGATTTCCTCCACATGTTCAGCTTATGCCGACGACACCAAGATTTACAATACTGTCGTAAATTCTGCTATGCTTCAACGAGATCTTGATATTGTTTGTCAATGGTCAGTCAGTTGGCTTTTACCCTTAAATCTAACTAAGTGTTGTGTCCTTCACCTCGGGAAGACAAATCCGCGATTTACATACAAGATCTCTGACCACAACATCGAAGCAGTTTCCAGCCACACTGATCTGGGCGTTGTAATCAACGATCGTCTTTCCTGGTCAGAGCATATTCACCACGTTACATCAAAAGCCAAGAAACTTTTATACATGCTGGAGAGGTCTTTCAAAGGATCCGATGTCAATACTTGCGCCTACATTTACAAGGCATTCGTGAGGCCAATTCTTGAATTCGCTGGCCCGGTATGGGACACTGTGCTTCTGCGCGATAGAAATCTCGTCGAATCAGTACAGCGTCGGGCTACTCGTATCCCTTTTGGAGCACGAAGACCAAGCTATGAAGATCGCCTTGAATTATTCAACCCGACCTCATTCTCTGAGCGAAGACTTCGTGGCGATCTTATAGTTACGTTCAAGATACTTCATGGTTTGATGGGCACCAACCTCATGCATCTATACCGTCTATCGCGCAGCAATCTACGCGGACACAGCTTCAAACTGCATAAGGAGCCATTTAAAACAACAGTCCGGCAGTGGTTTCTCCCCAACCGCATATTCAACACCTGGAATAGTTTACCCGAAAGTGTGGTTGGTGCTACTTCAGTTAATAGCTTCAAAGTGCAGTATGATAGCTGGAGGAGTGTACAAACTTTATAGCTATGAACTGTCTTTTTTTATTTTTTTCTATTTGATGTATTTGTGTTACGTGTGCGTACACTATATTTACTGCATGAGCTTATAGTACTGTATACTCTGCTCATCTCAATTATCATAATAATAATAATAATAATAGGTCTGATATGTCTAGTTTTCCAGATTCCAGACGAAGTGAGGGTAATGAAAGAAAGGAGGAAGGGGAAGAACAAGATGGAGGCGTCTTGGATACTATTAGTGGTCCACCCTGTAAGACATGTTCGCAGTGGGGCGTATATGGCCACGCAATATTAATTAATTATCACCAGTTTGTTCTCGTGCACGATGCAATTTACATATTCGCGTTTTCAGATGCGGTCCGGTAAAATATCGCAAAATCATTATAGTCGGCGGTGTAACGGCTCGTTGTTAGCGAATTTGAATATTACGTATTAGCAGCGCAATTAATCAGGGCAGCAGGTGGGGGTGTCACGTGTCATGGCGCTGAAGAAAAATCCGATGGATTTAGAGATAGAAAGAGAGACGGTGGACTGCCGAATGGTGCAACAGTTTTGAAATGTACACCCAAATCATGAGTTAAGGGATTACTCCAATCATAGTAGGCTGCCATTCTTTTACTGTTGAATAACATATACAGAGGAATCCAAATATCTCTTACGAGTTAATGTATATCAGAGAGAAGCGTGCAATACGTATGTTAGAAAGAATGCTCCGATGGCAACGAGGCAAGCCGCAGCTGCGCCCGTGGACTCGTCACTCGGGTTGCTAGGCTCTCTTGTCCACATTACGACATCAGTGATATATGGAATTCTCTGTACAAATGACCTCTTGCGTGAAATTTCGAGTTCCTCTGTCGATGCAGTTGCGATTGTTTTGCAAATGAAGTGAGACAGTCCAAACGGAGGTGAGCCTGACAAATCAGTGTATGTCTAGCTAACTCAAAAAGAACAGAGGAGCTAGCCTGCCTCAGAACATAACTTGAACGTAACCTATTCCTGACTATTTTTAACTATAGTTTGGAGCATTGAATTTCTGTGGTCACAATTTGAATTCGGTAGATTTGGCACACAAAGTCAATCTGAAAGCTGAAACTGAAGACACATCTCGGTCACCTGAAGTTGAGCTTTTGGTAATACAGTTGGTGTATTGTTGGTCTAACCAAATTTAAACTGGGTTTTGGTAAAAATAGCGTACAATAAACTGAACTGGAATGGACGTGGGCGTATCTGAGATTGTGTGTGTAAAAAAAGAAATATATAACACAAATGAACACGTTTAAAGTCAGGTCAGTGCCGTAACGAGTACAACAGATTTATACTTTGCCATGAGAGATTCTCTACTGGAAATAAAACAGAAGCAATAGGTGGTGACTGGTAGATAGTAACCCAAGCGGCAAAAACTGACCAACGTCGTAATCCGGGCCAAAATGTCGGTTTGAATGCATCAAACGTTACCTCAGTGGTCCTTTCCAATAGATTTGGTGTGAAGTTTTATATAAAAAAACAATCATACAACAAAACATACATTCATCGTTCGTCTACAAATATGGAATGAGATCAAAGATACACCGCCGCTGGGCAACTCCAGCAATCATAAAAGGAAATAGCCAACCATGGAATGGGATGAGGGTAAGGACACTCCATCGCTGAGCGCCGTCACTAGTCTTGAAAGGAAAGTGCCATCGACGGAATGGGATGAGTTCAAGATCCCTCAGTCGCTGAGCGGCACCACCAGTCGTGAGAAGAGTCTACCGAAGGAATGTAGTGAGGTCAATGCAACTTCGTCGCTGGTCACAACCGCCAATCGTAAAAGAAAGCTGCCACCGACGGAATGGAATGAGGTTAAGAACTTTAAATCGCTGAGCGTCGCCACCAGTCGTACAAGGATGCCATCGCAGGAATGGAATGAAGCCACCCAAGGAATGGGACGAGGATAAGGACACTCCATCGCTGAGCGCCGTCACCAGTCTTGAAAGGAAAGTACCATCGACGGAATGGGACGAGTTTAGGATCACTCCGTCGCTGAGCGGCACCACCAGTCGTGAGAAGAGTCCATCGAGGGAATGTAGTGAGGTCAATGAGCGCCTCCACCATTCATAAATGGATGGCATCGCTGGAATGGAATGAAGCCGCTCAAGAAACGGGATGAGGCTAAGGACACTCCATCGCTGAGCGCCGTCACTAGTTTGAAAGGAAAGTGCCATCGACGGAATGGAATGAGGTTAAGATCACTCCGTCGCTGAGCGGCACCACCAGTCGTGAGAAGAGTCCATCGAAGGAATGTAGTGAGGTCAATGAGCGCCGCCACCAGTCGTAAAAGGACGCAATCGCAGGAATGGAATGAAGTCACCCAAGAAACGGGATGAGGCTAAGGACACTCCATCGCTGAGCGCCGTCACTAGTCTTGAAAGGAAAGTGCCATCGACGGAATGGCATGAGGTCAAGGACACTCCGTCGCTGGGCATCGCTGCCGATCGCAGGGGAAAACCAAGAAATGGAATGAAGTCAACGTAACTATATCGCTGGGCACCGCCGCCAATCGCAAAAGGGAGCCACCGCAGGAATGTAATGAGGTCGAGGACACTCCGTCGCTGGACACCGCTGCCGATCGCAGAGGAACACCACCCAAGAAATGAAATGAGGTCAAGGACACTCTGTCGCTGGGCACCGCCATCAATTGTAAAAGGAGACCACAGAAGCAATGGATGATGCCACGGACACTCCGTCGTTGGGCACCGCCACAAGTCGTAAGCGAGTTTGGGTTTTGGCAGGCATTCTTGGCTTCGGCCGCATTGTTGGCCGTTACGTCGTCCGCTCGTGTCAGAAGGCCTACTTATGTCATGTGACGACTCGGCCAATCCTCGACGCGCAAGGGCGTTCGGCTACAGCTCTCAACACCGGAAAAGTCATAACTTCCTTAAATTTCAAGCTATAGAAATCATATCAGTTTTGTGAAAGATACCAGTTATACTATTATATGCAATTAATACTAGCAGTATTTCCAACTGTAGGAAACTTCCAAATTATAAAACATCAAAAATGGCCTGTCCTGCTTTCTGAAACGCGTAAACTATTACACAATTACACATTAGAAATGCATTATACTCGTAGTCTTCAACAAAGTAATGAGTTATTTTCAATAAAACTACGCTATCTTGATGTCAAGATCCTTGTATAATATGGCATGCTGAGCGTCAATTGTAAAAGGAGACCCCCGGAGGAATGGAATGAGGTCAAGGACACTCCGCCCCTGGGCACCGCTGCCAATCTCAAAAGGAGGCCACCGAAGGAATGGAATGAGGTCAAGGACACTCCGTTGCTGGGCACCGCCGTTAATTGTAAAAGAAGACCACAGAAGGAATGAAATTATGCCAAGGACATTGTCGCTGGGCACCGCAACAAGTCGTAAGAGGAGACCATCAAATGAATGGAATAGAGTCAAGGACGGTCCGTCGCTGGGCACCGCTGCCGATCGCAGAGGAAGACCATCCAAGAAATGGAATGAGGTCAACGCCACTATATGTATGGGCACCGCCGCCAATCTCAAAAGGAGGCCATCGAAGGAATGGAATAAGGTCAAGGACACTCTGTCGCTGGGCACCGCTGCCGATCGCAGAGGAAGACCACCCAAGAAAAGGAATGAGGTCAACGCCGCTATATCGCTGAGCACCGCCGCCAATCGCAAAAGGAGGCCCACCGAAGGAATGGAATGAGATCATGGACGCTCCGTCGCTGGGCATCGCTGCCTATCGCAAAGGAAGACCCCTCAAGAAATGGACTGACGTCAACGCCGCTATATCTCTGGGCACCGCTGCCAATCTCAAAAGGAGGCCACCGAAGGAATGGAATGAGGTTAAGGGCACCCAATCGCTGGGTGGAAATGGAATGTAGTCAACGGTCATTATATAGCTGTGCACCGCCACAATTTGTAAGAGGAGACCATCGAAGGAATGGATTGAGGTCCAGGAAACTCCGTCACTGGGCACCGCTGCCGATCGCAGAGGAAGACCACCCAAGAAATGGAATGAGGTCAAGGCCACTATATCTCTGGGCACCGCCGCCAATCTCAAAAGGAGGTCATCGAAGGAATGGAATGGGGTCAAGGACCCTCCGTCGCTAGGCACCGCTACCTATCGCAAGAGAAGACCACCCAAGAAATGGAATCAGGTCAACGCTACATATCTCTAGACACCTCTGCCAATCTCAAAAGGGGGCTATCGAATGAATGAAATGAGGTCAAGTGCACTCCGTCGCTGGGCACCGCTGCCGAACGCAAAGGAAGACCCCCCCCCAAGAAATAGAATGAGGTCAAGGACACTCCGTCGCTGGGCACCGCCGTCAATTGTAAAAGAAGACCACAGAAGGAATGGAATGATGCCAAGGACATTGTCGCTGGGCACCGCAACATGTCGTAAGAGGAGACCACCGAATGAATGGAATGAGGTCAACGCCACTAATATCTCTGGGCACCGCCGCCAATCTCAAAAGGAGGCCATCGAAGGACTGGAATGAGGTCAAGGACACTCCATCGCTGGGCACCGCCGTCAGTTGTAAAATGAGACTACAGAGGGAATGAAATGATGCCAATGAAGTCGTAAGAGAGTTAAGGTTTTGGCCAGGCATTCTTGGCTTCGGCCGCATTGTGGGCCGTTGCCTCGTCCGCTCGAGTCAGAAGGCCTACTTATGTCATGTGACGACTCGACCCAACTTCGACGCGCAAGGGTGGTCGGCTACACCGGAAAATTTATAACTTCCTTAAATTTCAAGCTATAGGAATCATATCAGTTTTGTGAAAGATATCAGTTATACTATTATATGCAATTAAAACTAGCAGTATTTTCAACTACATGAATCTTCCAAATTATAACACATTAAAAATGACCTGCCCTGCTTTCTGAAACGCGTAAGCTATTATACAATTACACATTAAAAATGCATTGTAGTCATCACAATGTGATGAGTTATTTTCAATAAAACTACGCTATCTTGATAGCAAGATCCTTGTATAACATGGTATGCTGAATGCACACGTTTATTTGCAAAGCTTTGTATTCAACGTTTTCGTTCAAGCAAACAAATTCAGACACCTACGAATGGACTTCGGTGCTGCATACGTGTGCGTTGTCATCATCTCGCGTCCCATGTACAAGCCTTAAATTGCAATCAGCCTCTCTGTCCACACCCAATAAAACTGCTCTGGAACTCGGGTGCAAATTAAGTTAAACGCAATTACCGGCAGATGGCGCTCGGCGCGCGTCAGGTAAAGACACGCCGCAAACGAAATTAGCCGACCGGTCACTCCGGCTCTTATTTGGCCCTTTGTAGGCCAAAAGAACCGCTAATGGGTCCTCCGGCGACTGGCCACTCCAGGTTTCGTCGAAAGGACCGCTTTGGTTACTCATACACTTTTGTCTTGCACGAATGGATAATTGCTGTCAATTTCAAGATACTTTGATTGGGTCTCTTTGCTAAGAGAAAGTGACCTCTGTTAGTTTCAAATAGTGGTTGATCGTGATTTTGAGTGCCATTCGTTACTCGATTACCTTTTCCTTGAGGTAATCTAATCATTTGAGCACCGCTTAACACGAGATTTTAAGTAATCAGAACCAGAGTGACGTTTTGAAGAATTTTGAGCAGATATAACACAAAAAAGATGATTTGATGTGGCCTCTTTGATAAGAGAAGGAGAGGTCGCTGTCACTGTCAAGTAATTTTTTACCATAATTTTGAGGAGTTAATCTGATCGTTTCCACAATTCTCAACATAGTTTTATGTGAATAAAGTCTCCAATATCTAGACTACTGTACTGATCATTGATATTGTACACTGTTTGTTATGGCCACAAGTTTTTCAGTAGACCTATATACTGTAATAGTCTGCCTCTGAAATCTGGTGAACCACAAGGTTCTATTTTGGGTCCCCTACTGTTTGCCTTGTACATGTCGAACTTGAGCATGACTAGAGCTGTGGGAACTAACAGCACTAAATGACGAATGCCTGGTAGTTAATGGTGAACTAGAAGCATGTGTAAAGAACGCCAATGAACACCGTTTGAAGATTAACCAACAAGTCTACAGTAGTATTTTGTCCCAAAAATCAACGAGAAATTGCTGCACCTAATTTAACGATCAATGTAAATAACGAGGTATTTTAAATGTAGTAACTTAGGCTAAAACCCTTAGCGTGATCTTGGATAGCGACCTCCGATTTGAGAAACAGCCTTACGCAGCCTTACAATTAAAGAAACTTTTGCATTTTACGTCAATGCTGGTACCATGATGAGCACAGTGACGAAACGCATATGTAGTGGGCGACACTTGTCCGTTTCATCGAAGATCCAGAGAGGCCGGGAAACTACACGAGTTTCCTGCTACTGACGCAGGGATCGATGATATCGCGTTTGGAGAAATACTAATTGATAACAGCGTCACCATTTTGAGACATGGCCGTGCAGCCTGAAGAACACTGATTCTTTTGGCCTATTCTGGCATAATATCTGAATTACACAAGAATCACGGCAAAATGATAGTGCGTTTCCGCTGTAAAACTCAACTGCGACTGTAAAAGCGTCAGCAGAAAATGTCGAATCCGTGGCCAAATCAAATTCGCATATATTGTTTGAGTCAAAGCAGCAGTCTACGCCGGCTTTTCCGAACTACCCCGACGATTGTAATTAGAACGTTATAAAACATGTTTCCCTGATTATACCGGAGTGGTGCTCGGTGCACGTCCAGATTAATTCCGAATAAACTTGTTTAACTGCCAGTTGCAGTGCACTCTATATTTTAAGCTGTAATTAACTACCAAAATGGTACTTGGTGCTGCTGCTGCCTCTCTGTTAGTTCGCTACAGTTTCTATAAAACGTATCATACTGTGTTGTGCCACATACATTATGCAATGACGTTTGTTATCAGCGTATTGTGCGTTCAGTGTAAACTTATCGTCGTCCCTTAAAGGCAACGCTTTTTCGATTTGAGGCCTTATTTCGTTGACTTCTTGTCCCTGTACTTTCCTCAAAGCAGGAATGACACGTACAAAAGGCCCTGCAGTAGTCTGAGGAATCGGCTCCGACTTATCATTAAAAAAAATGGCATTAAGAAGGTTGGGTCTGCACTTCCCATACAACGCTGTCATCAGCTCATAACAGATTATGTTCGGCCAAAGTTAGTCCCTTTGAGCTAGCTACAAACATGTATAACAAAAAGAGGAAGGCAAACAAACAGGCCCATATACAACGAAGTATGTTACATACTCCTTAGTCCCCGTCCATTTAATTATGCTAACGCTAGTTTCTTCCCTACCCTAAGTATCAGCCATCTGGCAACTCTGATGGGTATCATCAGTCAAACACGTCGGGGAAATCTTTGATGTATGTGATATACGTATTGCACTTCCTAAAAACCAACAGAAATTTGTGACGTACAGGGATTTCCGTAGTTTAAATGAAATAGCGTGTGAAGAAGATCTCAAGAGTTTTCCATCGTGTCATATTATATCGATAGATGACATTGAAGATAAAATTAACTTTTTAACAGATAGTATTTTATGTTTATTTAATGTGCACTGTCCAAAAAAAGGTAGTGCGTGTAAACAAAGCTCTAGCTCCTTGGTTGGATGATAATATTAAACTTGTATTCAAGCAGAGAGCTGAAGCTTTGTCAAAGTTCAAACGTGATCGTACAGCCGCCTCTTGGCAACAGTATACATATTTCAGAAATCGTGAATTAACGCTCGTGCGGAGAGGAAAGAGAGATTACAAGCTGTTCAAAATCAGGATATAAAAAGTTTTATAAAACCCTAAATACTTCCATAGTGCAATCTCAGAAAGATTCTACAATTCCTCTGAGCTGATCAGATCCGTATAAAATAAATGAGGCATTCATTTCGACTTTCGAGAATAGTGATTTGGGTTGCGCTGATAAAATTGCATATTACCGAGCCAATAAAAATAATTCAAAATCCAAATTTCAATTTAATAAAGTGACTATTGACACCGTTGTTAAAATTATACATAAAATAAAATCAAATTCTAGTGGTTCAGATGGAATAACCTTTCATATGATACTACTATGTATACCTGAAATTGATATGTACCTAACACATATTATCAAATACTGTTTAGAGGGGGGAAATTTCCCCAATCAGTAGAAACGCGCTATAGGTGTTCCGCTACCTAAGGCCCGTATCGTAAGTCGTCCCTACAATTGTAAAGCGCGTTTATGGCCTCCTTGATTGTCATACTTCTTTCTCTCCTTCAAAAATTTCTAGATTACACTTGTCCCGTGTCAGCGTCAGCGCTCTCCTGTTGTGAAGATATGTTTTTTTTTAAATTGTAGCTGATAAAACATGATATAACTCAAAAGCAAGCACAATTTGATGCAAATAGATGTTTGTGATATAACCTCAAAATAGAGCGCTGACACGGAGAAATAGAAAACTATGACACAATCAAGGAGGCCATAAAGGCGCCCTACAATTGTAGGGACGACTGACGATACAGGCCTAAGTGTTCTGATCCTACTAACTATGGTCAACTGAGACCAATCAGTCTACTGCGCATTTTTTCTAAAGTATTGGAACGCGTTGTTTACGAGCAGCTCTGCGCCTACTTATATTCTAACAAAATTATTCCATTTAAACAATCTGGATTTCGACAAGGTCATAATACAGTTTCGCCACTTTGTGATTTAACAGACAATATAACAATGGCACTTGATAACCAAAAAGCAGTAGCTCTCATACTTCTTGACTTTACTAAAGCATTTGACACCATTACTCACTCACTTACTGTGCCTAAATGCAGTTATTATGGATTTTCTGAAAAACCTCTTTCGTTTATTCAAACCTACCTTGTAAATCGGTATCAAAAAGTTCGTCTAGATCAACAGTACTCTACCGAACAAAAAATTTGTTCTGGTGTACCACAGGGATCAGTGTTAGGATATCTATTATTTTCATTATATATCTCAGATTTAGAAACAGAGGTAAAATCATACAGCATACAATTTTTTGCATACGATACTCAAAATATATATTCATTTAGGAGTAATGACTTGGAAACACAAATAATATAATTAATTAAGATCTTGCCCAAATTGAAAAATTCACTAGTAGTCATAATCTTCGTTCGAACCCTTTGAAGACAAATATGTTGGTATACGCAAATAGAACAAAAAAGAATACTTTAAAAAAGGACATAGACATACATTTGAAAGGTACCTAATAAATTAGTTCATGTGGATCATCGAAGAACCTAGTTATTATAATGGATGATGACTTAAAATTTGTTGTACACGTAAACTATCTAATTTCTCAGTGCTACGCTATTCTCAGAGTTGTATTTTCAAATAAGGCTATATTACATAAATCTGCAAGAAAGCAATTGTGTGAATCTTTCTTGTTTTCAAAGATATTATCGTATATATTATCGTATTCAAAGTATCATGAATACATGTTGCAGACTTGTAAATGGTCTCATAAAGTATGATCATATATCGCATGTCATTAATGAACTCAAATGGATGAAAATTGATAAAATGTATAAGTACCAGCTCCTAAATCTGACTCATAAGGTTCTTTATTCGAAAACACCGTCATATTTAGTAAACAAATTCATACGTAGACTGAGTATGCATGGCATTAATATTAGATACAGAGAGTCTTTTTCAGTTCCACTCCACAGCACATCTCTATCTCAGAAAACATATATTTACAATGCGGTCAAATTAAATAATTCTTTAGACCGCATTGCAAAAGAAACCAATACATCACCCAAATTCAAGAAAAAAGTGAAAGAGATTCTACTTGATCAGCAGCGAAATCTGTTGTACCCCATAAGTGGCCTCATATTTTCCTTATGCCTTTACTTAGATTATACTTTATTCTGTCGTTGTTGTATACAGGTATTAATTTTTAACAAATTCTGTTTTTTCTTACATCTCGTATTGTTAAGGGGGTTAGTTGGTAGAATAGATGTATTATATATATATATATATATATATATATATATATATATATATATATATATATATATATATAACAACAAGTAGGAAAATAATGGGCAAAATCCGCAAAAAGGAGGAAAGTGGATTCGAGCAGAAAATAGGATAGGTAACCCGAGCGATACGTATTTCTGCTGGTTGGCTTCATCAGGCCCGAAATGAATGCACATATGAAACAACAAAAGTAGATACACATGCCCACACATCCGGATACGGGTGTAACCTGAGGAAACGAAGTTGGAGGGGGAAAAAACGACACACGAAGTCCACAACAAGATCCAACCTACACATTGTAGTATAAAATGGCTATACGACCTCGAATTTTCAAGGAGATGGCTATAACCGGCCGCGTGGTTGTGGTTAGATGTCTCCTTGAAAATTTGAGGTCGTATAGCCATTTTATACTACAATGTGTAGGTTGGCTCTTGTTGTGGACTTCGTGTGTCGTTTTGTTCCCCCTCCAACTTCGTTTCCTCAGGTTACACCCGTAACTGAATCGTGAAAATAACAATGAAGTTGCCAATCTACCTTTTACTGCCCGTCAACTGAAGGCACAATCCACGATCCGAGTTTGATTTGGCATCCAGTAAAACACTGAGATTGATCAGCGAGACAAGCACAGGATAAGTTTTAGGAGTTACATTAATGCAGTTGTCACTTGTACAGGAAGTGCCTCCAAGGCGTCACGCGCCGCGCCTCTCCAACACATGCGTAGCGTTGGATCGCACACCACGAATCGGCGACGGCAGGTGAATTCATATTCCAAAGCAGGCGCGAACCGAAAATTTAATATCAACCAAAATTTGATTATTCAAATAGGTTCATCAAGGGCAGACGGCGTGGAAATAGTTGAAAATTAAACGACTTAGCTGTAAGGAAGTTCAATGGTAATCATACTTGTACGAGTTTCCCTTCATCAGCCTAGAACACTTGGCAACTCCACATCAGAGTATCACATAGGTGCTATTCCAGGGAGAAAGGACAAAAATAGCGTTAAGTATATTTTCCACCCAACTTTGGACAAAATAACTCAAATATGCAAAATGCATATTATCTGGGTCAAGTTTTGCACACTATTTATTATTCTACGGTTATGAAAATCCTTTGTCCTTAATATATGACTGTAGAATAGGATGAGAATCAGCGTTGATTTGAAAAAAGCTTAAATATGCACGGCGTGTAGCATCCGTGTCAACTTTCGTAATTCTGGTGTCTTTACTATTCACCGCCCATACAGCTGGTCATCTTACAGAATAGGTTTAGTTAGGTAGAATAGATGTATTATATATATATATATATATATATATATATATATATATATATATATATATATATATAACAACAAGTAGGAAAATAATGGGCAAAATCCGCAAAAAGGAGGAAAGTGGATTCGAGCAGAAAATAGGATAGGTAACCCGAGCGATACGTATTTCTGCTGGTTGGCTTCATCAGGCCCGAAATGAATGCACATATGAAACAACAAAAGTAGATACACATGCCCACACATCCGGATACGGGTGTAACCTGAGGAAACGAAGTTGGAGGGGGAAAAAACGACACACGAAGTCCACAACAAGATCCAACCTACACATTGTAGTATAAAATGGCTATACGACCTCGAATTTTCAAGGAGATGGCTATAACCGGCCGCGTGGTTGTGGTTAGATGTCTCCTTGAAAATTTGAGGTCGTATAGCCATTTTATACTACAATGTGTAGGTTGGCTCTTGTTGTGGACTTCGTGTGTCGTTTTGTTCCCCCTCCAACTTCGTTTCCTCAGGTTACACCCGTATCCGGATGTGTGGGCATGTGTATCTACTTTTGTAGTTCTATATGTGAATTCATTTCGGGCCTGATGAAGCCAACCAGCAGAAATACGTATCGCTCGGGTTACCTATCCTATTTTCTGCTCGAATCCACTTTCCTCCTTTTTGCGGACTTTGCCCATTATTTTCCTCGTTATACCATTCTCCGCATGATATATATATATATATATATATGAGCAGTAGTCATTGCCAAAGCCCAACGATCAGTTGGGTACAAAATACAATTAATTGTTAATTGGGAAATTGGCAAATCTCTTAGGCTTAAGTTGACTCTTTTGACGATAAAATCAAGCTTTCGGCATTCTCTATGGAGCCTTCATCAGGATATATATATATATATATATATATATATATATATATATATTATCTAAATCTCGCCTCCTGTAAGAATATTACAAATAAAAGAAGTTATTATTATTATTATTCCCACCCCCGACTTTCAACCTCTACAGAACTTTTCCAGAAAATAATCAGGATCCCCTGGAACACATCAGAAACGAAGTTTTAGTGATTGTTTTTTCGCCTACTGTTGCAATGCTAATGATGGTAATAATATTAACTGCAGCCCTATCTATCTAGTGAATCATTGTGAGATAAGACATAAGTGTGTAGGTAAACAAAGCTGCTCGTTTAAAAATCGGATTTGAAAAACCAGAAAATGGCGTTCTGATAGCATTGAAGAAGCTGTCGAGTTAATGCTGAATGAATTCAAGATGCTGTTATACGTTTGTTTATTTCATACAAAAGACTAGGAACATGGACCGTTTTTTGGAACCGAAACTTTTATGTTTGGAATCGAACGGTGCCAAATTGTAACAGTATTCTTAAGCATCCTGAACAGGGTAACAAGCATAGTTGTTCCTTAAAAAAGACTTAACCTTCAGAACACCCTGTAGCGGCCCAATATAAAACATTGTGAAATAGAAGCCTGATGGAATAAAGTGGGAACATTTTTTTAATAGAGCTATACTATGTCAAAATATCAAAATTTTGAGAAGTTTTCAGGTTCGGAGAAAAGTACTACATTTGCATAACTTTTATGTTGCTTTTCGTCATTTAGGCTCCTGTTTAACAAGCCGCATTAGGCACACATTGGACAGAACAGAGACAATTAGTTTTAATGGTAATCCTAAGACTTCTCGGAAACCTAGTCAACTCCTGGGCTACTAGGGGGCAGACATATATCCTACACAGAATAGATAAATACCGATGGACATGTACATGTTCGTTGAATATTAATACACCTGTTACACCGTTAACGTTGTCTCAGAGAGAATTAGTTATAAGTAAGGCGGAGGCGCGACGAAACACTACTTGCAAAGCGTATAACAAATTGGGACACGCTCGAAAGCATATGACTATTTATAAGTTTGCAGGTGTTGGAGTTGCATGTCGCATAGGTTCAGCTGCATAGACATAGAATATAGAAGCATAAAATGGTGATATATTGATTTCCTCAAAACAAATCGGAATCTATATTTGTTATTTGTCTGCCAGTGTACATACTTGTCTCTCTTTGTATTTGTTATTTGTCTGCTCAGAAAACTTACAATTTTTAGAAAATGAATTTCCTTTGAGACAGGAAATTCGTCCAACATCTTGAAAAGCATAGGGGAAATGATTAGAATGTGATATAGTCAAAACTAGACTGCAAAAAGTCGCAAAGGCTGAAAGTTCTGGAGAATAATAGCGGCAGATAGTTCGATAGAACTTGCCGCGCCTTTGCTGTGGCCAAATTCAAAATTTTCAAAATGTCAAAATCCTAAAATTTGGAAAACTCACAAAATGACAGGCCATGTTTTTGTGTTAAATGTAAATGTGTTGATTTGGTGTATATTTTCTAATTTCAAGCTTATTTTCTAATGCATCTTGTAACTGTGCATCACTGTTACTTCAGAAACACGTCTGCTATCAGCCTTTGATGTCGTTGAACTAAATATATGTTTCGTAGGGAAACTAAAGAAATACAGTATATATCGCAAGCAGATGCATATTTTTGTACCATTTCACAAACCCCGTCTGATTCTGTATCCCACATAAACTGCCAGCTTGAAAATGTTTATATAAATTTGTTTTTAATGGATATGCTTTATTTTCGCAAAAACAAACGCACGTATTTATTTTAAATTACATTTTATTTTTAATCGCGCCTACTGTTATTGCGCTGGGTTTGGGAAACAAAAATGCTAATTCTGATCAAAAAGAGCAAACCATTTGTTAATACTGATTGCAGCGGGATAGTGCTGCAAACGCTAAAATCTCTGATCCTGGAATAAATAAAAATAAAAATATTCAATTTAGAGATGATGTATTTCTATACAAGTTTATATATTGCAAATATAATGAACGGACTTTACTGTATGGAAAAGCAAGATAAAAATACGCTGATAACTGGTTCACTAAGATGCAACAGTTGATTTCTGGTAGTTGTTCCTAATAAAAGTGGTAGACGAACCTGGACAAAGATAGCTACTAGCACTCATTTTACAAACTAAAGTACTGTTGAATATGTGTTGATACCAAATTGTTTATATCTACTTCAAAAACGAATATCGATATGTTAATTTTCATTGGATCTACAGTAATACTCTCTAAACAATTTGTGGCGGGCTAAAGTATGTGAAATATTTTAGCATATGCGCGATAATATCAAAAATTAAAACCCATTTTCAGCAGGTATATAATGCTTATAATTTTTGACTCAGGATTATATAATAAACAGGTTAATTCGATTGCCTGTGCGTTCGAGAGCATTATAGCATTTTTTGTTTGCACAAAATGCATCACGAAATAGAGAATATTTGTACAGCTTATAGGCAGTGTCGTGCAACATGTTTAGGTTCATTATACATGGTAAATTGCACTAACCAACCCATCAGTCAAGAAGTCTATACTTCTTAGTAGTAACGATCGCTGGTACTGCACCAAACTTTTGGTCTTTATCAAAGTTTTAAAAAGAGTTGCTGCCTCATTTGATCCAGCGCTTCACACTTCACACACATTCTGCATTTGTCCTAGCACCATTTTATAAAGAGTACACGTAGTACTTACTAACAGCATGACTTACATTGAATTTTGACGGCAGATTTCGATATATACTTTGTTAAACATTATTACAGAATAATATACAGCACTGCCAGACACTTACTACCGGCCATAACTTCTACTCGACGCTTTAAGCAAGAAGTCCTGCAATAAATCATCTGTTTGAATGACGGTTTAAAAAATGTTTTTTATCAAAATTAACGATGATCATGCGAGTGTTTTTTATTTACATCATGTTTCTATTCTGGTTCTATCTAACAAAGTAATATTTTTTTGAATGGGACACTGCATTCGTTGTACTGACCCCCATATACAAAAAATACACTGTAGGAAAAATTTAATATAAGACTGTGTACAGCACTATTTTAACAGTCAATTCAATGAGGGAAACCCTGTTTTAAGCATCTCACAGAAGTTATGGCATGCAGCAAGTAGTCTTTAGTAAACTTAAATTCACAACAATACTCACTACAGTGTCACCAAGTCATTAGAAAAATAGAACTCAACCGAGAACATTTTCGCGCCATAATTTATTACAACTTTCAGAGAGGTCCTGTCCATTATGAGCTCACATATTATCGAGAGTTTCCGGAACTTTTCAGACTGTGTTAGGGGAGTAAGAAGTGCAATAAGAACAGGAAGACGATACCAAATCGAGACTAGATTTTCAAGGAACGCCACACTCCGCAGGATCCTCACAAATACAAAACATATAAACAAAGCCAGGGCCAAGTATTCTATCAGGTATCATGTAAATGCGGAGAGATATACATAAGAAGCAAAAAAATCGCTCTCAGTAAGAATCCTATATCCAACCTGGAACGAATAAATCTGGGATATCAGATCACGCTGGGACAAAGCACTACAGAATACTTTGGGATCATGCTAAGACCGTACAAGAAGAAAAACACTGACAGAGAGAATTCAAGAAAACGACCTTCAAATAATGAATGAAAACGTTTACACATTCCAAGTGTGGAAATTAAACCAGTATGACAACCAACAAGTGGTATAAATCCTGTCAAGAAAAGAGCGTGTTATCGATTGAAGAGCACATCAATCGAAACGTCGTGAATCAAAAAACCTAGAGACAATAGAACTCCGAGAAGCAACATCGCAGAAAAAAGAAAGTTGATCGTTCTTCGTAACTGAATCGTGAAAATAACAATGAAGTTGCCAATCTACCTTTTACTGCCCGTCAACTGAAGGCACAATCCACGATCCGAGTTTGATTTGGCATCCAGTAAAACACTGAGATTGATCAGCGAGACAAGCACAGGATAAGTTTTAGGAGTTACATTAATGCAGTTGTCACTTGTACAGGAAGTGCCTCCAAGGCGTCACGCGCCGCGCCTCTCCAACACATGCGTAGCGTTGGATCGCACACCACGAATCGGCGACGGCAGGTGAATTCATATTCCAAAGCAGGCGCGAACCGAAAATTTAATATCAACCAAAATTTGATTATTCAAATAGGTTCATCAAGGGCAGACGGCGTGGAAATAGTTGAAAATTAAACGACTTAGCTGTAAGGAAGTTCAATGGTAATCATACTTGTACGAGTTTCCCTTCATCAGCCTAGAACACTTGGCAACTCCACATCAGAGTATCACATAGGTGCTATTCCAGGGAGAAAGGACAAAAATAGCGTTAAGTATATTTTCCACCCAACTTTGGACAAAATAACTCAAATATGCAAAATGCATATTATCTGGGTCAAGTTTTGCACACTATTTATTATTCTACGGTTATGAAAATCCTTTGTCCTTAATATATGACTGTAGAATAGGATGAGAATCAGCGTTGATTTGAAAAAAGCTTAAATATGCACGGCGTGTAGCATCCGTGTCAACTTTCGTAATTCTGGTGTCTTTACTATTCACCGCCCATACAGCTGGTCATCTTACAGAATAAGTTTAATTGAATTGTTAATTTGCAATTTTTTTTAATAATCGACCCTGACTGGGCATGGCGCATAATATTTGGACAACTTTCGTACGCCCTGATATCACGCAGTCTTCGTCAAAAATCTCTATAACGCTGCAGTTGAGGCACCATTGGCGTTGTTGCATTCGGATCGCACCCTCTGCAGGTAAAGGGTATCGCGTGTTTCTGGGTAGCTGGTGGTGGTAGAATCATTGACGTAAATATTGTGCGATGTGTGATATTTTGTCTAACGGGAGGGTAATACGAGTACTATCGGGTTCACACATTTTTGAATAAAACCTGCTTTACTGCAACATTATCAACCCTACAATCTCGAACTTTCATCTTGTTGAAAAGTCTTTCTGAAAATGATCAGGAGCATCTGAAACATTAAAAAGGAAGTTTGAGCGTCAAGTAGATTGAGTCTGTACTTCCCACCCAATTCTGTACAAATGGATTACTAATATGCAGCATGTACGTATAGTATCTAACTTTTGCACACTATCATTCTACGGCTATGAAAAATCCTTGCACCTTGACATGTTTTGGACTGAAGAAGCAAAAATCGTATAATTGCGATTAAACTTCCTTACAGTAACTCGTTTGATCTCCAATTATACTTCGTTTCGCTCCATCAGTCTCGAATACTTGAAACATTCTTACAATTATTCAGATTGGCCATAAAGTCATTCAGTCAAATACGACACTAGTCAACTTTGTTTATGAACAACAGTAGAAAGTAAAGTAACCTATATATTGTAAAATTGAGTATAACCGTAGCGGCCTTAGCCCAATCTGCAATAGACCTAGAGGTACCAACCAAAATTCTTGACCTAAGTGCTGCCTGAAATTAGAGGGGAGAAGGTGCTGGTATCATAACCGCTCTTTTTCAGAGTAGCCCTGATCCATCTAGCTAGAGTATGTATCGATGCCATATGAAAATGTGTTTTATGGGTAGAAATTATCCACATGAGCTTTCAAATTTCTAGTTACCTTAACATACTGCGAACAGCGTGGAGTCTATACAAAGTTACGGTTTCTCTAGAGAAAAGGGTGGACAAATGCTAATGATTCCTGATAAGAATGAGTCGTTTGATAAAGCGTAGTTAGTAAATAACTAAGACAATCACCATATCGCCATACATGTAGAGCCGCTACGACTTATTTGATATTAAAATGGTGGGTTCAAGTGTTCTTGACAAGGACATAAGAAAAGAAACCAAAAGACGAGTTCCGGAATATAGTAGCATATAATTGTTTACTTAAAATCTTGCTATGCGTCCATCCTTACTTGACGGATCACCCATCATAAATAAGAGGAAGAACCGTAAGATTACCGAAACACCATACTGCCACTCACAGTATTTCCATCATTCACCTTAATGGACGGTCGTCTTCCATATTTAGAGTAGCGTACCTACTCTGACATTCAAACAGTGCGCGTCCGTCCTTTCTGGACGAGAAATTCAGTGTCAATAAGATAAGCACCGTACGAGTTTCATAACACACCACCAGACAATATTCTTATTAATTATTATCCTCCACCTTCATTAATAATAGAGATTGCGACACCTATATCCCTCAACAGTGAGTCAGTACGTCTAATCCTGCTTGACTATACCCAGTGTTAATGAGAGCTACAGGGTGAGGTTGCCGAATAGCCCACCAAACATTATCCTTACCCTTCACCCTAATTCATGGTGACCAGATGATAAACTTGATCTAGCCTTGGCGAACTTCCATCCTAGGGCCTCCCAGATAAGCTTTGCAGAGATATAGCCTTGTAATTGAGTATTTTCATCCTGCCATGCCAACAAAGATATTCCTCAAGATTCAGCTTTGGCTCCAACATTGTTTTTATTACATATCAACGAACTCCTCTCAATCCGATCCACAGCTTTGCTAACGACAACACTCTACACGCAGGTATTCAATGTGGCAAGCTGATATCTGCTGATGAGCTGGAGAGGCTAGAAGCAACTTTCTCGTTGACTAGGGATCTGAAGTTACCACTGTTTGGGGATGCAACAATCTGGAACCTTGGTATTGTCAATGCTGTCCGATAACACTTCTGTACCGGACAGTCTTGGAACCCTTTCGCACAGACGGGCTTTTCCTCTCAGAACTCTCCTCCGTAATGCTGCTGCGCGTTGCAAATGTCAGACGAACCAGCAAGGCTTCTCACCCCAACTCTGTCGAGTACACACATCGAGATTTGACTTATACATCTCCTTTGTTCCTAGGGTGTCTTTCAGTTTTATTAACCTCAATATAGCAGCCGCGTTGTCCCGGTATTTTAGGTTTCTGCCAACAAGAATAAATCACTCCTTCTCCTTAAGTCATGGTCATCCTCTATATGAGTCGTCACGACGCCTACTTTGACATTGAAATAGTACGTCCATCCCTTCTTGACGTCTCGCGAGGGTGCGGGTGGTTTGGAGCAGGCGCCACTGGGTGCGGCGAGGCGCCGACGGCGGATGGCGTCGACCCTCTGCCGTGCGCCCATCGCCAGTTTGAACTACAGCGCCGAACGGGCCGTACAGCCGGTTTGAACGGTAACCGGCAATACACGCGACACGCGCTACGACAACTGTCATTTACATGCCGCCGCCTCGCTACCGGCATCGATCAAAGCGAATGACTCAGGTGATAGCCCAAGGTGGTGACTTTGGCCTAGTGATCAGTGATTGTTGAGTCGTTTGTGATTAGGAATTGGGTGCTCATCTTCCAACAAACTGACTTTGATACTTTTGGTAATAATTTGTTATTTATTAGTGTGAAGTTTTACCCGAAACAATATTATTGTCCAGTAATACCAATTTCTTAAGGAGTTTTACAAGGATCAATATTTGTACCATTCTTAGATCGATCAACGCTACTGACACGGATGATCAAAAGTGGTAACTTTGTCCTTATAATTAGTGATTGACTGATCGGTAGTAGCCAACCTTATGAAATTTATTTATTGCTGCGATCTCAATGCTTCACTTGAAACAATATTGTTTTTGATTTTCTTTAATGGCTATTATTTCCTCAGGTGTTCCGCAAAGCTCAGTACTTGTGCCACATACCATTTATTTGGCGCGTATACATTTCAGCTTATATCAAAGTGGTCACTTTGTATTAGTGATTCAGGGATAGATAAGCTGTTGAGACATTTATGATTTGGAATTTTGTGCCCGTTTGTCAACCAATCATTTTAATTCGACGCTTCTCTGATGATTTACTCCAAAATGTTTCCAATTAGTGATATTGTTGTGAGCTCTTCACATGAAGCTCTGATTTTCTTGGGAGTACCTCAAGGATCATTGATTGGACCACTTCTACATGTTAGTTCCTACTACGGACATTGATCAACGCGAATGACTCAGGTAACCACCTAAGGCCTCGTAATTAGTGACTTGAGAGATTAATTTGTGTTTAAGGACTGGGCTTCTATTTTTCAACCAGCTACTTTGACAATTCTGGTAATGATCTTCCTCATATGACAATTTATAATTGCCAATGATAACTTGGAACAATGTTGTTGGCATACACTGTTTGAAGAAACCTTTGATATTCTACGTAGTAGCATAAGGGTTATTGTTCCTATACATATCACGGGCATCGATCAGCGTGAATGACTCGGGTAATAATTTCTGCCTAGTGGTGAATGATAAATCTGTTAAGATATTTGTTGTAAGGAATTGAGTAGGCGTCTGTCAACCAACTATTTTGAGGCTTTTGCAATAGTTTACCTTATGTGATGATTGATTAACGTGATGCCAATTTGTGCATTTAGGAAGCCAAGGCGCTTCAGCGCCAGTGCCTAGTTTTAATGACAGTTTAATTTCAAATCAAATGTCCTATTAGACGGACACTGGGAAATCAGGTTGATGTTATGCTGACAATAACCCTAAGTACCGCAGCGCATAGTTTTGTAAGTGCGTCAATTGTTTTACATAAAAAAATATTGTGGTTGGCTTCCCCCATGAGCTTTTATTTCCTTATTACTGCCACAAGGTTCAGTCTTTAGACTGCTCCTATTGATTTCATACACATCTGCGACACGTTACATCGATCAACGAGAATGACACAGGTGATCCAAGGTGGTAGCTTTGTCCTAATAATCAATATTGATTATCAAGGGAATTGTTTAACCAGGAACTCCATGTATATTTGCTAACTTACTACTTTGATACTTCTAGTAATTAATTGTTTATAATAGGTGATTGCTTCTGTATTACTACGATGACTATCATCTACTTAAAACAATTTTATTATTAAAGGTGACTACAGGCCTTGAATTCATTACGAGTACCACAAGGATCAGCATTTGAACTACTTATATAGGATGAATTGCATAAATATCCAAGCGCTCACGTGACAACCATCAACGTGAATGATATACGAGGTCCAGTGTGGTGGTTTTGCCGAATAAAATCAATGACTCATGGATTAATGTAATCGGGGAAACACCAAGTACCTCTAGTAAATAGGATATTTTTTCATCACTCCCAGACTCATATTTTACTTGGAACAGCATTGTTATTGACGTAAACCAGTCACCTCAACCCTTATAGAGGATTTATACATCTGGTGACACCGTTTGTGTGAGTGGAAGTAACTTTTGTAAGACTGGCCACGCTTTCGAGAATATCTACTATGATAGTCGACTGTTTCTTCGCTTAGTATGTAGCATTAGACGCAGAATATAAAAATAAGACCTTAGTCACAACAATTTAGCACACATTAACCCATCTGTTCTCATTATCTCCACAGCAGTAAACCGCTAGACACCATAAACCGTGCATTTAACGCATCTTCTGTATCACACTTTGCATTCTTCGCGCCACCGTCTTTATATTGGCACTTGATGTCGCTGCAAAGACGCCGGCTGTCGGCATAAGACGCAACTCAAACAAAACTACTTCCAACGCTAACGAACAATGACGAAAAACTTATTAAACAAGTTATAAAGTTACACATGAAAATATTTGCTCGTAAGTTAATTGTCCCTCTTAATGTTTCAGTAGCGGTTCCATGTAGGCTGCTTCTCCATTTTTATTTATTGCGTCTTTGTTAATTGTGTGTGTGTGTGGGACTCGTCCAAAAATTTACCGCAATAAACATCCATAGAATTTAGCCTTTCTAATTCAGTTGTAGGTGTTGGTTATCCCTTGATGGATTGGCGGTACATCGAGTACAGAAAAAAAGATGTTTTTTTGGCGGTAGCGTAAATGGACGTTAGGTAGCCCTGGTGACGCGTTATTTAATTTTTAAAATAACCAAGAATTACTTGATGAAATGAATGAAGGAAATAATATAAATTCATGAGTGGTTTTTATTATGGAACACCCTAATTTTATTCAACTGGAACTGCAAATTGACTATCCATCAAATTGCCGCTACACCTGGTTAACCGGATTTCAAGTTAAACTCAGTATACCTCTAAATTTACTACCTACGGAATCTAAATCAAACTCCTACTCAACACCGATCATCATAGTATCTCATGTTTTTTGCCTGCAATTATCTGTTGTAAAACATTGAGATAATCCCAACTAACTGATCCACAAAAGCTCGATCTATGTATGTATTTTATAAAGATGCCAATGAACCTTGTGTCTACATTTAGTGTTGTGCTTCTGATAACATATACCAATATCAATTGATTCTATTTAGAAATGATGTCTCGGGGACACTTGATAAGACATTTTATTATCGACTGCAATTAATTAATAAGCTCTAAATCATCATCGTGACATTTATGTTATGTCTCATTGAATGGTTAACTCAAATACATCTGGCACTGATAAATGACTACTTGCATAAATATGTCGTATTTCAGAAGAATGTGGTTTCGAGCAAAATATTACCGGATTTAACTGTTTTTTAGTTGCAGGTTAAGCATAGCTATGAAGAAGTTACTGTGAATGTAATGATTCGAGCTTTAAGGTGGCTAGCATGGGTAGAACTGGGATAAGCGCGCCCTTTAAAGGCAGCATCGATATTACAGGGAACAATAAATATTTATCTTTTCACGGTTTTTGGCGAGTGACACAATTGGTGTCATTTTCATACAGCCATCTTCCTCACACATACATATGCAATATGCCTCTGCATGTGGACGTTCGATTGTGTAAGCTCACAAACATACATTCTGTAGCTTCGTCTTGATACGTCGAAAGTTTCATAGCGAACGTAAGGGTATTCCTCATCTATGTTTATTACGGGCGTGCGATTTGAATTTATTTTTTGTTCAGACCCTTATTGTAAAATATAAAAATGCCCATGCTAGTGAACAATATGGACAGCTTTTCTAAATATATTGGAGTATTTCCAAAAAGCGAATGAAGGCAACGTACCTTTATTAATCAGTGAGTGCTAGAGCGGCTGTGATGAAGATCGGTTTGCACAGTGTGCAGTTTCTCCTACTAAGGTAGAGCTGTACACATGATACAGTTAGTTGATCTCGTTACTCTTTTCGCATGGCATTGATAATGTAGCCACAAAAAAATTTAAAAAGGCGTAAATAGCCGTATCACCCCCTTCTTAGCGTAGAGGCTGTCACAGAATGTTATATTTCGGATAAGTACTCATATATTTTCGATATTTTCAACTCTTTGAAAAATATAAAAAGTTCCAATATTTTCATGATTTTCAAAGTTTTTAAAATTCTCATGATTTTCAAAATTTTCAGAAGTGTACAGATTTTTCAAGAATTTCAAATTACCAAAATTTTGAGAATCTGAACTTTTTGAAAATTCTGACAATTTTGAAGAACGGGAAAATTTGAAAACCCTGGTGGTTTTAAAATTTTCAAAAATGTCGAAAATCGTGCAAGTTTTCAAAATTTAGAACCTGTGATGAGAACTGTTATAGCCCGACATGCAAATTTTAAATCCTCCCTTTAATGCTCCTCAAAGAAGCGTTATTGTTTGTTGAAAATCCAAGGAGAGATCATTCCACAAAGAGAACTCAATCATCCAGGCTCGTCTATAAATGTAACCCGTAGGGCCTGCATCGTCATGGGAGACCCCATTCGTCCCAAGACATTATTTTATGTGGAATTTTTGTGCTATATACGTAAATAGACAGTTAAGTAGCAAGTAGTATGTAAAATATAAATCCAGTTACCTGAACACACCAATTCTATATTACATATCTCAGGCACTATTCTTACAATTTTGAGCTTCCAATTTTAAGCATTGATTTGTGTATTGTTGATGAAGCCAAGTTGACAATCCTGGAAATTTTTAGTTTTGATAAACTGCTAAACGTAACATTTATAATTAAAAAACTAAAAGGGACGCGTCAATCTATCCCGCCAATTGATTCATTGCATTTTTTGTAAATAATCAACGGTTTCAACGTCCAGCTTAAGGCGGCTCAGACGCAGTGAGTTTCAAGCCATTTACAAGGGTTCAGCTGCTTCAAAACTGACACTCCATTTTTCAATATTTTTGAATGAAATTCATACAGTATGTTGAGAAGATAATTGCCCAGGGTGCTATAGGAGCACTTTTTGAAAATTTGTTTTTGCACAAGTTTTATGATGGGTTGAAGTGCGCACTTTTTCTGTTCAACTTCGCGATTTTTTTAAAAAGAACCTAGCAAAAAAAATGAAAAAGTGGCTCTATAGCACCCTGTGGGGTTTTGTTTTCAGCACTCTGTGAAAATTTCAACCAAAAATATCAAAAAATAAAGCGTCAATTTTGAAGCGCGCAAACCTCTTCAAATCGTATTTTGGACGAATTTGGTCTACTGTTTCGTGCTGCCAAACCAAGCGTTGCGGCGCAATGTACGGACTAAGAAAGGACGTATTCAGATAATTTGGTGGCCCTATTTCATATAATATCGCGTAGATAACTCGTTCTGCAAATAGGTACTCATAATCGCGATCGCTGATACTCCTCGATTTCAAAGTCGTTTTACTTCCCACGTCATTGGCGAGGAGGTATTGTAATCGCGAAAAATTTCTAAAATGAGGTGTTATGTTTTTTTAAGTCATATGACATCTACATCACGAAAAACTGTATCACTCATCATCAACTTGGAAATTACCGCTCGGATTTTTATGAAATTTCCACACGGGGTTACTAGTATGCCAAAGCTTTGTAGTTTTAGTCCAGTGGAAACGGTGCTATAGGCAAAAAAGAAAAAGTAACAATTACTGAAACTCCGTTTTTGACGTTTCAGGGGTTCCTAATCATTGACATAAAAAAATTGTACTGCTTAAAAAGGGGGGGTTGAAATCAGTGAAACACGTTCTATTATTAAGAAGCTTCTGAACCCAGTGATTACAGGAAATTTAAGTAACGAAAATCCGACGAATAATGTGCTCACCATTTGAAAATGTCGGTATCTGCTCTATAGGTTTGACACCAAGAGCCAACAGATGTGCCACTACCGACAGTAGGGAAGAATAAATTCGGATATCACTCCAGTCAAGTATAGGGGAATTTAGCGTGGAACTTTAAAATTATCGATATGTCAAGGAAATATGTTCTTGAGAATGATAATTTGGTTAGATTTTATACCTGCATTTTCATTCGAATTTCATGACCCGTGAAATGTATCCATTTCGCCGTTACCTTCAATTTGTGTTCTGCAGTTTGTGATGTTTTTCTGGATATAAGCAGGACATAATTGCCTAGGGTGCTATCAGAGCTTTTTACAAAAAATTTTATTTGCGCAAGAATTATGATGGGTTGAAGAGTCGTGACGGTGCGTTCCGACTAAGAAAAAATATATTCAAATAATTTTATACCTTTTCTAAAACAAATTCAAGAACTCAAATTCAAATTCATTTATTCATGTCAATAAACACAATTATGTTTACAAGGGTCATGTGGTAGATGGTAACAATTGAACGAGGGTCATAAAAATATCTTATGCAGTCAAAATAAGAGGAACCAGTTAGGTAGTTTTTGCAAAGCAATAAACAGGTAGGCTTATACCTGGATTAAGTACATGTCTTGTCTACTGTAATAGGTAGATGGAGGTGATGCTGCCAGAAATGGATGTGTGCGATAAGTAAACAAACCACAAGATTGAACTGCCGTGTCCAATGACTTTTGAATTGCCTTTTTTTATTGCCTTATTAGAAAACTCTGTTATGTATATGATAGAGTTTACTAGAACTTTACATCTTGTTGTCTGCCTTCTTATACAAACATCGCCAAATCGAGACGCTGTCAACCTTATCCTCCGTTGAAGACGCCACAAAGTACAGTCCTGGATTTGGTGACTTGTTCGATCTGCAAAATCTCGTCGTCACTTTTTTTAAGTTTTCCTAAAAATTGTGACTTAGCAACCTCCAAATCAATGTTGTTAATGTCAGGTTTTTGCCTGAATTCGCCATAAAACTATTCATTTTCTTTGGAATTGCTATCTGAATTGTTAGTTATTTTTATATCAGCATTTTTTAATCTGAGTTTCTTTTCAAGATTCTTGCGTTTGAGTCTTTATTCCATCTTAGTGATAAGCGAGGTTGGACTAAGCTTAGAACGCAAATGTATTTGGAGCACATAGACAGGTCGCTCGGTATTGTGGCTCACTATAGCTGCAGCACATCTTCCATGGTATGACCTCTTCTTGCAATAATTTATTCGCTTACCCCAATGTATTTTGCGATTATAGAGTTGAAGTGCTCCACACTATTGTTGTCCTCATCATGAATTAAACTCACTGCATTCGTAATTAAAATTGTCGCATATGACCTTTTATTGTCCATTATCAACCTTGATAAAAAAGGCACTCAAGAACAATCACACCAACAAGAGTAGATACAGCACAACAATTCAACAACACAATATCGACGAACAGTAACAAGGGTAGAACAATACTATATGATCACTTGCTGAGTACCAAAATAGGAAACGATTTACAGGCTCGATCGCTAATCGACATCCGACTTTGTTATTATAAAAATTTACCTCGGTACGCACCCGCAGTCATCCTTTCCTCTTTTAAAGTAGCGCCGACGGCTGTCTTTGACCAGCCCACCTTCGTTTCCTTTTCACCCCCCGTTACCTCAGCAGATGGTGCTTGTGATTGTAGGAGCCCCGTTAAAGGGTGTTGCTTTTGATAAGAAGCAAAAAGGTGAAAAAACCGAGTCCGGTGCTGGATTTTTGTCTGTCCGACTAGTTTTACGTTGCACCCAAGTAACTTAGCTATCATGCAATATTTCGACAAAATCAGTTCAATAGTGCTTCAGATGTGAAACATTAAAGATTTGGCGTGGTTAAATAAATCACGCTGTGCATCCGTAAAAAGTTAATTGGTAACTTTTTTATCTTAACATATGGAAAGGTCTGGGTCTGTACTACGTGCCATATCACTACGGCTACTATACAATAAGTATGGAACATCGTCTGTGTATCTGAAACACTAAGATCTTATTCTGTGACACTACCAAAATTTCTAGAATTTGAAATAAGGCGTAACATTTTCATCTTCATTTAATCATCTCCCTATTCGCTTTTAAATTTTTTTTTCTCACAAATCGATTAGATACACTGACTCGAGGGCGAAAATCACACTATCAGCCCGACAAGACATTACAGGTACATCAGTATTTTCCGATTTTATTTCTGGTGAAAATATTTGCAATATTGAAATTCAAATAGGTATATGTTTACACCATGAAGCGAACGTTTTCTCAGAAATGCCTATTTCACAGACGACAGCCATCATATTTCACATGTACCCAGGAAATGATGCATCTTCCCGGCCAGATAAGTAAATAGCCATTTTTCCATTGACGTACTCCTCGATTCGCTTTTGTCGTCTATACATCGTCTAGCAGTGATACCAACACATCCTCGCTCACTCAATTTCCTGCATTCGCGCCGATAAAAAATGCTACAAACGAGCGCGTCTCTATCACAGAGGAATTCTCATTACGACACTTCCACACCGAAAAAGATGTCTGCCTGACACTTTCCGGTTATTTGCTACCTGATAACATTCTATTTCCTACAAATTGTTGGTGGAACAATCTTTTGAAGAAGAAAACGAAACAAATTGAAATTTCCACGCTCGTTTATGAAAGTATGTACAAAAGTCAGTACAGAAAGCGTTTGAAATTCATAAGACAGTGCACTCAAAAATGTTTTACATGGTCCATTAACTAAACATTGTATGGAAGGTTGACGTTTCATGAGAGCTTAACAGATTAACAGCCCAAAAATAATTTCAAAATATCGATACCTCAGATACACTGCGCGTTAAGTGTTTGATTCCAACGATGGAAAATAATAGCACATCAATTTTTAGTTAAACACATGTACTCATTCACGAGATCCATCATAAACATTGAAAAAACTTGCTAATCTCACTCATATTAATTAGTGCAGTCCCTTTCTAACATAATTCTCCTGACTCATAAATACGTATGTGAGCAATGCAGTGATTGGCAAATCAGAAACTTTTAAATGTATACTAAGTGACATATAAATCCGAACACCCAGTTTAAATGGTTTTATTTTAATAAAAGTTGGTGAATGTATTTATCTTACTGTAAATAACAAGTGAAAAAATTTTCAGCCTTATCAGTTGGACATTCCGGTTTTTATACTGCTTTTTTTTAATTCACTAACGCTCTAAAAATGAATATTTCAGCCGCAGTAAAGAATCAACGTTGGCGGATTTTGGTTCTTGACATCCTTTACGATCGGTTACGATGCCTAGTGTACGGAGACCTATACGATTTCGTCAACTTAGTCAGTTTGATAGGGGCCGTATAGTGGGACTTCGGGAAGCTGGACTTTCTTTTCGGGCAATTGCAGTTAGAGTGCAAAGAAGTGTAGACACTGTGGTTAGGTGTTGTCAGGCATGGCTTCGAGAAGGCCGTACGCAAAGAGCAAGGGGCACTGGACGCCGCCGTAGAACAACAGACCGTGAAGATCGCCGCCTAAGATTATTGGCCTTAAGGGACCGTTTCTCCACTACCAGGTCCATTGCAAATGAATAGTTTGCAGAACACGGAAGACCTATTGGCATGCGAAGTGTTTACCGACGAATGAGAAGTTTTGGCTTGTTTTCATACCGGCCACACTGGGTCCTCCCTTTAACTCGAGAACACCGACGTAATCGCCTTGAGTGGTGCAGACAACGGTCACTCTGGGATCAGGAATGGAACAGTATTGTCTTTAGTGACGAGTCTCGATTTTGTTTAGGCATGCACGATGGTCGTGCCAGGGTTAGAAGGCGACGTGGTGAAAGGAGGAATCCCCAGTTTTTTGTTGAAAGACATGTTCAGCACACTATTGGAGCTATGGTTTGGGGTGCTATAGCTTATGGTTCCAGGTCACCTTTAATCTTCATCAGGGGTAACATGAACACGCAGCGTTATATCCACGAAGTTCTAGAACCCCATCTTTTACCCTATCTTGACACCCTGGCAGATCCAACTTTCCAACAAGATAATGCCCGACCACATGTTGCAAGAGTCACAATAGACTTCTTTCAACATAATGATGTCACATTGTTACCATGGCCACCAAGATCTCCCGACTTATCCCCAATTGAGCACGTGTGGGATATGATGGGTAGGAGATTGCTCAATTTGCAACGTCCTCCTCAGACTCTAGAAGCACTTCGAGAGGAGTTGGTGGTTGCCTGGAATGAGATACCACAGGAGGACATTGACCACCTGATCAGAAGCATGCCTAGGCGCGTTGGAGAATGCGTAGCACCTCAGGGTGCATCCACACATTATTAAAGGTCAAAGGGCTTTAAAGCAGTGCAATCATTTTGAAATTTTTATCATTTACTTATTATGCTTCATTAAGTACTTATACAAAATTTTATTAAAATAAAAACATTTAAACTGGGTGTTCGGATTTATATGTCACTTAGTATAATTATGTCAACAGAAATGCAGAAATGGGAGTTTAGTTCTGATAGGGAAACCGAATATACATCCAATGTTACGGCCTGAAGTTACTTCCCCAAAAATTGAGATAAACGCTATGGAATCTTTTATGGCTTGACGTGAACTTATGGCATCCATTACCCCTTATAATAACACATTTTGCTAGAAGACAGGACGCAATCTTTGAAATGTGTTTACAGTGTGTGGAACCTGTACAAATCTGGGAATATAAAAATAAATGTCACATTAAGCTGTATGAAATAGGGTTCAGCCAGTCACATGAAATGTAGTTTGGAACGCCAAGTTTACTTTTTTAAGAAACGAGTTACCACTGAAATTAGATAATTGATCACCTGTTTATCAACAACGACTGAATAAAAGAAAAAACGCCAAAAATATTTGTTTAGGGGGAAAACTTCTTAACCAAAAACTACTTCACCAGCTTTCACCCCCGGCCCCCATTCCTTAAAAATTTTAAATGACAAGGGGTATCGAGTAATAGCTTGAAAGGTCTTTCGAAGTCCTTTATTTTGACGTTTGATTTTTAAAATCAGTCGACTTGTTTTCGAGAAAATTTGAAAAAATAAGTGTTCAAAATGTTGCTTAGGACTAGATGTACTTGTCACTTCCTTCGAGCGTCCAAAGTAGTATCGTATAACCCTAAATTCATATCCGATATTTTGTGGTATAGGAGATCCCAGACCATAAATGTAATTTCCGTTCCTATCTGTATAGTGATCCTGAAGAAGTAAAAAAACAACTTGTATTTAGGTCATCATGATGAGATGCCGAGGTTAATTATACCCCGAAGATGAAAAAACTTCAGATTGCCTTGTGTCGTCCCATCCCGGCTTCTCCAGCTACAATATCTTATCTGAAGCTGTCAGCGGATTTGCAGCATTTTATAAATATCTCTTTAATGTCAGCACGCCCAGAGCACGGAAAGTGAATCCGAACTTAATGGGAATTTGATGAAATTCCGATTTCTGACACACCATAAAACACGATGCCGTTCTTAGCAAGTTGTTACAGCGCAGAGAAATTCACTTAAAAATGACCGCAGTGTTTATGAATTGATTGATGCTAAGCTGATTGCAATTACATAAAGGTTTTTAGTATTTATCTATCTCGACTGAAACGTAAGTCCTAGAGAGAAACACTTCTTGATTCCTCCACCTTAAGGCATACTTCACCTCAGGTCTTCTACTTCACACGCCAATCGGCGCGGAAGTATTGTAATCGTGAAAAATTTTGAAAATGATATCATAAACTGTGATTTATACGAGTAGATGTTATGTGACATCTAGATCACAAAAAACCATGTCACTCATACCTGTCTGATTATTCTTGGCCCGACTGCAGATTAAAAGTACTGGCCGGATTTTAAAAAAATTCTGACACAATTCATTATTCTGCTATCGTATGACCGCATTTTGTCTCATAATATCCTAACAATTCGGTTTTATCGGTTTCGGGATGAATTTCAATCTCATTTACTTATACCTCTTAAGAAACGTTATATATAGTTAAAAAGCAATCATTCATCACATATATACAAGTGATTCTCTCCTCCTAGATACCTTCCCCATCTCACAATTTCATTTGTATTCTAGCTTCTCTTACTTTAGGCATTGCGAATTCGTGCGTCTTTAAGCTCTCCTCACATTCTTATCAAGATCAATCAGTATTTAGCAAACTAAAGTTTTTCAATGCGCACCTCATTTCTTTATATTACAACATCTGGACAGTAATGATTGTTACACTATGCTTAATTCTATTCTGCCTGTTCCCAAGATATCTACTAGTAAAAGCTGATTTTGCAACTTCATTAAATTGCTCTTGGTAAACTTTTTTTTATATATACTTGAGCCACCACCATCGGGTTCGGTGGGGCAATAGGAGGATACAGGGCAAAGACGCTCCTCTTAAGAAGGTATTGCACACTTTCTGTTTTAGGTTGGTAACAGACTAAACAAAGAGAATTGATCCCCACGATAAGTACCTGCAGATAGTACCAATATCACACATAAATCCTAACCTCTCGACCACACCAATAATTCTAGGTTAGCCCAAGATGTGAATCTGTGAAGTTTTAAGAAATTTTATTTAATCAAGAATGTTCGTCCCAATCCATACATATTTCAGCATTAAAACATAATTATGTCCTCCACCGTTGTTAAAAAAGGATCCGCGTAAATCCAGTTTTTTATCATCTAGTCATGTGTTCCCAAATACAATTTTATACTTCAAACACTAGCACCAATCACATTGAGCATGGTTTGCTATTTACTATTTTAAATTTTATTTTTCGCTCCTGAAGATGACAGCATAGCCTGTCGAAAGCTTGAGTACTTGGTACACTTGGCTTAATTTGTCGATATCCCCAAAGACAAGTCTTTCATTTAACTAGTTATTATCGACAATAACTATGCATCATATATATATATATATACAGGGTGACTTCGAAGTTGAGTCATTTATTTTAACAGTGAGTAGATCTGATCAAAAGAAATATTTTTTCCTTTAACATTTTTCTGGTAAAATTAAAGTAACAAAATTATAGCCCTTTAGAAGTTTGAGTACCGCCCTGTCTCAATAATAATATTATGTGCTCGTGTTTGGCAATAACGGATATAATCCGATTTATCGGTTCATCGCATCGGAAACAAAAAAGCGAAAGAATTTGAAACGCTTATCACGATGTTTTTAGTTGTACTCAGTCAATGTGTCAGTCGCTAACGCGTGAGTGAATAGTAGTGTTTGTTGCGTGGCTCAAACGAAATAAAAAATGGCACATGTTTACGAAAATGCTGATCTTGTGGACATGATTCTTATTTACGGAGGGGGGGAGTCTTTACAAAATGCTGCCGCGGCATCACGGATTTATTCGGATCGGTTTCCCAATCGAGTGCAACCAACCCCTCGTGCCTTTGTTAATGTAGTACAAAGGGCTCGTGAATCAGGTGACTTAAGACCTCACAGGGGAGGGCATGCCGGTGCTCCGAGACCGCACGATCAAATACAGGTCCGCACTGAAATACTTGTCGGGAGGATACTTTATAAAACAAGGTAAAATTTTTTTTAAGTTTTTTTTTATTTTTACACACATATTTTGGTTTATCTTCCTTCTACAATCATTATCTGAAAATTAATGACTCAACTTCAAAGTCACCCTGTATATTATATAACCTCACATACGATTGCAAGTTAATTTAAAATTGCACAATAGTTGCTAATCCTTCTCAATGTTATTACATCTCCTGATGAAGATGGCAAAGTCCATTGAAAGCTAGAGATCAATAAAGTATAAAGAGTCCTCTTTGCTCGAATTTTGTCGAAGTACCCAAAAAAAGGTGTAAGCTTTATTTTTCGCATAACTGGTCTAAACGATAATGACCACGTCTCAAGATATATATATATATATACTTATATATATATATATATATTAATATTGCGAACTGTCAAAGCTATTTCCCGTCTACTATTATTCGGCATAACACCGTTGGACCGCTTTACGTTAGCTGAACGCTGCTATTTAGTGGCAGCCGTGAGTTTTACACAACTCTAATAGCTCGTACTACGTAAAATGATAACATACGTCCCCGTGAGCCTATTAGAGTATATTACGACCTCGTGAGTTCATCCCTTATTAATATTTACACGTCAGTCGTGCCTGGGCGTGTTCTATAGGTAAGGCAGACATAGCCGCCGATAAGGATATTTCTTCACTATGAACTTGAAAAATCACCATTACTTCTAAGTATAAGTTACATTCCTCCCTCTAGGTAAATAGTGATAATGAAAAAATCTCTAGGTGAACAATGAATATGTGCATTCATGCAGATTCTTTGGCGTGTTGGGCTCAGAATCGTCAACGCAGATAAATCTTATTTGTCATTTATGAATATTAGTAACAATTATTGTCAAACACAAGTGAATAGAGAGTCTATTTTATAACTGAAATTATGTTGGTAGTTTGAAAGTCCTATGCTACTGGATAATTTGGAGTATTTGAAAATAAGTGGGAAACGAATGATGTATCGACCATTGTCTATCTTTATCGGACTCTATCCGCGTCCATTTTCTAGTCACCCTTCTGTGAGGCAAATAGTGCGTGTACTTTATCCCAACAGTTTTGGCCGACATTCACAAAATTCTCTGCTATTCTATATTTCGCAGTCTAATCAAATTGAATATGGTAGTTAGTAGTGAAGAAATTCAATATATATCTCGATGGAGAACGCCATTCTTGTTCTCGCACATTATATCCCCCATCGCTAAGTTCCTCAGAACAAAACCACTCGGCCATTACTGGCATGCTTCTCCACCAAAGTATATAATGTACTATTTCATGTCATTTTTGCTGCCTTTTTTCGTATGATGAAGTATATGTACACCTTTGCTATTCAGTACGTCCTCAATATGTTATTTGTATTTGATTTAGCTTTATGATATGACCAATGTTACTTACTTTATCATTGACATTTATTTCACTGTATATATATGACCAGTAACCACTGCGGCGGCAATGATATACTCGTAGTCGGGTAAAAGTTGAGAAGCGAAGTCGAATTCAACCCACAAAATTCAAATCCACTGCTAGTTCAACACCTAATGTTACCTCCTTCACCTTGCATTTCAAGCCTCACTCGGATGGGTAAGCGGGTTACAGCGGGTATCTGTCACAATGACAAAGGCCGGTGCACTTGTGGTGGAAAAATAAAAAACCATGAATTCTCACAAACTAATCTCAAATTCCGTTTATGTTAATATTTGTGTAATCGTCGATTCCACCACCATATGTCAACTTGTTGACTAGACAGCTGGTAGTGTACAAATGGTTGATAATATTTGATTTATTAAAAGAAACATTTAATACATACTATTTATAACAAAATAAACAAATATTCTAACAGCGATAAGTATTTTTTTAATTAGAAGAAAAACAATTAACAATTTTTGTCCGCGTAAATTTGCGCTTAGCATTGTCTTCCAATGCCTGCGCCCGTAATTTACGAAGAACTAAAATATCCGTGTATGAAACTTCTTTTCTTTCAGCCCTATCTAAGGCTTGTTAAAAACTTGTATAGGTTGGGCGTCAGTCACTACACTTCTGACTTCAATGGGATCGTTCTCATCATCCCCACTGTCCATATCCTCCTCCTTATCAGCATCATTCGTCTGCTTATCTTCGTTCCATAAATTAATATCAGCAGGAGTACAAACAATGTTGGGATTCACTGTTTTCAATAAATCAACAACATCCAATGACACACTAATAACATTATCATTATTGGATCGCAAACGTTCTCTAATTACGCTTAAGGGGAAATCGTCTTCTTCATCATCTTCATTATTGGTACAAAAGAGATTGTTCCAACATTTTTGAATAGTTTGCTGGTTAAGTTCATTCCAGGCCATATGTAAATCTAAAACAGCTTCTCGTAATGTTACTTTGTTTAAATCCTCAGATAAGTTTTCAGAATTCTTTGATAAGACAGACGAAAGTAGAAACTTCCTATAGTATAGTTTGGTGAGTCTTATTGTATTCTGGTCCATCGGTTGAATTAACAGTGTTACGTTGGGCGGCATGTACATGACGAAAATTGACCCATTCCTGCTCCTCAGTTGTTGCTCGGGAGGATGACTTGGTGCATTATCCAATAGTGACAACGCTTTTATTGGAAGCTTCTGTTGTTTTAGGAAACCTTTTACCTACAAATTGAAAACACATCTTCAAATTATGAATAGAGCATTTGTGATAATTGATTGTCATACCTGAGGGACAAAGCACCTGTGGAACCATTTCAAGAATATACTGCTAGTCATCCAAGCGGTTTTTGAACAGTCATAATCAAAAGGGATATCATTTTTAAATGAGCGCGGATTTTTTGCTTTCCCAATTACCAGTGGCTTTATTTTGTGTGAACCATTAGCATTAGTGCAGGCTAGAAACGTTATTCGTTGTTTCTCCGGCTTTCTTCCCGGGGCAGATTTTTCAAATGATGCAGCATAGGTTTTCTCTGGTAACATTTTCCAATAAAGGCCACTTTCATCCGCGTTGTAAATTTGTTCCATTCTTAAATCTAGCTCGGTAATTGTTTTCATCAATTTTTCTTTGAATGGTTGCACTAATTGTGGTTGTGCTGATAATTTTTCACCAGATATAGACAGCAGTTGAATTCCATATCTTGTTTTGAATCGTTGTAGCCAGCCATCACTAGCTACGAAATTTTCAGTTTCTTTCAGTTTTTCGTTTAACAGTCTCGCTCTCTGTTTAAGTACTTCGCCACTAACTGGGACATGATTTTAACGTTGTTTTAAAAACCACTTATACAGGGAATTTTCCATTTTATGTGCCTCCGCATTTTTTTAAGTTTTTCTTTTTCCCGGACCTCCAAATGTATTGCACGTTCTTTGTAAAATTTGAGTTTCCATACGCTTAATTTTACAGATTGTTTCTTTCGATACTCCATATTTTTTTGCTAACTGTGTCACTCCCGCACCTAGTGCAACTTCGTCTATGATTTTCACTTTCTCACTCAACTTTAAACACTTTCTGCCATAGTCGTAAAATATATTAACGCGTGCAATGTATTCACTTAAATTCAAAAATGAAATACGTACGTATAAACGTATCCTAAACGATCATACGACTGACCGAGTTTGTCGTATTTTATCGCAGAGGTGAATCCCCTACACTCTACATCATAAATCGGGGACTCCCCGACGCCCGACATAAATCATCGAAGCTTCAGCATTTTACCGTCGCGCTGTTTCCGTGCGCCGAGAGTTGTTTACGTTATCGCGCGTTCCGTTTGATCCTATAGAACGAAGTTTGTGTTTACATTAGCGCAAGTTTTCATTATCCCGTGTTTACGTTATATAATTAAGTGTGTAATAAAAGTTTCTAAATATTCCACAAAAATATTGAGAGATTACGGCTTGAAAAACTTTTGATCGATCGTTTCATTTAATGCTTGAATTACAGTATAACAAATACGTAGCATTATTTCTAAGGTAGAATAACACAAATATTTCTTAAAATGTTCAGTTACCAAGATACATGATGTTGTACATACACCACCGATGAGACTGAATAAACAAGAACATTATTGGAATATTGCTGTTGTGATATAGGGTTACTCTCTTATTACGCGACATACAGTTTTCAATGTCAAACACCGCTAACTTCAGTATACTTTTATACCTCAAATATCCAAACCATTTTTTTTTTCAAAAAGGAGTAGTCCTGTAAAATTGGATAGCTCATTAAAAGATGCAATAAATATTCCAAAAATGCCATTTTCGTGGAAATTAATTTCCCAGTTTCTGCGCCACTGGCGACCGAAAATGTTTGCATGTATTGACTATGACATGTAAGACATTTTGAGTCTATATTTCTTAATCCTCCACCGAGATGATTTTGTATTTCGATATCAAAATTATAATTCCCACGCGCTGTATCTCGGCAATACGGCATTTTAGGAACCAAAACTATTAGAACCTTTCGAGTTATTTTTTTATCTACTTTATGCCCTAGTAGCATTACCACTGTATACCGAAATACCCTCTATATTTCAAATCAAGAGAATGGCTCAAGTTTAGCATCTGTACCAACCGTGTAGTAATTTGTTGAAAAATACGTTTGTCACCAAAAACACATTTTCTAGAGAGGAAGCAGCTCAGCATTTACAAGCAAGTAAATGTGCGCACGTCTATGAGTGTGGGTGCTCTGTAGCGATGTCACGTAAATACGAAGGTTGGGCCACACGAAAATGACACGATACGGTGAAAAATATAGTAGTAGAAAGGGGGCGGTTGAATGCATTTTTATAAAACTGTGGTCGAGTGTTGCTGCTTTTGAAACTTGTTTATTACGCTAGCCTATTTTACTGCTGTAAATGAAAAACAGCGGAAGTTAAATGTATAAAATGAACAACCGAAGTCAGTATTCCTGCTTTTCTTGAGAAAAGTAGATAGATCATTAAACCATTGAAGTTAAGGAACTGTGACATGCAATATGTTTCAAGCTCCAAATGTCACAACGTTTTCAAGATCTCTTAAGATATGCCTCAAGACAATGCGTCATTTTAGTTTTTGCTTTTATTTTAAGCTACTTCTTAATATATGAAAGACATGAAGGAAATGCTGTTTTAAACTAACAGTTTAACCTCTTGCGGTTTTGCGACCAAATGTATTTTAAAATGGCATTTAATTTTTTGTAATACAGATACAGTAGAGCGTCGATTATCCGAACGTCGATCAACCGAACGACCGCTTATCCGAACTCCCGACTCTCTCTCCCGCGCCCCGCGCTCGTGCGCGCACTTGTTTCGACTTGTTAGTTATTATTTGTATGTTAGTTATTTCCGAGTAGCAGCTAGGAAATAAACTAAATTTTGTCCGTGAAAGTAAACACTCGTTTGAAAATGCCCAAACGTAACCGTGTTGTTCTCTCTATGAAAGATAAATACAAGATTGATAAACGGTTTGAGAAATAGACTACTAAAGACCATGCTAGACAGAGCAATCAGGTGATTGCATCACTTCGATTACGGCTGCCATAATTTCAGATATCTTATTTATCCTTTATCTACTTATCTATGTTGTTAGTTTGTCTTATAAACACATGCATATTGGTTGGAAAAGCGTCTTCTGCCTGCAGCTTGCCCATCAAATTTCATTTTCTCGCTTGACTGCCACACAGTCAGCTTCACCACAACCATTTATCGAAGTAGCAAAACGGTCCAGGGGGAAATGATGGTGCTGATGGCAGCATCGTCAGCAACTTTCCATAATAACAAGACCGATTCCATTCCATTAGAAAGACCTCCATTATCTGCGAACGCGTCCCCGCGCTGTTTAGGCGTTAAAATCACTATTAGCCTTATCTTTATGCGATCTAGAGCTCTGTCGTCGCTCCGTCGGCAAAGTTGCTGTAGTTAACTCCTGGCAACCGTGATGATGGTCTCGATGCTTCTGATATGAATGCTGGGTGCTATAGGCCAGTGCTCTACTGTTCATACTCCCGCAAGGACCATAATGAAATGGAAAGTATTTTTAGGATGGTCTTTGATTTTTCGACTTAGATGACAAACGGTGCGTATTAAACTATAGTGTAGCCTAGCGAGAAAGCAGGTTTGATTTACAGGGCATTCATAAAGTTTTCTCCAAAAATACCACTTAGCCAAAAAAAGATTTAAGTTGCAGGGTTTTGAAAGAACAGTCTTATAAAGCTGACCTTAAACATTAATTTCTAATTCATTCGTTAGTCAACTTGAGAGTTTTAAATAAAATATGAATTACCTCTGCCGTGACTTTGAATGGAGCCTTCAAGGTCATTTAGAGCTTGCATGTAAAATTTTATTCGCTTTTGTCCACGAAGATGGAAGAAGAGCAACATTTTATGTTCGGAAATGGCATTGATCATAGCCTTGAACATGTCATTCAACGTCATTCAGAGGTCAACGTAAATATTTGGGAAATGGAACCGTAATTTATGGTCCACGGGTAGAACGGCTGGAAAAATTTGTTTGTATGCAACATTGACCTTGAAACTATTAACCTCTAATCCATTTTCAAGTGCAATTCAGAACGTTAAGTTTGTCCTCTTTTCATCGGATTGAGATATAGCTCCATTTAACGATTCAAATTGACCAACTAACCTTGAAAGTCAAAGTTGTGATCATGGTCAAGATCATTTCCAAAAGTAAAATTTGCCTCTCCTCTCATCTGCGGAGCCAAAAGCATTACCATTCCTTATTAAAAAATTCTTAATTTGACTCCTTAAAGAACTTGAATGCTATGGTAAACGTTATGTTAAATATCATTTGTCTGTCTCTCCACTGGTGGAATCAAGAAGATATGATGCCATTCAACATTTAGTTTAGCAGTAAAAGACTGAAATTAACCATTTGAAGTATTTCATTCAATTTTAATTTTAAAGATATTGGACAATCAGTTATATAGAGAGTTCTCCCAACCTAAATATTTCGAAAGCTGCGCAGTCTAGAAAAAAGTTATAGGATTTCGAGGGGTTGAAATGATGGTAGCCTTGACACAGACTTTGACTACGACCTTTAAGATTTTTTCAGTGTCAAGTGGATATTTTCGAACAGAACCCCCTCTTTTTCATACCGGACAAGAGAAAAAGGGCAAATTTTACAGTTAAACATCACCTTGGTAAAATTGTGAGGTAAAATCAAACTTCAAAAACAATTTGCTCTATGTGGATTAACAAAAGGTGACCTTGACGATAACCATCACCATCACCTCCAAGGTCAAGTCAAATTGCCAAAGGAGAACCTCTAATTTTTCCATGTGAGATGGAAAAAGCATTCAATTTCACGTCTGAATGACCTCAAATAGCATTTAACCTTGACATGACCTTAACTTTGAGGTCAAGGTCAAATTCAGACGTAAAATTTCTTGCTTTTTCTGGTTGCAGTATAGAACAGAAATGGAAATTTTGACTTGACCTTGAAGTTCATTGTGACCTCGAATTGTACCAGTCAAGGTTATGGGAAATTAGATGTGAGGAAGTAAAGGATGGAGTTCTATTTAAGGATACTCGTTTGACTTTGGAATGACCTTGAAGGTCGTAGTCGTGGGCATTGTCAAGGTTACCGTAGTTTTGTTTGAAACTCTTTTTTTTCAGATCAACGGTTTTTGGAATATTTAGGTGGGATTTAGATGGGAAGGTTAAAATGGGACGCCGTGTATATTGGTGACCCTATATTTATGTTTTCAATACAGAGGCTACTGCAATAAATAATACATTTTTAAGTAATATTTTGCTGTCTTCCAAAACGAGGGTTCTTATTGGCCTAGAAAATTTTACGATACACCTTTGTTCATATCATTCATTTTGCAGAGTAAACTGTTTCGACGTCATAGATTTTTTAACACTAACATCTGATCCCGATCTGGAGACAACAAGACTTGTCCAACATAACCAACCTGCGTGTGAACCAGGAGTTCAATTACTTGAAACAAGAGACTAGAATGTCTAATAGGGTTTTCCTGATAGCTTTCATCCACAAACAAGTAAGTGTGTGGACTTTTCGGCACCATAGTAAATTGCTAAGTTGTTCGGTTTTTCGTATCGTTAAATGTTTCGTCTAAAGCTAATGTCAACTTTTCCTTTTCCCGCTAACGATCAAGAGAACGTCCCAAGGAGATACTTTTCTATCAAGAAAACATTACAGAACGTTGTTCCTCGAAGAACAATCTTATTAGTTATTCTACTCTCTCTCTCTCATTCTCAAGAATTGGCTTGATGTCTTGTTGACTGCACTAACCCCGTACTTATCTCTGGATGGTTGAACCGACGATGTTCCCGATACGGCCAAGGAGTTAACATGGCCGCGGCAGTTAGAGATCGGAGCTCTCAGATATGAAAGCAGCACACAGGAAGTTGAAGTTGGCGAAGTTCTACGCCATGGAGGGATATATACACTGATGATTTATGATGGTCGCCTTCGACTAAACAGTTTGTTAGTTTGTTGTGGAATCACCGATATACGGAGTTTGTTGCGCGGGTGAGGGAGTTTCGGCTAAACACCGATTTCCATGTTGGCAGGACATTTCGTGAGAATTCCATGCAGAAACAAGAATTTAAAATGATAAGGCTCAAGGTCGTATTTGGCTCTGAGAACATGGTTCACAGCATTGTGAAGAAGTCCAAGAATATAAGAAGTAACAACAGATTCAAAAAGATTATTGTTTCGTACGACAGTACACCAAAACAAATTGAACATTATCGACACGTCAAGGCTGAACTTGATGAGCGATTAAGTAGAGGTGAAAAGAACCTGAAGATCAAGTATGCTGGTGGATGTCCTACAATAGTTACTTTAAACTAAATCGTGCACCTGATTGCAATAGTGATGCTAGTGATACTAGCTGTAAACGTCTATCGATATCAAGTTAGTAACTTAACCTAACACGTTTTGATAGTCAAAACGTGCGAGGTCTCAACTCGAAGGTAACTCTTTTCTATAATGCTGTATGTGACTGTGAATTCGATCTGATTTGTTTGAGTGAAACTTGGCTTTCTGACAATATTATGAGTAGCGAATTATTTCCATCGGATTATACTGTATTTAGATGTGATCGAAAATTCAGTGTTACTAGTCTGTCTTTGGGTGGTGGAACCTTGACAGCTATAAAAAGTACTTTCAACTTTAATGCGGTGGATGTATCTGGTTTGAATTCGGCTGTTCCTCATATAAACACTGTTGCACTTAAGTTGGTTATCAGCTTTGATTCGCAACAGGATATGCCAGTGTCAAATTTAACAGTGGGGACAGCGTTCTACTTGAGAAAGGCATGGGTGTATAACCTCTGCATCCATGACTGCGTTAGTGGCAAGGCCTACATGTACATGTGGCCAGAAAATGTCGCTAAGCGAGGAAACGATGAAATAGCGAGCATTTTATATAAGCATTTTAACACTATTATACCTACTGCTGACAGCTTATAGTGTATACAGATAACTAGAGTGGCCAGAACAAAAATTGGTCACTAATACTATAGAAGGCATATTTACTTCTATCGAGCACAAATACTTAATAGTAGGACATACGAGATTGCCATGTGATCGTGATTTCGCAGCTATTGAAAAGTATAAGCGTCACCGATTAAAACAAGTGTATACCCAAGACGATTAGTACAACGCAGTAAGAAAATGTAAAAGAAAAAACTGCTTTGAGTTGACTGTATTGAAACAATCTGATTTTTTTCTTTTAAAGAGCTACAAGGGAAAATTACTAAAAGAGCCGTACAGACGACAAAGAAAAAGTAAACTTTTCCAAAATATCAAGCCTCAAATTTACGTCTGAACGACCTAATATAATGTATATCAAACATCTTATAAATGAAGACTTTAAATCAGTTAATATTGGGATGAAAGGTTTGAGGAAGTCAGTTTTACTTTGCAGAGACTTAAAATCAAAATATATTGAACCTATTCCACTGAATAAACAAAAAATTTAAAATATTTCGCAGCTCCTACAGTTTATTCCGCCAGCTTTCCTAAAGTTTTATGAAGAGATTGGTGCATGCCAACAGATTCTACCAGATACCGATAATGAACCATTGGAAGACGTTGAACACTTGGATGATTTTTCGGATATTGAAGATAATTAAAACTAATTCATTTAATTACTCCATATTATGTTAATTTGTTTAGAATACCTAATTTTTTGTACACAAGGGTATATGCCAAAAACTCAATAACCGTTAAACATTTGTCTTACTTTTATCATGTTTTTAATTATATATTTCCAAACGTTTTTTGGCCTTAATTGCTATAAATATTTTAAAGTTGGATTTCACGATTTGAAAATAAGTTAAAAATCATGCTTTCTCCAACACTGTGTTTGGTAGCTTGTCCCCTTCTGGTCTCAAGGTCTTCAATTAAATAACCTTTATACGTAAGTTACTTATCTCTGGAACAATTTGTTTACGTGAAAAACTAATGTTCGTCAACGTAACATATCCTCTTTAACAATGCCCTTAATAGTTCATCTCTTTTTAACCGGTCCTTCTCATATAATGAACAAAAATCCCGCGTCTATACAGTTTTAGAAAACATGTAAAAGCTCTTCTGCTCAATGGTGCTTTTTAAAGGTGTTTTTCAGCAATATTGTATTTTTACGCAAACATTTGTTTAGGTTGTGATCAGTTTCATGAGCATTGTCCTCCTTTTAATTTATTTACTGCACTTTTCTACCACCTATTATTTTTATGCAGTAAATGGTTTAGTGTAAGAGTAGCTGTGTTAGCTAAACTTCGCCATTAAGCTGCTCACTTATCTAATTATAGGTAATATGCATCATCTGTAGTTTGTTTTTTATTAAAAGCCGGTTTATTATTATTATATATCTTGACATTTTCTTTTTAATCTGCTGACAGATACATTCGTATCAATCGGTTGTTTAATCTTACTCTGACAGTGCTTACTTTTTTTATTTTAGGAAGGACAAATTCTATTGATATATCTTCGATAAGAAGGCATTTGGGTAGATTGAGAGTTGGCCGCAAAGATTTGAAGCAAATACTTCGAATCTAGCCTGAAGGCGATTAGAGTCGTAATCTGGACAACTAAAATGTTCATAAGCCACCACTGAATTCTGTTCAGCGACTAGAATTTATAAAGCAGGAACCAATATTGTTGACTAGACGAGACAAACTATATCACCACCGATGCTCCATATGTGAGGCACACATGGCTAGCAAATGCGGTGGACCATAAAAGATTTGTGACTCCAAGCGTACGTTGGACGTTTAATAACCTACTTCAGATTTAAAATGGATATGTTCCATTTGCGCGATTAGCACTTCAAAAATAGCATCAAATATTTCTGAAACTATCTCTTGGAAGCAGTAAATATGTTATACCGCAAATGCACCTGCTCCACTAGGTAATTTTCGATGAAATTTTAATATGGTCTGCTGTGAATTTAAAGTATCCAGCGCTTTCGCTAAAAGCATACTAAATTCTGAGTGTTCGCCACAGAAAACCTGCCCGCTAACAGCAAATTAGGAACTTCCACTATATTTAATAAGTAAACAGTATAGGTTATTTCGAAAGTTTCGATGAGAAAGCTGCCCTAGAAGCCTTACTATCAAGTAATAGTGGTGTACCACAATAGCTGTTTAGATATAAAGAATGTGAAGTGCATTTCAGCAGTTTTTGAAAAAGACGAGCGTTTATTACATTGGAAAATCTGATTTTACCAGAGCTACCTACCATGACAACTAATAACACTGGACAACAAATTTTAGTTTTTTAATTGTATCTTGTGGGAAAAGTGCACTTCTTTGTTAATTTTGGGGCGCTGAATCCAAAAATGACAATGAAATAAAAAAAATAGTTGCGGTTTAGAAAAAACCTTTTTATTTTTAAGGATATATTAAAAAAAGTAACAAGATTCATATACTTATAAGAATCACTATATGCGCTGTCTTTTTGCTGTTCTTTTATACCAAGAGTCCAACAGTAGTCTGCAAGCATGGAAGGATTCCACTTTCCCTGGTACCTTTTTTCCATTGTTGAAATATCCTGATGAAAACGTTCGCCGTGCTCATCACTTACGGCTCCGCAATTGTCAGGAAAAAAGTCCAGGTGTGAGTGTAGGAAATGTATCTTAAGAGACATATTACAACCCATCTTTTGATACGATGACAGCATATTTTTGACAAGGGTTTTATAGTTGTCAGCTTTTCTATTTCCCAAGAAATTAGTGACCACCAGACGGAAATCATTCCAAGCAGTTTTTTCAATACCTGTTAAAGTGTTTTCAAACTGTGTATCTTTCAAAATATTTCGAATCTGTGGCCCAACAAAAATACATTCTTTAACCTTTGCCTCACTTAGTCTTGGAAATTTCTGACGCAGGTATTGAAAAGCTGGCCCATCTCTATCTAATGCCTTGAGAAAGTTTTTCATTAGGCCCAACTTGATATGCAGTGGTGGTAATAAAGTTTTTTTCGAATCTACTAATGGCATATGCTGTACATTTTTTTGACCTGGCTCTAGGAATTGACGAACAGGCCAGTTTTGTCTGGTATAATGAAGTGCCTTTGCCCGACTGTCCCATTCACACAAAAAACAGCAAAACTTTGTGTAGCCTAGCTGCAGCCCAAGTAAAAGTGCAACAACTTTCAAATCACCACAAATATGCCATTGGTGCTCATCGTATTTTATGCATGTCAATAGGTACTTCATATTGTCATAAGATTCTTTCATGTGAACTGCATACCCTACAGGAAGAGATGGTAAAATATTTCCAATATGCAATAACACTGCCTTTAAACTCAATGTTGAACTGTCTATAAACAATTTCCATTCTTCTGGGTTATAGTTTATATTTAAAGCCTCCAATGAGCCGTTAATGTTACTGCAGAACACCAAGTTATTCTCCATATTGAAAAATGGTTCTAAGTCTTTGTGGCGTTTACGAAAAACACATACCGAAACATCGTCTTCTAACAAGTTCCACTACTGCAGTCTTGATCCAAGTAACTCTGCCTTACATTTTGGAAGTTCTAAATCTCTTACAAGATCATTTAATTCTGACTGTGTTATTTTGTGCGGTTGGTGGCATGACGTGCTCGGTATAAAATCAGGATCTCTTGACGTTGATGGCATATCTTCTTCCTGACGAATCACTCGATCGCCATGATCTGATTCGTCTTCTGATTCGCAAGTGTAGGATTCTGGGGGTTTTGGAATAGGATTTTCGTCACTGTGAGGCACAGGTCTCATCGCAGATGGTATGTTTGGGTAGTTCATAACCGATTTTTTTTTTCTTGGACATACCTGTGGCTTGTCCAACACAAGGTACCATGCAAAAGTAACAATCATTAATATGATTTGTAGGCTCTCTCCAAACCATTGGGACAGCAAAGCGCATAGACCGTTTTTTGCCATTTAACCAGCTCCTCAGACTTGAAGCACATGTATTACAGCAGATGTGGGGTGCCCACTGTTTGTCTTGATCACCTAGTTTACAACCGAAATAAAGCTGATATGCCTTTGTTATTAGTGGAGTAATAGACCGTCTCTGAGACTGAGACGCAAAAGTCACATCACCACACACGTAACAAAAGTAATCTGGATTGTTTACACACTTTCGAGACATCTTGCATGAACGCTGTCAGCCAACTGAGGAAAAAATGGCTAATATAAAACAATATAATGTACACGTATGTATAACGTAACACAATCATGCCGGTTACATTATCTTTTCTTGCCGAATATAAAAATGTAGCACGTGCATTCTTGTGAATTACAGTATATTAGCACTTTCACAGCAGGAACACATATAATTACCGTATCTCTAAAACTTGAACAAATATTGAAAAAATAAGTTTCATTCTGGTTTTAGCACATTAAAAATAGTAATATTTTGTTGATTTTATTTAGGATATTTTTTGGCTGTTGATCAGTGTAATAAGAGCGCATTTTCACTACTTCTAGGCTCTAAGGAATAGGTTTTTTATACTGTAAGGGCCGAACCTGAAGTTCGAAAAAGACTTTTCATTTGTGTGGCTTTAACGATTGATTATATTAAAATTGATTGATTTATCATTAAGGCAATCTATTGATGTCCTTGAGATAACCTTAACATACGCACATGGTCTCTTTTGGACATTAAATACTACTCAAATTTCTATAGTAACGTACAATCATAGGATAGTATTACTCAGCAGTTGGAGGTGTTGATACAGCATTTATTCGTGCCTGGCTCCTCCGTCCTTGATCTCGTCGACTACCAGAGCGATATTCAAGGCAGAGAGTTATGATTGCCAACACTACTCTATTGACCGTTTCGTTTCATTTTGGAACCTTAGAATGTCACCGATGTTGGAACCCCTAATAGCCCCATAGCTAACAGCCTTAGAGACATGCGAGTTTAAAGATCTGATTTATAAATTCAAATTCAAATCTTCATTTACTGCTACTGTTGCAGACTCAAAAAAATACAATGATGCCACCTATCAGCAATAAAATGATAAAAGCAACAATAAACATGAAAAATATATACACAGGATCAGCAATCACAAAAATTTGAAAAGCACAAAGACAAAAAAAAGATCTACTAGAATTCTGAAAAGTCAGGGTTGAAGAACTCAAGGTTGTAATATGCTCTGTTGATCAAGAGGCATTTCATTTTCATTTTGACAGGCTCGTCATTAAGAAGCTTCACATCATCTGGAATTGGGTAGTAATTAATAGAGTGCCTAGTTGTTGGTAGACGTTTTTGAGGTAAATTTAAATTCTGGGCATTACGCGTGTTGTATATGTGCAAATCACTGTGTGTTGTATACAAATGGCGATTTCTTGTTTGTTAATAGCTTCAGTTAGATAAAAGCATTTCTACATGGATCCCTAAATCATAAGCCACAAATACAGTAGACTCCCGATTATCCGACTGCTGATTTTCCAATTGCCGGATTAACAAACATACTGCAAAAAACTAATGAGCGCTAAATCTGCATTAATCGAAAAAGCCGCCGTACGAGGGATGTCTTTTAAGTTTTGCATATGGAAATAAAACAACACGGTAGGTAGTTTTAAATGACTTTATTGTTTTTCGAAGTATTCTCCACGAAGATTAATACACATCTGCATGCGCTCGAACCAATTTTCGAAGCACTTATTCCACTCGTTTGCTGGCAGATCCAAAATGGCATTTTTGAATGCGTCAACTGCTTCTTCTGGTGACTAGAACCCTTGACCACCCATTGTGTTTTTAATTTTCGGGAAAGTAAAGAAATCGTTAGGACTTAGATCGGGACTATATGGAGGATGGTCGAATAATTCCACGTTTTCTTCCGTTAAATCCTGCCTTGTTTTTTGGGCTGTGTGCGAGCTTGCATTGTCTTGGTGGAGGATGATTCTTCTTTCGGGGTTGATTTTTCGAAGCTCGGTGATGACTTTTGGCAAACAAATGGTGGTATACCAATCCGCAGTAACAGTTCTTTGCTCATTAAGAGGAATTTTTGAAATATGACCTGCTTTTGACGCAAATGTCGCGACCACCTTTTTCGAAACACTTCGATAACGGATGACGTTTTTTGGCTTTTCTTTACCTTGGAACACCCATATGTACGTATATCTAATTTTGGACAAACACACGACGTCACAACATCCATGGCTCCCCCTAGACCTCAGATGTCGTTTTTACTAGTTGGTCCACCTGTAATGAAATTAATTCCTACCCAAAATCTCCTGCTAATTTCGAATCTGGTGTACCAAAAATACTGGTTGCTATTTACATTTAAGCAGTTGTCTTCCAAATGACCCCTAAGGGCATTACTTATTTCACCGGTTTTTGGATCTTTCGTAAAAAAGTGTAATTGCGAAAATTTCCAAAGGGTTCGAGTACTTTGCAGACCTTACATTTGAACATGTTAGTTTGGCCTCTGATGACCGTCTCACATCACGTATGATTGATCCCTATATAGAATGTCGTGCTGATTTTGAATCTGCTCTTGTGGGAACTTCTCAAAAAGATTCATGATTACCAAATTTTTGGGGCATTCGGGTATTTAATAGACATATACAATAGAAATCAAGGATATTGCTTCTGTATACATCCGAAACACTTCTATCATGGGGTATGGGGGGTATGTAGAATGAGGTCTTACAACTTGTTATGCGATATAATGTGATCGAGTTCCAAAACTTTATCCTGAACTTTGCTTGAGTTATTGGGACAGAGAAGAATCAACAAAATTCTATAATTATAAAGCATTTAATGTTTGCAATTTCAGACGTTCTCCGAAACGCTTAATCTTTCCATGCCCCCTTTACTTAGACCCCGTAAATCATCTTAAACTCCTAATTCGTAGATGTAGGTCATATCCAGGGCCACCTTTTGGGCTGCGGCCGTCTGCACTTTGGCCAAATGATGAGTTACGGGCCGAAATAAATGCCCAGCTTGGCTATTCCAATTACCCGATGATTTACGGTTATCGTGGATATTGTTTTCGCGATATTGGAAGTTTAGTTATGTTTCGGGTTCGGGCAAGGTGAATGGATTCCTGCTGGATAAAGGGATAACGGCCTCAGGATTGGGACTACATCCGGGATCAGCGCAGGGATAATGAAGAATGGATACAATTTCAGGGGTGTAGGGAAAGGCTTAGCTGAACTGAATTGAAAAAGATTTTTTGTGCTGGCACGCAAGGTCACGTTTAGAATCTTTTTTTATAAAGCCGCTTGAAAATGTATGTTTGTCTGCTCGCCTAATATCAACGAAATGTAACGTAAAATCAAAGTCACTTTTCACGTTTTAACACGCTTTGATATTCTGTATTACCTTAGGTTTTGTGATAACGTTAGATTAAAGGTTCCTAATGACAAGTTCAAATCGTCGTCATCGTAGGGCTGGAGCATTTGCCGTCATTTTGAAAAACGTTGGACCAAAAATCTCGAAAACGATCGATTCTAGGTAAAACAGTAATAGAAACAATTTTGTAAGAGATTACGAGAAATTTAGGGTAGCGGTACATGTAATGCTATTTTTGCTCATAAAGACTACTATCATTTTTTGTAGAAAATAAACTTTTCTAGCAAAAACGTGATTTGCGTTGTTTGAAAATATTCATGGTTCATCAAGTATAAGGAGCGACATCAAAAATTCGTATCAAAATATGGCGCAGCACACTTTGCGCTCTACGTAAGTTGTTCACGTGCCAGTACACATGTTTCCAGGCGGGGATAACTCCATAAGTCATTATCTATGATTAAGTGATGATTTTAGAGTGAATCCATTTTTTTACTGCGACACGCATGTACGGAAAATGTAATATTTTCGGATATCTTATGTCTTCATCATGAAAATGCAAGTCAGTTACTTGCATCAGTAGGTATGTGTATTGATGCAGTCTCAGCAACCGCTGCAATGATTTTAAATGAAACTTTATTCTCTACGAAAATAGTAGTGTTTTATATATTATTATAAGGATACTATCTCATAATTTGAACATAGAGCCCCTGAAGTCTTTCCAGCAACAAACTAACTCAATTTTGAATGGTCTTGGTTGATGCTGGCCGCCTTAGATTCTTAGTTTATTCATGATAACCAAGAATATTATTATATGTACGACCCTTTGATTTCTCGTAATCTGTTCACTATACGACAAATTTTTATACAAGCAAAATGATCAAGAATTTGATTCCCTACAAAATTGTTTGTATTACTTTTTTTATATAGGATGAATAGTTTTAAAGATTTTCGATAAAACGCGTTAATTAAAATGACGGGAATGTTCCAAGACGTCAATTGAACTCATCAATAGGAAGCAATAATTAATGGAACGATACCACCAAAAGACTACTGTCGCCCAAATTTCAGGATTTACTCATACAAAATCTCCCTGTTTCTTCATCTACTTATATTTTGAACTGTAAAACCAATATGGAAGGCCAGTGACGTACTGGAAATGTGTTCGTCCAAGACAAATACTTGCAATTTACAAGGAACTAAGTGTGTCCGGTAGTATCCCTGAGCATGTTCGTGCTTGGTCCGGGTGACAATGCAACGGTAGCAGGAGGAGACAGGCTGAGCATACGTTGAGCAACATGTGCCTTGACAGTCACTACGCGATCTGCATATGAATGACGATACGTCGTCGTCCTCACAGCACAGCACGTTCTCTTCGGTTCGCTCCACGCCTCCCCTGTCATACGCAGCAGGCGACGCCCAAGCAGATCCAGTGCCTGCTGCTGCGTACCAGTTGACAGTGGTAGAACCAGAAGATAAAAAGGAGTCAGAAGATTCAATATGCAAGTTTCAGCGATAAAAAGTGGCGCCGAGTAGGTTCCTTCGCAAATGCCGTCATCAATTCATAAAGAATTAAGTTCAGCACAAGTAAAGCTCTCGGGGAGAAAAGTTAGTTACCAACATGTATAATAGACAAATCAAACGAATCAAGTCAGTCAAACAGGCCCATATAATTTGCCGGGGTTTGGCTAATTTTTCCCTGTTTTTTTTCAAAAATGTTCAGGATTTTCTGAAACATCAAACTCTTTTGTCCTTGGCCTAGTGGTAACCTTTTCTAAAAATTTAATCCAAATCAGAGGAGTACTTTCCAAGTTACAGAGAGACCAGTGATTACAGGACATACCGACAGACAGACAGGCAGACCGACGGAAGTGATTGAGTTTTCCATAATGTACATGTCATATAACATCCAAAAAACGTAGATCCCATTTTCGAAATTTTTTGGGATTACCATACTTCCTAATTCCTTTCATTTTAACTTTTATATGAGTGTATGACTGCAAAATGTTTTACTTAAATCTTATAACAAAACACAATTAAGACGCAGAATAGAACAGAATGAAAATAAAGTGTATATTCATTTGTTTCCACTGTTTTTTTTACTGTGAGCGCTTGCTCTACTGAAGATGACATTATGCCATTCTGCCTCCCAATGTTGCCGTTCTCGGCTCCAGTTCAAACATTGACGACAGTGGTCCGCAGTCACCGTGGACAGTATGAAAAAGTCCAAAGGATCGAATGCGGCGATAGAGTGTACGCTAGTATCAGGTCTACCTTCCTCTCCAAACTATTGGTCAGCGTAGTAGCAAAACGGCCTCGTAGGGTTAGTTGCCTGAAGTGCCTATCTTGATACTCTGTGGTACGCCTCGGTGGGCCAGTTGGCCTTCTTCGTGTTCCTCTACCTTCTTCTATCCACACGCGCTTTACAGTCATTGCAGTTCAATTAACACGGCAATCAATTTCACGATATGATAAACCAACATCTCGATAGGCAATAATTCTACCCCAGTCAAAGTCGGTAACATAGTGATCATTTGGACGTCTTCCAACTCGAGGTATTTTGTTATGCTTATCACTAATAAATGATAGGAAAACAACAAAAAATATCTGTAGTACTCAGCTTTCAGAAACCGCTTTCTTCACAAAAACTAAGAGATAACATTTTAACAAAGGCGAACAAAAACAAAGATAAAAGTTGACAGTGTTACCGCAGCATGCTCTAAATATCATTATGTTACCAAAAAAAGTTGAAGAAATTATTTTTTCTATAACACTTATAATGCCACTGAGTATATTATAAAGATAGTTTGCTTCCATCCCTTCATATTTATTTCAGATGAATTACGAATTCAGCATTCTCACATAGGGCTAAAATTTTGCTCATGTTTATTCGCCCCAAAAACGAATTTTGATCCTAACACCTAGAGGCCTAAGGTTGTACCAAACGAGGTATTTTGAATTCACAATATTGATGTGTCCTATTCTATTACGTAAAGGCATCGCGTTTAAAGAAACCTGAGCTTAAGTGTCAGATTTCATGATAAAAGGAAACCAGCACTTAGGTCCACCAAAGTTTAGTTTACGACCAGAATACAAATAATTACACAAATAAATGACATCGCTACGTACTGAACTGATGTGGTCCAGTGGAGACTGTCAGAAACGTATTGTTGGAAAGAACCTTAATTTTAAGCTGCTAAACTATCCACTGTTACGCCATTGTGTTTACGCGTGTTCGGTAACTGTCTCCTGCAGACACGACCCCCGTCGATTTACAATGGTCATACGAATGAGCTGCTTGTTGGCTGATCAGCTACCATAACGATGGCACATATATGTGCAATCGAAATCACATTGCCATTTAATTTTTTTTTTAGAGTTGTATCATTACCTAGCACTATATTCCTATATTCACGTAAAGGCGCTGAGTGGCTTTTGATGTGTCTGATGACTGACTTATTACGTTTTTTGTGAGTCGTATAAATTGTGCGGTACTTTTTGGCCCCAATAGTCGTTTTGCTATGAACCAAGGTATCAGTTCACATCAAAACTAATTTATCAAATAATGGATTCTACACCCTTACTTGACCACCCATTTGTCTGTTTTTCTGCTAATCCTTGACCTCTCTATACTTGGAAAACACCGCTCGGATTTTTATGAAATCTTGACACAAGGTGGTACTGTGCCAAGGACAAAAAGGCTTAATAGTTTTTGAAAATCGATTCAGTGGCAACGGAGCTACGAGCAACAATATGAAAAAATGAATATCGTTCAAACTTCGTTTCAGTAGCTCCTGATCATTTCCATGAAAATTTTTGCAGGGGTTAAGAATTGGAATTTGGAGGTTGTACGTGACTTTATTTAGGAAATCAGTCAAAATCCTAGGTATCATATTTGTTGAATGTCTAAAATTCATACCACATGTGAATAATACCAGCAAGAATTGTTTTTCCACTCTACGCCAACCTAAATAGACAATTTCTTGATTCTATAACGAACTTCGACGAGCCACAAGGTTAATAAATTATAAAAATATAGAAAACACTTGGATAAATATGCTTAAATCAATTGTTTTTCTTTTTAACCTTTTAGCCTTTCACTTCCCAACATTTTTCAATACAAAATCTAATTCTTTCAATTGCAAAACTATTATATATATAGGGTGGCCCATCCATGTGTGGACGGAATATTATTCATAAACAAATACATTTTAGAAAAAATTATTTATGGCATGTTATACATAACATTTGAGGGCACATTTCTGACGTATTGGCAATTATACAGGGTGCCCCAATTTTGACCTACATATCAAAGTTGTGATTTTTTAAATGGAATGCCTCAAATTTTATTGCACATTTGGATGAACCAATTCAAAAGATGGAGATTGATATGACATAATATGGGGTTTTGGTAATTACCTACTAAGATGTAAGGTGTTTTGCCCAGAAAAACCGGCCATTTCGGCAACCCATCAATCCGCCATTTTGAAATTTGGTGTGCTGAATTTTGTATCAAAAAAAACACCTCAGCTTTTATCGTATTTGTTACTTTTTCGAATTTCAATTTTTGCTCATACAGAGTGGTCAATAACGCGAATTGTACTTTTTCTCAAAAATTTCAAATGTATCACCCTGTATATTTGTGCAATTTTTTATAAACTTTCCACTACTCAAGACCTAATCTACAAAAACTGCTCGAAAATATCTCCACCATGTTGAATACACAGCCGTAGTCTTTGGATAAATGACCGTTGCACATCCCTCAGCATGTGTTCCCTTATGTTCAGAAAAACGTCCTTAATCCTTTCCTTCATATTGTCCGGGGTAGATGGTGGATATCTATAAGCCTCTTGCTTAACGCAGCCCCATAGAAATAAGTCTATCGGTGTCATATCTGGTGATCTAGGAGGCCAAGATATAGGCCAAGATATAATGCGAGATGCTGGTAAACTATTTCACTGGGCTTCGCCCAAAACAAACACCATATTCACCATATCTTCTTAAGAAAAATTCATTTTCAAACACGTTTTTAATAATAATGCTCACAAAGCTAATTTGTAACTAATCAACAATTTATTTGTTTCCAAGCAGGATGCGATATTTTAGGGAATTAAGCTGTTCCATAAAAGACGTGCTAATAACCGAAAAAATAGCACACAATCACATCATCTGAAGTGATTTGGCAACGTTGGCACACGCCCACAATTCGTTCCATCTTTATACACAGACATTGACAACCTTCGGCCTTCTGTCAAAGGGTTCATCTCACTCATTATTCCATGACCACCATTTTGTGCAATCATCAAGTGGCTTCACGATGTAATGCTTTCATGTTTTTAAAAAAAAATTTAATCTGTTTTTAACTTGTTCTTGTCACACAATTGTGTATATTTAATATAATTTTGACCATTGTACCATCTATCCAGCTTTCACCCTGTTACTGGGCGTTTCCCTCATCCTAAACGTAAACAACAATTAGCAACATCCTCACATACTACTGTAAGTTAAGTCAATTTAAATTCATTTTCCACTATTGTTGCTACTGTTATCATTGTAATTGCAGCTCCTGATGATGATGGCAAAGTCCATTGAAAGCTAGAGAGAATTAAAAAAGTATAAAGAGTCCTCTTTGCTTAAATTTTGTCGAAGTACCCAACAAAAGGCGGAAGCTTTAATTTTTCACCTATATATATATATATATATATATATATATATATATATATATATATATAACTTATATTTTATACACAACAAATATAGCAACTATAATAATAACAGTAATAGCAATGATAATAATAATAATAAAACGTCTTTATTGGTCGAAGTTTAGCTTTAGCATAGGATATTCTACCACTTAACCCATAAAATGTCTAACCACAAAATAAACAATAAAAACAATATATGTATACCACTAAAAATGCTGAGGTTTCAACATAAAAATGAATGAAATGAGTAAAATAAATCAAAATTCCATAAAAGTATAACGTTATATGCCTATAGAATGATAATGCATATATTATAAGCAGAAATAAATTATGTCGATGATTTCTCAAAAAAATGTTTTAAAATACTTTTTGAAATCCTCGAAATTTAAAGCTTTAGAGCTTTAGAGGATTGTACATGATAGCAATATTATAGGTTAAACATTTAGTTGAAATGAATTTCTATTATTGTATCAATAAAGCGAATATCTCGTAATTGCATAGAATCACAAAATGCTAACTTATCTTTCAAACATGTCGAAATTGAGCTAAGTAAATGCTTATGAATATAATATAGTAAACGAAATTTAAATAGATTAGAAATAGATACGAATTCATATTACATTAAGTTGCAACATGAATTTTGATTTTTTTTGCAAGCCCTTGACGGATTTAGGAACGTATGATAAATAATGTAATTTTTAAAATAATTAATGACTTACACAGATTTTTTTTAGTTTTGTAATCGAGAATTTGTTTGTTCAAGTATAATTGCCGAAGTACTTTTTGTAACATTGTTTACATGAGGAATACAACTCAGACATTCATCAAGAGATATGCCTAGATTTTTACAGTTCCACATACTTTTATAAAACCACCATTTAATGATATAGTCGAGTATTTCTCAATTTGATATCTTAATCTTTAGGAGAGAATATAATTACTATTGATTTTCCTGGATTTAATCTAATCAAATTTAATCTTATGAATTTTTGAATACACAAGTATATGTACTAAATCTCTTGTTAACATTTATATATTCTATGTTTTGTTTTTTGTTGTACTGTTGTACTTTTTTGGACGTTATCTGGCAGTATAGAACTAAGCTAAACTAAAATTTAATTTTTTTACTATACATGTTCGTAGCTAACTCTTCTGTAGAGTCAACCTACTCAACGCCACTTTCTTTTCCCCTTTCTGTTTCCGCTTCAGTCTTATCTACACCTGACTTTTCACACAGACTGACCAAAAACGCAACGACAAAGGTTACACGGACCTCCCTCAAAAAAAATACAGACGGTCTTGTTCAGAGAACTCTTGTGATTGCAGCCCGCAACTATATTTTTATTGATTTCATATATTTCAAGTGCAATTCATGGATTTAACGTAGGACTTGCAGCCGCGTAAACACAAACACACCAAAACCAAAAATATTTTTAAACACAATCAACATAGGCATACGAATGTAAAAACATGTGTGTACATTTCACCCAATTTACGGTATTTTCATGGTGCCGACAAAGATATAAATATTTAAAGCGTTGTTTGCTACACTGTTATGCAATTGTGGCAGGATTGTAATCAGGGCAGGCAGTGCAAAGGTTTATACTTACCTGAATTAGTTTGGTTGCGAGAGGGTGTGGGAACAATGATAGGCAATAACTCCTCATGTTTGTCTCGACAATGAAACCACAAACCACATATATTTGAAATTCCTCTTTAACGTTTCGGTAAAAAGTGCCATGTACTGAAGAAGGCCACCGCTGTGACCGATTACCGACATGAAAACTAGAGCATAACTTTCAGATGTTACATTGATAAACAAGTACTTAGGTAGATCTTGAACCATCAATTTCAGGGTTAACACAAATTTATATTTTCGCTCCCCGAGGCTACAAATGGAACGAGAGAACACTAGACATAACAAGCCGCTGTTGCGCAAGTCAGTTGACTAGAGTCGAGCAAGTTCGCAAGCTTACACGATCGTAGCTCCCACTGTGAACAAAATCAAATCCAGGCCCAACCAAAATTGAAATTTTTCCACACTACAAATTCCTAAATTGATTTTTAGATCCATTTGTAATTACTGAATACAAGTTAACAATGTCCAACAGACGCACTTGCTCCTCTTTGCTCTTTCCCCTGCCTTTCTTTCTTCTTCCCTACTCTTTCCCTGCCTTTGTCTGGTACCTAGTAACTAGAACTAACAGACATACTGACCTACAACACCAAGAGCAAAGGTCCCACGTACCGCTCTGACTGTCAATGACGAATAGAACAGAACACTAAATTACAAAACCCGAAAATATACATATACTAATATAATGAGTATCAAAGCTGGGTGAGCACTAAAAAATAAAATGGCAAAACAGTCAGCAGAAATGAGAATTTTGGGAAGAGTTATACGCTCACAAAGAGGGATCAACTGAAAAATGAAGATATACGCGGTATATTGATATACGTCCTAAATAAAGAAACGAATGAATAGAGGGCAAAAGTGGAGGTAACGCGAGAATGACAAGTGAAAGACTACCCAATAAAATATACTCCTATAATCCAAAAGACAATGGAGATTCAGGAAGACCAAGGAAAGGATGGCATTAGCAGCTTTGTGAAATCGGACCAGGCAGAAGCCTAGGAGAGAGGAAGTAGTTAAGAGCGACCAAAGTTTGGTGTACTGTAGGAATGTGGACCGCTGATGTTCAATGTGGTCATGAGAAAATACATAACCTTCACAGTCCAACGTTACTCAGAAAATGGGCACTTTGGAGCTTCACGTCGCGTCGTTTCTATGAAAACCTAACGAAACTCGTGGTCTGACCCGACTTACCAAAATAGGGGGTTGTAATGCCTTTATTATTTTAAAGTTTCGCAATGCAAGGGTCAACGAGCGGAGTTTTGAGCCCTGAAAATAATTAGTTTTTCAGTCGATCGCATGTATGAAATTCTTGCACTCAAATGTTCTATAATCTATGTATGTATTTTGAACTTTCATCATTATTTTTCTTTTTGCTTTAATACTTGATTGATCTGTGAAACCCCAAAGTTTACAGTTTTGGAATTTTTTGCCTACATCCAGTGACTAAGTGCCAATGTTTCGTGTGCTGTTTTCTTACCCGATCTTGGACCTGGTTCCTCCTGTGCTTCTTCTTACCCTGAAAGCAGGTTCTAGGCCTGTATAGGGTGTGGATGATCTTTTCCGTGCGAGCTCATTCTCCATTACCTGAAAGTCCTGGCGCCCACAATATTGTTACTTTGTTGTGATTCGCCAGTGTATTCAGTTCTTGTTGACATTCCAAGATCAGTCTACGACTCAATATAATTTAATGTTTTTTTTTGGAAAGAATATCTCCTAAGTAGATTTCAATATTGTAATGGTATTGTATTTGATTGAAGCTAGATATGCAATTTTACTTGTAGTGTGTCCTGATGAAGAAAGTTCGACCTAAACCATGAGCAAACTGTCTTTCTGGCCTGAATTTCTTTGCATTTTTGCTACAACCTCAAGATCCTAGCACTTGTATTTTAGCTTGTCAGCCAAAACTACTCTTCTATATAACATCATTCTTTAGAGTAAACTGCTGTTTTCGATATAATCTATGTAAATGTCACTACATTAAAAAACTTGCCAGAAGTAAAACTTCAATCGCATCAGTTTTAAAACGTCTTTACAATCATTAAAAACGGTAATCAGTATACATCTAAGAAAAATGTCCTGTAACTGATGTACACATTTCTTCTTTCAAATCCGGTCCTGGCCTGCGCTATACGTAATTTAAATTTAAATGCGCAGAATGCTAGAGAACTCCACCTTTTTTTAATTTAAAACATTTATTTCCTACTTCTGTATACATGGAATGTTAAATATGAGAATATTTCGGGTAACAGTCATTTCGAATAACATTACTCTGTACTGGCTAGCCTGCTTTGTAGTACGGCGTTTTAATTATGAAAATTCCTCCTCCTGCAGACAAAGCGACCCTCAAAAAAGAGGCGCGCCCTTGATGTTCTACATCATGATGTTGTATTAAGGTAACTTGGGCATTCACGTTCACGTTGCAGTTACTCTTCGCCAACTTAGCTTCTTTGCTGCAACTTGGAATTGAAATATTTTCCTGTTTCGTGATGCATTGTTCGGCGATTCAATATAGTTTTGATTAAACGTAGCTGAAAGGAAATAACATTGAAATGGTTCTACAGATATTAGGTTTCTTAAACGTTCAATAGTCATGTGAATAAAAAAAAGACAAGTAACAAAGAAAAAAGAAATGTGAGCCGAACTTCTGCATCATTGAATGTCAGCGTTCCTTAGAAAGAACTACATGTTTATCTTCAAAATTTAATTGAGCAAAGAGAGTTCAGCCGTAAAAGTCTATGTCGCACATGCCGTTTGCTATACCTATGTCAGTCTGTAGGCAGTCTTGTAACTACATAATTTTCTCAGCTGATAGTAGGTACTGAACATTTCTTGCAATTTAAATAACAAATATGTTTCTGAGGTTTCTTTTAATTCTTCTAAAACTACTTCCATTTAAAAAGAGCCCTCAAACAGTTGCATTATAGTAAAGTTGATTATACTAAGGGCGTTATGATGTATGCAAGCATATCAAAAATAAATTTGGAATGTTTGGCTTTTGAGTGTTAAGAAGAGATTAAGCATCTATATCTGAAGTATGTCTGATAAGCACGTAGATCCAGCTTATAAATATAACTACATCATGCAATTGTGATATTCCTTCCCCCACCCCTAAAACCCCCAATTTTTAACCCCTACCTTTTTTTTCTGGAAATGATCAGCAGCCTTTGAAGTTTTTTCCATTTTTTCCCTTAGCCGCCACTGTACTACAAAGCTTTTTCGTCCCTGGCAGAATATTAACCTTGAGTTGAAATTTCTACAAACTTCGAGCAGTACTTTCCAAGTTATAGACGGGCCAAGGATTAGCGGACAAACCGACAAACGGACCAACTAAAATGAGTGACATGATTTCTCGTGATGTACATGTTATGCATTCAAAAAACGCCTTGTTTAAGAAATTTTTCGCGATTACAATACTTTCTCGCCAGTAGCCTAGAAAGTGAAAGGAAGACCCAAGCTTACATGAAAAGAATGAGTATCGCAAGCTATGCAGGACAAGGATATGCCACAAGAAGATTGGCAGGGCAGGAGGAGATGGAAGCTTGGGTGCTAGAGATGCCAGATGGTGTTGTTCCCAGTGGTATTTAAATAAGCAACATGAATCCACAGTTTATCTGGATTCCCACTTCCTTGTTCATCCTATAACATTTGCATTAATGTTGGATTATACAGTTTCAAGGCTTTGAGCTTGATTGTTGAATAGTACCACACGTCGTGAGTATGACCCCAACCCAAACAATAAATTTGAACGACTTGCACACTTTGGGTTGCAACTAACGCCAGATTTTTTAGATTTTGCCAATATGTCAGCCCCGTTTAGGATCTCTCTCGAGTAAGTGTTCGATTTAGGTGCCATAAGGGCTATAAAATACCGGTCCTACTTTCATTATAACGCATCAAAATGGATAAAAGTGCGGTGGCGTAATTAACAATGTGGTCTCATTTGTCCGTGTTGCAATTAGCATAACAAACCAATGAATGTCTTTAATTATAGATGCAACGTTCGCGGGCGAGCGACATGGGACATGGTCCCCGAAAACAGCGACTCACAAACATTATACAGAATGTTGGGGGATAATCAATTACCTAGCTGTAAAACGTTATGTCCGACTGCAAACACACGCGCTTGCACCATGGGCAGCCCTTGCAAGATTTTAAAGGGAGAGATTGCAAGCATCTTCTGATCCTATTTTCTATACCGTCGCATAGGCAGAAACCGAAATACCAGGGCACCGAGGCTGCTATGAGGAGCATATAAGAAACTTTGTTAATCCGCTTTTTGAACTGCCTAAGGTTAGTAGAACTGGGAAAAGCCTCCTCAGGTAAATTTAATTGTTCGACAATCTCGATACTCTAGGATCAAGCGATGTACGATGTTTCACACGGTTAGGATAGGAGGCCGAAGTCAGGTGGTTCTGTTTGGCAGGCATATCGCACGGCAACATCTTGAAGGACAGCTATGAGAAGCAAAGTCCGTTGGCATAGCGGTAGAAGAGCGCTAGATTGCCGACGGCTCTTCGGTGCGAAAGGGTCCCAAGAGTTACCGTTAGACAAGAGTCATCGATCAGTCTAACAGCCCTCTGAACAGCGTCGAGCATTAATAATGTAGTCGAGGCGGGATCACCACAAACATATGAGCAGCAACAGAATGAGGAGGTTATGTGGAGAAAATTACTGCTTAGTCCTAGACAAACAGCCTAGCTTATTTTTGTAACCCTTAAGGCGATACATTCTAACCAGGATACGTTTTTGTGGCTACAAATTGTAGACAATATTGCCAATATCCATATAGCCGAGATAGATAGCCGGCCCAAAAACATTGCTCATTTAGATACACCATATTATTTTCTCATGTCTCCTTTTGCCCTACATCTTTGGAACCAGTTATTCGGAAATCGTCAAAATACAAAGTAGCCTTCAAATAGTCGAAAGTAAGACTAAACAGTCGCGCAAATTCGCAAACATTCCAGGCCGCGGCTCGTACTGTAATCAAAATTTAGTTGTGAATTTCGGACCACCCAAAATTATTTCAGTATACTAAACCGATCATTATAATTTTAGGAGTTCCAGAATAATTTGAGTAGTTAAACCCATAATACACAAGCGTTTTATACTTTATATGATTCACTTATTTTCTTTGCTGTATCTCTTCCTTTCTTTTTTCCTTCTTTTTCTTTTCCCTTGCACCTGTTTGGTATCTGGGTGACCAGACTAACAAACCAACGAGACTTTTAAATAAGAGCAAAGGATGCCACTTTGAGCTTTTGTCCCAAGTTTAAGTTCCAGTTCTAATGTGGTTTATTACAGTTTCATAAAAATTTTTGTTGACTAGGTATTAAAGATACACAGTCACTACGCCTCTGTGTTCAGTGGTGCTTTATGTACATTGAGCTGAATATGCATGTGTGCGCGGACGGCATTTTGGCTCAGAATGGAGTAACAATGGCGGTACTGAGCTGGTAAATATGACTGTAGAAGGCATTTATATCCTGTCTGCTGCCTTCTGTTGAGTCCTACCATTTCGGTTTAATTGCTCAGATTCCCACAAACACATTGTCCAAGAGATGCATTCGGTTGTTTAAAAAATGGCGTCTAGTAGATTGACTCCAGACTACCCACGCCTTCGAAACAACTTCTAGTGTAACTTTTCGTGTTGTTCAACAGCCTTAAAAAGACATGTTTTGTCAGGGCTTTTCATGGAAAAAAATTTGTTTATACTACAGTACACAGGGTGTTGCACAACTTATCCGACAAATTTTAACCACATATGCACTGTTACGAAGAAAGTTGATTTCTCGAAAAGAAAGGTAATAAAAGCCCTAAACGGCTTCGTCAGCAAACAGAATATGCGTTATTGGACAGGTGAAAATCTTCATATACTTCAAGAAACACCACTTCATTCACAAAAAATAACTGTATGGTGTGGTTTTCATGCCGGTGGTGTCATTGGACCGTCTCTTCTGGTTGAAAATGACCGTCACGTTACAGTCAACGGATATTACTATAGAGACATGTTGCAACGTTATTTTTTTGGTCAATTGGATGGTCTAGACGTTAATGATATGTGGTTTCAACAAGACGGTGCCACAAGCCACACAGCGGGTGAAATAATCGATATATCGAAATCAAAATTCGGCGAACGTGTTATATAGAGAAATGGTCCTGTCGAATGGCCGCCTAGATCGTGTGAATTAACACCTCTAGACTTTTTGTGGGGCTATATTAAGTCATTGATCACTGCCAACAAGCCGGCGTCGTTAGAGGAGCGCAGAGCCAATATTGAGCGAGATATAGCGGCCGTTTCTGTCGAAATGTATGGCCGAGTCATTGAAAATTGGGTTCAACGAATCGATCGCTGCGAACATGCCCGTGGTGTACATATGAACAAGGTCGAATTGTATACATAGTGTTTTGAGTATACTTTAATCTAATAATAAAATGTTCGTGATATCTCAAATGGTTTGCGTTTTATTTAAAAAGAAAGTTGTCAAGTCCTTAATGGAAAACCCTTTATAAACAGCACGTTAAAAGTGTTAGTTAGAATTCCTGCTTCTGACGTAGTGGATCGGGGTTCGATTCCCGACGAAAGGTACGTCAAATAAACGTAATAAACTAAATACCCATTGTTGCACATTTCATTTGTTAAAATCTAAAGGGTACCAACACATTGAAACTGCCGAAAAACATCAAATCGGTTATTTTCAAATCTACAAGATAATGTCAGGAACAAGATCGTTCATGAACAAAAGGAAAAGCAGAACACCAGACGAGCTGCGCCGGGGATCTGTCTGTTTATAGTGTGAAATCAGAATTATCGGACACCTTTGTTTGCACGCTTATCGTGTTGCTTGGCAGTGTCACGAACTACGAAGACGTCGCAGCACGATTTCCTCGAACCGGCCAACATTACTCATAACGTTCATAAACAATCTGAAGTTTTCTTGATTGTTTCACTTTTATGACGGCGTGTTTTCACTCCTTTGTTATTTATAGCTATAAATTGCGATAAGGTATCTGAAAAAAATATTTCAGGAATGACGCCAAAGCGTTCAACAATTAGAAAGCAGTTCTTTATTACAGTAATATTTAAAACCGATTGGCTGAGTGAGGATGTCAGAAAATGGCGCAAAACAATACTTATCTACTAACTACTACCGAGACACGTATCAGCCTCATTTTGTCCTTTTCCTGAAATATGAGATGTTTCCTTTCAGAAACAGGTGCATTTAAAATTTTACTAGCTCCTTCTACTGTGCCCGAGTTGACGGCGTTTGTACGAGATAAACATAAGCGGAGCGGGATGGAAACGTTTAGGAAAACCATCCTAGAATCGCAAAGCAACAGTAGGATCGCAATCGTTGTTGCGTTGGTTATTGTTAGAGGGATGCACCATTCTCGGTGTTTTCAAATTCAATTTATAAACAAATTATGATGACGCACGTCGTATCTTCTGGCCTAACCATTTGTTGGAGGCAGGGCCGGATTTGGTATCGCATATTACACTGGACAACAAATTTTAGTTTTTTAATTGTATCTTGTGGGAAAAGTGCACTTCTTTGTTAATTTTGGGGCGCTGAATCCAAAAATGACAATGAAATAAAAAAATTAGTTGCGGTTTAGAAAAAAGGATATATTAAAAAAAGTAACAAGATTCATATACTTATAAGAATCACTATATGCGCTGTCTTTTTGCTGTTCTTTTATGGATCGTTTCTGGAGCATCTCTACCAAGAGTCCAACAGTAGTCTGCAAGCATGGAAGGATTCCACTTTCCCTGGTACCTTTTTTCCATTGTTGAAATATCTTGATGAAAACGTTCGCCGTGCTCATCACTTACGGCTCCGCAATTGTCAGGAAAAAAGTCCAGGTGTGAGTGTAGGAAATGTATCTTAAGAGACATATTACAGCCCATCTTGTGATACGATGACAGCATATTTTTGACAAGGGTTTTATAGTTGTCAGCTTTTCTATTTCCCAAGAAATTAGTGACCACCAAACGGAAATCATTCCAAGCAGTTTTTTCAATACCTGTTAAAGTGTTTTCAAACTGTGTATCTTTCAAAATATTTCGAATCTGTGGCCCAACAAAAATACCTTCTTTAACCTTTGCCTCACTTAGTCTTGGAAATTTCTGACACAGGTATTGAAAAGCTGACCCATCTCTATCTAATGCCTTGACAAAGTATTTCATTAGGCCCAACTTGATATGCAGTGGTGGTAATAAAATTTATTTCGAATCTACTAATGGCATATGCTGTACATTTTTTTGACCTGGCTCTAGGAATTGACGAACAGGCCAGTTTTGTCTGGTGTAATGAAGTGCCTTTGCCCGACTGTCCAATTCATACAAAAAACAGCAAAACTTTTTGTAGCCTGGCTGCAGCCCAAGTAAAAGTGGAACAACTTTCAAATCGCCACAAATATGCCATTGGTGCTCATCGTATTTTATGCATGTCAATAGGTACTTCATATTGTCATATGATTCTTTGATGTGAACTGCATACCCTACAGGAAGAGATGGTAAAATATTTCCAATATGCAATAACACTGCCTTTAAACTCAATGTTGAACTGTCTATAAACAATCTCCATTCTTCTGGGTTATAGTTTATATTTAAAGCCGCCAGTAAGCCGTTAATGTGACTGCAGAAAACCAAGTTATTCTCCATATTGAAAAATGGTTCTAAGTGTTTGTGGCGTTTACGAAAAACACATACCGAAACATCGTCTTCTAACAAGTTCCACTGCTGCAGTCTTGATCCAAGTAACTCTGCCTTACATTTTGGAAGTTCTAAATCTCTTACAAGATCATTTAATTCTGACTGTGTTATTTTGTACGGTTGGTGGCATGACGTGCTCGGTATAAAATCAGGATCTCTTGACGTTGATGGCATATCTTCTTCCTGACGAATCACTCGATCGCCATGATCTGATTCGTTTTCTGATTCGCAAGTGTAGGATTCTGGGGGTCTTGGAATAGGATTTTCGTCACTGTGAGGCACAGGTCTCATCGCAGACGGTATGTTTGGGTAGTTAATAACCGATTTTTTTTTCTTGGACATACCTGTGGCTTGTCCAACACAAGGTACTATGTAAAAGTAACAATCATTAATATGATTTGTAGGCTCTCTCCAAACCATTGGGACAGCAAAGCGCATAGACCGTTTTTTGCCATTTAACCAGCTCCTCAGACTTGAAGCACATGTATTACAGCAGATGTGGGGTGCCCACTGTTTGTTTTGATCACCTAGTTTACAACCGAAATAAAGCTGACATGCCTTTGTTATTAGTGGAGTAATAGACCGTCTCTGAGACGCAAAAGTCACATCACCACACACGTAACAAAACTGATCTGGATTGTTTACACACTTTCGAGACATCTTGCATGAACGCTGTCAGCCAACTGAGGAAAAAATGGCTAATATAAAACAATATAATGTACACGTATGTATAACGTAACACAATCATGCCGACTACATCATCTTTCCTTGCCGAATATAAAAATGTAGCACGTGCATTCTTGTGAATTACAGTATATTAACACTGTCACAGCAGGAACACATATAATTACCGTATCTCTAAAACTTGAACTAATATTGAAAAAATAAGTTTCATTCCGGGTTTAGCACATTAAAAATAGTAATATTTTGTTGATTTTATTTAGGATATTTTTTGGCTGTTGATCAGTGTTATTTTCGGAACATAACAGCTTTATTTTAAGACTCTGGTATATTTGATATAGAAAAAATTGATTTACTTTAACAAAAACTACCCAGTGTAAAGGGAAGTCACATTAAAAATATCATGTACACCTTTTCAGCATCCAAATAAATGTTCATGATGGTATGCTCCTGGACAGCCTATTGATTCACAATAAAGGTATTTCCATGTGTGTGCTGTGATTCAGCTGGCCATGATTAATTAAATTATCCCATCGTCGTCTATCAGATCGATATGTTTATTTGGGTTGTATGTCAATTAAAATTTATTGAAATCCAGACGACATTCCGAATAAATCAAACAATTAATCGGATTATAATTGTACGATGTGTTGCTGGACATACTCTTAGATCTTCAAGCGACCACCGAATTAAAGATGACAGTTCACTTAATTGTCAGATTGATCTAAACCATGTGTCTTGCTAGTTAAAGCCCAGTTTACATTGAACAGAATAAATTGTATTTCTTTAGTGAGAATATCATGGCGACATCAGGTAGGAGAGCTCAGAGGACCAAATTCATCCAGTATATCGATAGAAAGGCGCAGTATATGCCATTCAATAATGCTTCATTTTCATGATACAGGATAACACTTTTTTTATTTTTGTGGGAATATCCTGGAAAATAGTGTATGAGACCTGATGCAACACCATCTACAGCCTTTCTACATCCAATAACTTTATCCCACGAGCACTTGGATATCCTGGATACAAGGTACACGGGACAACATTGCAAGTGAGAGTTTTATTTTGTGTACATAATCCAAGGCATCAGAGCTCCTCTTTGTTCAGAAGCCTAGCACAATTTAATCTGACACTTTGGACTCTAATGTAACTGAATCTAAAGCAAAACGACTATATTTAGCTTCGAATATTGATTAACAAAGCATACCAAGACATGGTCCATACAATGCAGACTGCAACACATTGAGTAATGTTTAATAAACATCCGAGTGAACAACAGGTTCAACCGATACCCTTTGTTCCTAATAATAGGCGAATAAAGTTTACAACCATTGCAGTCAATAATATCGATTTTAAAGCATAAAACACTGCACCTCCTCCGTGAGATTACAGGTTAAATGGCAAGACCTCTCATCTAGTGTTTCCGCTTTTATATTTACTAGACGTTTAACAATACGGCTATAGAGTACCTGATCTCTTTGATGTACTGGACTTAGATTTCCGTTTAATGCTTTCAGATAACGTCCATTTCATAGACTATGGCCATTCAATGGGCCTGTTTGTTACCAATGGACTCGTATATCTATACCGACTGAATAGATTGTATATCGTAAAGAGGGTTTTTAAACTCGGCAAGAATGTCTGGCATTTAAAGTAAGGTGAACTATAAAAAGGATACTATTTAAACAGAGTGAGGCAATTGGATGTATCAGCTTTCACAAGGGTTACGAGTAATCTCATCTTTAGGAATGACGAAACTTATAAGATCAATTGTGTTGATGTTTGATTTATCATACCTAACAGTTTCAAAGCGATCTTTGAAATTCAGGATATTTGAACAGAAAGACGAACCCGGTTGAATACATGACAACCTAAACGTTGATCTGATTTTTGAACTGCCTACAGTTTGTAGCAACGATCCATTTGTGCATCTGAGTAAGTCATTAATAAGCAAGAGAAACAGTGTTGATACTAGAACCAATCACACAGTTTTTATAAAGATCAAATTGAAACACTTACCCATATTCATATTTATATTTATATAAATATCATTTTATGAAAACTTTTTCTTTTTTCAGGAATAAACTTGACAATGGACTGAACGTAAGTAATCATAATTCATATAGTGCACCAATCACCTTGATTTAATACATGATGTATCTATGATAAGCCTTTACAGTTCGTTAAGATACCTAGAGAAAACTAACCTCTGAACCTACCAGCGAAAATTGTACGTTGTAAGTCAACTTAACAACAGTAAAATGATGGCTATCATTCAAGAAAATTAGATTTACGAGATGGCCAGTAGGTGGGTAGCGCAATTTGCTTTACTGGGTAATAGGTATGTCACAATTACGTGGGTATCTAGACATCTTCTGTTTTATCACATCATTATATCTGGAATGACAAAAGATTCTAATTGGATGAGGCTTGTCTCTCAATTTGATAAATTGCAAACAACTGGGTTATTACGGAAGTGGCATTCTGTTTTGATATTTTCAAATAAAGGTAAGCGTCCACTGATTCACATTGGTCCATTAGGAATCCGAGTAGGGTTTCTCCAAATGGCAGCTATTTTGATACGGATTGCCGATGAGTGGACCCATCATTATCAATCTCTTATTCAGAGCATGCTACCGCAGGTGGAAATGCATTATTATCACGTCACGTGATCACACGAGCTATCGTACAAGTTCATGAGTCAAAAAATCTAAATTGGTGGATTGACAGATGGATGGGGTTTGAGAGTGACAACAATAATCAAATTCAAGCGGATAACCAAATGGAAATGGTATTTACCATTTTGGGTTGGTATTTACCAATCCGTTCAAGCGAGTGTAGTTGTCAGTTTGGTTATAAGATCCGTGACGTCACGAATCAGCTGTTACATGTCATAGTTATCACCGCAAAATTGTGGTATTTACCCAACTCAAGAGTAGTTTTATATTTCTGGTTATTATTTGAAATGTGACAAGTTAGAATTTTGCCGGGTATTGGATATTGTTATTGTACTTCAGCTTCATTTTTGAGAAAAATGATACAGGCTGACTTCAGTTTTACCATAAAGTGGAGCACCTTATTAGTTATACTCATTACGGTTGTTGGGGACACTTTAAATGTAGTTCCTATGCTTAACAAAGTATCCTGTGTAGCCATATACCACAAGAATATTAAAATATGGCCATACCTGTATAAACTCACTAGATGATATCCACCTGTATACGGTTTTGCTAATTTCTTTTTTCATCATTTCTGCTGAATCAATAAATGGTTTCTTTGACATGCGGAAAAATTTAGAGTATTGAAAGTTATCATAGCTACAAAGCCATGGCTCCATCATTTAAAAAAAATCTGAAAAAAACATTTCTCCCATGAATATTATGAAAGGTTTCTTATTTACTTTCCATATACAGATGTAGACGAAAAAGCACCGATTATTAAGTGATAATAAAAATAATCAGAGATTATATACGCGCTTTTCTAAAATAAACAACTTGCAACAAAACCGCGGTTAAAACCAACGCGTTCAAGCGATTCGTGTAACTGACGTCATCAACCCGTGTGTCATCTTGAACCATATTATAACCCCGGCACATAACACAGAAATGTTGGTTATTCGCTTGGATTTGATTACTATGTTTCCAAATACATATCGTTCTTTTCTACGAATCTGGTTCGAGGAGCTGCTTGAAGCTTACCCTGTATTTTCATGTTCATAGGGCACCATTGTCTGGCCGAATCAAACCACACATCTTTAAATTCCTGTTTGTCGTTCGACGACTTGACCATCACGGTGGCCCTTTTCAATAATGTACAATAAACAAGAGTTAAAATATGTATGCGGTTTGATTTGGTCAGACAATGTAGTTCTATCAACATTAACTGATTCGCTTTGTTTGAGGATCCGATGCGTAATTCGCGGATCTGTGAACGCGTACCTTTATAGTTGATTTTGTGTACTCAGCATGAAACTATTATATATTTATAATCCAATAAAGCGTTTGTTTCCCAAAATTTACTATTATTAGTGAAATACTGAAATTGTTCAATTAGTGATTCATAGACATCATTGAAGAGGTGAAATTATTTATGACCTCATTAAACATCCTATGTTCGTTTAATTAAAAACTGTAATAGAATGATAAAGTGATGTTACAATATATGCTTCATTTGAAATTGATAAGGTAAGTAATACATATAACATGGAGGACACACGGATCTGAAAGCTTAGTTTAATATGTTTATATCTTTTGACTTATATCTTCCAGACTTGTCATAATTGTGCATTTTTCTTCAATATCAATTAGGATGCGCTGATGACGATTTTGTATTTTTTTATCTTCTAATATTTAGTCGAGAAATTTATTCTTCTCTTCGATATCTCGTTCTAATTCCAGTAATTGGTGATTATTCCTTTAACTATTTGTTTCAGTGCCCTATTGCTCTATTACTCCTTACATACTTCTAGCTTCCTAATTTTTGACGAAGTCCAAAAAGTATTTCCAGAGGTAATGATAGAAGTCTCTTCTGTGTGTGATCCGCAGTTGCAAACAGGTGTATATATTTATGGGCGGTCTTAGCCATTATTTTACGTCTGTGTTGGAGCGAATAGTGCAGTAAATCAAGCCTGTGTCTCACACATTGGGAGATTGTCCCAAAAACTGGCGTTTTTAACCGTGTCAAACTAACCACTGGCAAAGAACAATTTATATACATACAATAAATACAATTTGACTAGGGTATAATATACTAAAATGCTTGATTGCACGTGACCTGTTTTAAAAAGTGGTAATATTTTGAAGTTTGTAAAACTTTTTGGAGAACATAATTTTCATGTACCTAAAAATTAAAATCATTTTGGAAAAATTGTTTATAATGAAATGTTTTGTCCCTATTAATTTTATATTGACAGCTCATATTGAAAAATTATTGATTCCTCACCAATTAGCTTCCAGTATTTACGTGGACATGTTATTACTGAATTATTACTTTATAGAGAAAACATAAATTTGGAGGATTTTTGAACTTGTACTAGGAGAATTCTATTTGACAAATTATTGTAATATCCTCTAAATGCCTGCCCCTGTAAGCCGCACAAACCTAAGCCGTTACACTTACAATCATTGGTGATTTTGTAGAGAAACATTTAGAATGGCTTCCCCAATATTGCACATCTGTATTAAATTTATATAATTCTTGTGGGCTTTCACTCCCATAGAAAAACACCTTCATTCTTTATGGTTAACTTTATTCGGTATATAAACCCTTGCGGGGTGGTTTCTCTGCTCACCTCAACTTTTCCGGCGACCTATATTATTTGCAATACCTAATATTTTCTAAGAGTTTACAATAAAAGGATATTACAGTTATTGGTCCAATAGAATTCTCGTAGTACAAGTTCAATAATCCTCCATCTTTAAAAAGTCATAATTCAGTAATAAAATCTCCACGTAAATACTTTGGTGAGGAATAAACAATTTTCCAACATAAGCTGTCACTGAGACAGTGGAAAGCAAATTAATAGGTTCCCTGAAAATATTTCATTAAACATAATTTCACCAAAATAATTTTAATTTATAGATACATGAAAGTTTTGTTTTTCAAAAAGTGTTACAAACTTCAAAATACCACCTTTTAAAACAGGTTACATGCACTTGGAGCAGAAGTCAAGCATTTTATTATATTATACCCTAGTCAAGTTGTACTTATTAAATTCTTCCTCTGTCCACTTCATGTACTTATTTTTTTCTTCATTAGTACTTAATCCTAATAACAATGCTTTGTCTTCCAGCCTCGTAGTCACTTCGCATAATTCCTCCTTACTTCTAGTTATGATCACTAAATCGTCAGCGGATGATAAGCAATGGTGTTTCTTATGATATAGTAGCCCTTCTCTATTTATATTTCGTTCAAGGCATAGGAACAGGACTGTTAAAAGTGGGTCTGCTTGTCCAACTGCCTTCTCTTTGACTCTATTTTCTGTCTTCTTCATTAATATTCTTATTATTCTAATAAGTTTTTCTTCGATTCTCAGTAATCTTAAAGCCTCAAGCATTTTCTTATGATTTACCTTATCGTATGCTTGTTTGAAATCGACGAATAATGCAACTATCGGCTTTACGTGCACGTAGCTTTCTGCCTGTATTTTTGGGAGTACGAAGATTGAGATATACAATATCTATTTCTTTATTTGTTATTTCTCGGGTAACCGGATTCCGGAAATAGAAGGTAAATATGTTGTTCAGAGGACCTATACAGGGTGCTCCGTGAGAAAATGAACATAGTGAAATGGCAGGTAGTTAGTATGGACCGAGATATTTTCATATCTGAAAATAAAAAAAAGTTTAGTTTTTTACGCATATACGTATACATACATCAGAATTACTTTTTAGAGCTTATTTTCGTGACACGTTAGTACTTTATACGAATTCCTTTATTCCTTTAGAGCGTATTCCATTTATACTGTCAGTACCTGGTATTTATCCCTTTTGACATAGCCAACACTATTGTTGAACGCTTTGAAAAGAAAAAAATTTGGAAGATCGACCTTTCATGCCTAGCTCTTTTAGTGATTATTTTTTTGATACAGTTGATACCTGGTTGATATTTTCTATTAGAACCAGCAATATTGTAGAAAGCCTTGTCTAAAAAAGATAAGTTCGATCTTTCGTCATGCTTTGTACTTTTGTTCGTATATTTAAACAAGGTTTATTTTATTGTCACTACTGCTATCAGGTACGGATTGTTTCGTTAGATTTTTGCCAGTATGTTAGCTTCTTTTTATCCAATAAAATAAAATGTTCACAAGTAGTATAGCGCCAGTTTTTTGTTTGCTTACTATTCCAATATGCCAAAGGTATAATAGTTGATGAGATTTTACATATTTGCAAAATACTATAATGTATAAATAATACTGTATTATATGTATGAGAAGCACAACCTGTTAAGGAAATACTATCAAGGAAAACTCAGTGTTCTCTTGATTGATGGCGTTTTTTTTAACGACATTTTGTGGTGAATGCGCACCCTCCCCACTCTTGCCCTCCAGGCAGTAGTGCTGGATATGACCAACTTTTAAAGCATCTCGTAATCTACTTGACCAGTATTGAAAAAAATATATTTTTGACGACATTGATATGAACTCTTCTTTTTTGAAGCTCTCGATTGGTTTCATGATTGTAAGACAATGATGAGGAGTGGGAGGAAAAAATAAGAGGACACCATGCTGTATAACTCACGTAATTATTGATAAAGTTCTTTAATGGAACACAATAACAAGTTTACATATGTTGCAACGACACTGTATGATACAACTATCTAGTATATGGAGACATTGTAGTCGTATATCACGGAAAGGTGAAAAGTTCATTCCTACTACCGGTTACTAAACGCCTGGATTATTTATTCCAACTCTTTAGGAATTTAATTGACACATATGAAGAAAGTATCTACTATTAATTATAATTTAGATAACAGAAAGTGGTTATTATTTCTTAAGTTTCGCACCTCCTGCTACTTTATCGCCGTTAATGAGCCATGATTTTCTGAACATATTATAATTATCTTTTCTAATGTCTCTAATGGCTTAGATACTTTCAAATCTTATTAAATACACACTTTTAAATAGTAGTGGCATCGGAGAATTTTCACGTTTCTTTTTACACGGCAGAATTCCTCTGGAGCGCCAGAGGAAAATAAAATTGACAATGTTTTAAAATTGAACATCTTGTTTTGTTGGAAATATGAGTCATGTGCTGGCACATGTGCGAGAAATTTCTACAATCTGCAACATGTGAAACTAGCGCTAGACACAATGTGTGCCGCGGACCTTCCAGTTTGAAACGTGTGCTCTTTCTTTTGTGCAGACAAAGTTGCAGGTGCATGTTGCGCATATATGCCTGCAATTTGTTTCTCCTTTAATGATCTGCCTCTTGGATTGTTTCGGTGGTTAAAGATGGAGCAAAAACTGCTAACTGGCAAGATCTGCACCATTATTACGCACGAAATTGATCTTACAAGTCCACCCAGCATCTCTACCAATTACAAAGATCTGAAATGTACCTGTCTCTCTATATATCGTTGCACAGTTCAGCTGTATGTTTACGTACAAAGCTAATTGCTCAATAAATCGGGAAAATTGAAGTGCTGAAATCCGCATCCACAAATGCAACTGGAATCAATTTAGGAAGAAGCAAAAATACCGAGAAATCCCAACAATGGCTATTCGAATGTGCGCTGTTGGTGGCAGATCGCGCGAGTGCCTTTTCTATCTGGCAGTGGCTCGAATCACAGAAAACGTAAAAGCAGGTTATGGGCTCCGGAAGTCAGAAATCTGTATTCAATGAGCAATCTTTTTATTCAATATAATCCAGTACATTTTTGTTGCACCACAGAAAGTTGAGGAAAACATATCAGAAAGTTATAAGTCCCAAAATAGTCTTTATTTGATCATGGTTCCTTAAAATCTTTTACCTACATTGCATCTGTATATGATAAAGCAACTATCTAGAAGTATTTTATAGAAAAATTGAAAAAAGTATAACCTTATTTGTACGTGCAGCTAAACACCACAGATGAAAAGATTCATTTTTTTTTTAAATTTAAGAAAAAAATCAATATCTCAAAAACGGTGACACCTTTATATAGGTAATTTTTTGTTATCTGGGAAGTCAATCCAAAGCCTACCTTCTTAAGTTTGTCGTGGTACTTATTGGACACCCTGTATATATGTTGAAAATTGTTACGGTACATGTTCAACAATCAGTTTAAATATTGAATTTGTTAAGCTCCAACATTTTGTCTTTATTTATGCCTTCCATATGTGTCTTCCATTTGAATATTCTGCCTATTCAAATGATAAATGCAAAATCGTTTTTCAAAAATCACTAAGTGTTTAATTTATTGCCGAATCAAAACCATATATACGATCACACAATGGAGTCCTATGAATATGAAAACCAAATGATAAGTTTCAGGAATTAGATTTTCTGTTGAATTTACACAAAAACGTCAATAGAATGGAAAGTGATTTAATTGAGGCCATCAACGTATAATGCAGACCATAAAGAACTTTAAATAAAATTCGATCATCTGTGGCATGATGTCCTGTTAAGCAAGGTTCCATCCTATGGCCTCCCACATAAATGACGATTTCTCCTGTTCGTCTCTCAAAATCAACGCGCCTGTACTCCAGGGACCGGACTTTGCGCCAAAATTGTTTATACACATACAAACAATCTCTTTGCTGAAGATAGCACTATGCATTCAGGCGCGAAGTGTGTTCAGGCAATATCTGCTGATGAGCTGTCCGATGGAGACAGGACTATCTGGTGTAGTTTAATGCTTCCAAAACACAGTACTGTACCTTGACTAACAAAAAGCGCCGTAGCGCTCATCCGGTTTCGATGTATGGGTGAGTTCTGCCAAAGAGCCATTCATTCCAGTTCACCCAGGTCTTGATTTGGCAAGAATGCATCCCGTGAATCGCGACAGCTGCTAAGAAACGGATAGGTTATTTGTTTACGACTAAGAAGTACTTTACTTCTCATTCTATACAAAGCCCTGGGTGTACTGTCGCCTCGACTACATTGCCCATATTCGATGCTACTCAGAGGAGGGCTGACTGACTAACGGAACAATGCACTTTTCTTTATAGCTAGCAGTCGCGGTGCCCAGGTAATTAGGTTTCTGCTTGCACTATTAATAACCATATTCTAGTCGAAAAAAAATTGTTCGTTAGCTTCTGGTGCAGTAAAAAAATGACGTACACAATGTCAGGTCAGCTATTGGAGCTATTTCAACCCTTATAAACAAACTGTCGTATGTGTTACATCGAATACCGGATGGCTACACACAACCGTAATCGTGCCTTGCCATGGTGGGTCTTCGCTTGTTCGGTATTCAAGGAGCAACTCGCCGCCACGTAATGCCGCTCTGCCGCCCGCCTGCGGCATTCTATTTCACCGAACATCAACTTATCGAAGTAATTTAAAAGCAGTTCCGTCTCTATGAGACAGTATATTACTACAGGAGCAGTAGGGTATCGTACAAATTGCCCATTGTTGACAAGAGGTAGACTGTTTTACACATTGTTGGTCTATTCTTTAGTTTTACCGACCCTGCAACCAACCAACGTGAAAAGGTAGAAACAACACTTTGCTGTTATGCCAAAGCAGATACTGGTATCTCTCTCTCTCTCTCTCTCTCTCGCGTTCGCCCCTAATACGTCTTGCCAGCTGTATATCTTTCGGCATGATGGTTACTCTCTTACCGTGAGCAGAACTTTGTAACCGAAAATCGGTCTTGAAATCTTGCGCTATTTCACGGACCAGCCGTTGGAAGGGCAATTTTCTCATCAACAATTCGGTACTTTTCTGATAACGACGAATTTCTCTGAGGGCCACAGTCCTGGACGATAACGGTGAGGTTTCTTGACTCCGCCAGTAGCAGGAGCACTTTTATATCACATACATAAGTTAATTTAAAATCATTTTGCACCATAGTTGCTATTTCTTCTCAATGTTATTGCAGCTCCTGATGAAGATAGCAAAGTCCATTGAAAGCTAGAGACTAATAAAGTATAAAGAGTCCTCATTGCTTGAATTTTGTCGAAGTACCCAACAAAAGGCGGAAGCTTTATATTTCACCTAACTGGTCTAGAAGACAATGACCACGTCTCAAGTTATATAGATATACATATATGTGATTCATAGTTATTCTCGATAATAACTAGCTAAATGAAAACCTCTCTACCACACCAATAATTCTAGGGTAGCCCAAGGTGTGAATTTGTGAAGCTTTTAAGGAATTTTATTCAATCAACAATGTTTGTCCCGATCCATCCATCTTTTATCACTAAAACATAATTACGTTTTCTACCGTTTTTAAAAAAGGATGCGCGTAAATCCAGTTGTTATCATCTTATGTTCCCAAATACAATTTAAGACATCAAACACTAGCACCAATCTCATTGACGGATTCTTGAAGATGATAGCATAGCCTGTCGAAAGCTTGAGTATTTGTAAGTCAAAAGGCTTGATTTGTCGACATCCCCTAAGATAAGTCTTTCATTTAGCCATATATATATATATATACAGGGTGGCCCATCCATGTGTGGACGGAATATTACTCATAAACAAATAAATTTTGAGAAAATCCATTCACGGCATGTTATACATGACATTTTAGGGCACATTTCTAAAATATTGGCAATTATACAGGGTGTCCCAATTTTGACCTACATATCAGAATTTTGATTTTTTTAAATGGAATGCCTCATATTTTATTGCATATTTGGATAAACCAATTTAAAAGAAGAAGATTGATATAACATACTATGGGGTTTTGGTAATTAGCTACTGAGATTTAAGGTGTTCTGTCTAGAAAAACCCTCCACTTCGGCTACCCCTCAGTCCGCCATTTTGAAATTTGATGACGGCGATTGGTGGGTTGCCTTGACAGTGATTCTACAGGAAGCAGTGGGGTCTAGGTTTAAAATAAAACGTAGGAAACGAACGAATTAATCGAGCATGTTACTAACTGGATTCACACAGCCTACGAAACTCATGGATATAAATATTTTATTTCGATGCACTCCTTTTATAATATCATACAGGCTCACTCATGACTGATAACGCTAAATAACAAGTTAAAAGTAGGTATGTCATTCTTGACGATTGGCACGGCAAGACAAATAGTTTTAGTGCCAGTCAATGTGTTAACAAAACCTCCAAATTTTCAAATGTGTGTAAACGGTTGCATGATAGTTTAGCAGATAAAGCTTCATTATAGTCAATAAATTCTAGCCTCGAATACGAATAATTCATTTTAGATTTTTACTAGGGGAACCTTTCTTGTGATTTGAATTTTTAAGGTTGAAAATGTCACATGTAGTCCTGCGCAAATTATACTTCATTGTGAATTGAAAAAGTATCTTGCCAAAAATGCCTTATATATTCTTGTCTTAAAAAAATAGAATGAAGCACGTCGTGATTCTGTGGCACTCTAAAACTTTAGCCCTCAACTCGAAAAACAAATAGGCAAGGTACAGACGATACCACTCGCTCAGCTAGATCTTTACGATAATACATTCAGTAGCTGCCTCATATGACAAGTTTCATAATTAAGCATGTCTACGTGTTGTAACTTTGTGATCTTGTATAAACAGCAAAGCAGTTGGTTTAAATTACCCATTGTTATTGATCCGCGCGCATAATGGAACAGTTAAATGAAACGACATTATTGATGAGGCCAAGCAATTAGCGGTTCGCAACGACTTTCAAGTGTGAAATATTAATGGACACTGAATGTATAATAATATATATGTAGTTTGCTACAATGTGAAATCATAGGTCCATTCCAAGCGCCCAATAATCTTTCTTCAATTGATTGTTTAGTTAGACTCATATCACCGAACAGACTTGGGCTCTAGCAGTAGCATTGTTTGATACTCGCCACTAAGGATCAAAGGGTGGATTTTACCAAAAGACTGGCCGTTATTTACAACCAATGGCATTACCCACTGGCAAATTGTAGTAACCAATGGCATTGGAAGCATAAAAAATAATAGCTGTATCAACTATGAGAAGACAGGTTAGCATCAAAATTTTTTAGAACTGATTGATTATTTTAAAAATCATATCAAGATGATTAATATTACTTAGAATTACCAAAAATATGTAATATGCAAGTGGAAACTAAAGTTTTATCATTTTGGTTCATAACATCGAGTCATTGCAGCACTTATACCTTAAATTTAAAGAAATGTTTTAAACGACACAGCCTTTTGTTGTTAACAACATATACATATATACCTGAGAACAGAAATTTTATGAAAATTCATACACCTGAACAGTTGCCCAATTAAGGATTTTGATAATAAACCACTGTCAAGGGGTAGGGGTGGCTTCCAGCAAAATCGGCTGTGAAACAGCTACAAAGCAGGTACAAAACAAAACTGTAGGAGTGTAAATGTTGGTTCTCCGCAATGCCTTTACAGGGTAGCACCGAAACCAAAACAACCAAACGTAAAATACAAAATAAAGGGTACTACTCCATAAACTGGTGTTCGGGGGTCCAAAATCCCAGAATCTGGAATTATTACCAACGAAACGACCCACGCACAACCAAAACCACAACGGAAAGAACGGAAAGCAAAAGCAGAATGACGCTGCCCCGCATGTGGTCGCAAGGTATCTTTATAGGAAAAGAAGGTATCTCGATAGGTAAAGAAGGTATCTTGATAGTAAATCACATTTCAAAGAAAGGTATCTTGATAGTAAATCAAATATTATGTAGGTTAGTACGTGTAGAAATCACAAGGTGGCGCTGGTTGCCAATGGGCAGAACCAACTCCTTACGAGGGACCAACCATATTTTATGAGGAAATTTCTGAGATAGTCGTTAATACTGTAACACTAGGGTCCAAAAGATTTCAACATTTCGCTGAGAAAGAAAGTTATAATACGTGTGAAATTATACAATCAATAAACTATGAAATTTGCCAAAAGAAAATCATTAAAAAGGGATGGTCCGACGAATGGGTACTCTACCATTAATAAACAGAAATTCAAAATACTGGTAAGTGATCAGAATAGTAAAAAAACGGTTACGTGAGTTTAACACGTATTGTGATCCAGCTGACATGATGATTTATTCTAAAAGTTTTACAAGATAGCTTCTCAGAAGCGAACAATTCCAAAGGTGCTTCAAAGTGTGTATGAGAGATACATGCATGCAACCCAACTCTGTCATGTCTTCCACCAAATTATTAATCAGCTAAGAGTAATTACAATGTTCAATCACAAATCTAAAATCGCTGAAATTATATAATTTGTTTTTTTAGTATGCCTATGAGACAGTACGTAACACAAAACATATGCACTGAAGAAGATACAGTTCCATGCTATCTATACGTCAACACGGTTGATTTTTGTCAGTGTCAAGCGCCATTTTTTCTGGATGCCACATGGTTGCCAGATTGTGCCACATGCGACGTTGCCGGCTCTTTGTATAAATTATAACGCCATGTGTTATTAACATATTTTAGCTGCTTTGATAAATAAGGAGTCACTTATCTGTTAAAGCAGCAGCGTCAAAAAAAAATTATCCACATATCCTACAGTTATTTGAAATTTTGAGAACTAATTATATCGGATATTCCCGCCGCCGCTGTCAACCAGTACGTCAGTACCATCTGATTGTGATAGCATCCAAATTTGAAATCGCTGGCATCCGAATAATCAACAGTTCCGGATGATTTATCCTGACTAAAGTTAAACCTAAAATTGGGATTGTTAGACATGATGCCCAGGAATGATTACAAATATTAGAGAGTTAATGAAATACCGCCATCCACTATTATTCCGCATATAATTTCTTTTATGTGCGAAAATTACTACAAAAAGTAGGTTATTCGCACAAAAAAATAAGAAAACAGTCTAAGCTGTGCCACTATTTTAAGCTTCCTGTAATAGTGGCAGGCACTAACTTTATTAACTCCATTTATTTATTTTTTTTCACTTGAGCCGCCGATCTAACAAGGGCTAAGAATTTTGTTCTCTGTAGCATGAGGTCATATAGCACCATGTGCTAGCGGTTTGTAGAATGTGTGTCCGAATAGGACAAAATGATTGGGGCCACCCCCTTTCCCTTTCCCTTTCCCTTTGCCTTTGTCTTTGACTTTGCTTTTGCCTTTGTCTTTGACTTTGCATTGCTTGGCCTATCACTTCACCCATGCATGTGCCTTGGCAGCGCTATCACCTTTAAGTTCAACTTCGCCTACAACTGGTTTTGAAGCCACTAAATGTGAGGTCACCCCTCATAACTGGGACCTCCACTTCAAGCACATGGCCATCCTCGCTTTAGACAGTCAAAATGGACCAGCTTAGCGAAAGATAAGTGTATAGTTTTGTAACAGCGCCAAAAATTTAAATCTTTCATTTTGTTCTTTAAAATTGTAATGTAATGAAGATGTTTTTCCAGTTAAATAAAATCTGTTAAATTTTTGTGTTCTGTTTGTTCTTCTATCCTCTAGCCATGCCATGGTCGACACACAGCTACACGCCTGTAGATGTATTCATGCCACCGACTGAGCTACCGGAAGCTAATGGTAACCCCCTTTCTGTGGTTGTGCAGAAAAGTTGGAATCTTCATTGCATTCCTTCTTTTCTGGACTTTTTGCGGAAAGGAGGGTTTACATAAATTGGCACCCGCAACGTGAGGCTTCGATTGGTGTTTGGCTCTGTTGCGCGCAGTTGAGTGCAATTCAGAGGTTGTGTGCATTGATGGTTGGAAGGGTATATCGGACTGTGGCGACAGAAAGCCTGGAAGTGTTGAACGGGATGAAACCTCTGGATATAGTAGCGCATGAGATATGGATACTGAGGAAGGATGAGCGACGAATGAGTGGGGACCACAAGGTGAGGGGTGAGGACAAACCTCACCCGGCCTGGGATGTCAGCGTGAGTGAAACACGACCGAACGAGGTAGGATGGAAGATATATGTGGATGCGAGCGTGGACGATGATAAAACGGGCGTGGGTGTGGTGCCACCGCGGTGTAGCCTGGGGGAGCTCTCCGCTATCTACAGGGGGCTAGAATCTGGAATACGACTACGTGCGGACATCCTTGAGGTGTTCACGGACTGCAGGGTGGCGGTTGACAGTTTGTAGAGCTACGGAATGAAAGGGAAGATGCGAATGAAGATACAGACGCTGATTGGAAGGATGAGAGCAGAAGGGATGCATGTGGAGATAAGATGGATCGAGAGAGGAGCATGTGAGTTTATAAAGATGGCTGATAGACGAGCGCGAGAGGGGAGGCAGAGAGACAGGGTGGATTGGTATAATGAATGGGGGTACAAAAGACGTACTACGAGAAAGAGCATGGAGGAGCGTATGTTGCAAGAATGGCAGATTAAGTGGGATACAAGCGTGGAAGGGAGGGAGCTGTATGAGCTTTGTAGGGAGGCGGGGAATGACCGTTTGCCCGTAAGCTTTAAGGCGGGACAGCTGGTCACGGGACACGGTAACTTCCCGGCCTAACTACATAGGTTTGGATTGATGAGAGGGAGTATGGTCTCCGAGTGTGGAAGAGGGATGAAAGCGCTAAGCACATTAGAGAAGAATGTGGGCTGTAAGGGAGACAGGATGAGAGGGAGCGTGTGAGGCTCACATGGGGTGGCCTCAGACCACAGTTGAGGGTGGAAGGGAGCGTGAATGATAGGGCTATTGAAATGGTGAATGAATTGGCAGAAGAAAGTGTGGATGCGTTGGAACTTTTATTTAATATTCACTTCAGATGTCCAAAAATATGTATCTCATCAAATAAATGACTTTCTACAGATGCATTTGATCCGGCCAAAAACAATATGTATTTCTCAGCTATTTCCGCTCAATGTATAAGTATCCGCAGAATATCTGATATCTCTTTTATTTTCTAAACAGCGTGCGGTATTCCATGTCAATGAGGATATACAGGATACTAGAAAAAAATCATTCGTAAGGCCTCTAAGGGAGTCCCCGGGCTACAGAAAGGTACAAGCGGCAACTATTAACATCAAACATCAACCGCCCTCTATTCATTAAATCAAGGAAGCTTATATTGGGAAAACTTTTAAGATAGGAATTCTCATATGAATGGAGGCAGACAATCAAAAAACGCATTTGAACTAGATCCAATATTACTTTACAGATGAATTTCCAGCAAGAACCAACTTACAACGTAACTAACCTAAAATTCATCCATCCAATCCGTCCTCTGTTCGCCAGCCTGCATCCAAAAACCCAAACCACCCTCCAGATATCACTGATCCCAACCATTCTGAATGCTGGAAAGCCCAATACTCTAGGAAAAAAGCAGAAAATGTTACACTACAAAAATCAATATTAGAAATAGAGTTGAAGATTGAAAAAAGCAGTTGGAAAAGGCACAAATGTAAGTTGTTACCCTATTTGGGCAGTTTTTCGGCAGACGATAAGTACACTTTTCGTCCCAATTAATATCATAAAGTGTCGAAGTGTGTATATACGTTTATTTTCCGTTTTCACCACAAAACGGATTTCGCGACAGGGCTGGATCCACAATGACATTCATCTGTAAACTAATTTCTGCACATTTATTTTCTCCGTATATACATAACATGCCCCTAAAAAAGCTATGCGAGAGCTTCGCAACATTCGAATAACAAAAAAACACCCCTCTAAACGTATTACTTGTGAGGGAGCATTTATCTTCCGTTGACGTTTTCCTATTTCTGTAGAGATGGGGAGCGGTGTAACATTTACCATCAGAAATCAAGCATTTACCCACAACATACCTATGAATGCCCGCTGCCTGGTGAGGAATAGTTCCGGAAAATTCCGGTCCTGAAGGTCCCACGATTTCCAAGAAATTTAAATTGTACTGAAGAACCAGGAATGTAAAATATTGTTACTTTCGTAACTAAATATAAATTGACTTCTCTGTAAGACTTCGTTCTCTACTGCCTAGCTTTCTACAAGCCTATGCGAAAGCTAGAGACCGGTCACGTCAAGATGCCACTGATCATAACGTCGAAAGTCCAATAACTTTGCTGGACTTTGCTACTTATTTCGTGAAATCGAGAAGATCCAACAGAACTGATCAAAGTCCCATACGAAAAGGGTTCGATACATTATTAGTTTTGCTAGACTTTTCTAAGGCATTCCACACCATAAATCATCGCCTCTGAGTAACAAAGTGTAATTTTTTTGGTTTCTCTAATTCGTCTGTAAATATGATAATGGCTTTTTACAAAATCGATCCCCCAGGGTGAGCATTGATATGCGGAGTACCACAAGGATCTGTACTTGGGCCACTATTATTCATTTTATATATGTCATATCTACATATCGACGTTACACATTGCAGTGTTCAATTTTTCGCCGATAGTTCTCAAATGTATAATCTCTTCCAATGTTTTAAAATCCAAACTGCTGTATCTGAGGTCAATGACGATCCATATTCTATCAGTACGTAAGCAAACCATCAAAATCTTCAAATGAACCCGTCAAAATCAAAAAAATTATTTTTTCACCGAAACCATTTAGAAGTGATGCGTAAACTTTAACATTAATGTAAACGGTGACTTTATTGAGGTAACTGAATCAGTCAAAAATCTAGGCATTGTATTTGATCAATGTGTCAAATTCATACCACATGAATAATATAACCAAGAATTGTTTTTCCATTCTACACCAACTACCTAAATACACAATTCCTTGACTATCGAACCAAAAAGCTTATGTTCCATTTTTAGGCTCCACTTCTCTCATGCATCTCCAAAAAAATTAAAATTCCTGTTGTAGATTGAACTTGAGAAAGTATGATCATATAAGCACTTATTTTACAGACATGAAATAAACTATATGAGCTACACTTAGTCACTTATATCCATAAGCTTTTACTCACGGCCATTCCCCGTTTCTAAAGGATAAACTGATACCTAGGAGTTATATTCACACAAGAGATATTCGATTTGCGGAGACACAATGCATCTCCTCAAGACCGCCGTCATTCTTAAATGCTTCACATGCAACGCAGTTATTCTCTATAACGAACTTCCACAATCCATAAAATTGCTAAATTATGAAACATTTAGAAAAGAAATTAAAATATTTATTTTGGAATATACTTGAATTAGTTGTTTTTCTTCAACCTCTCACTTCGCAAAACCTTTCAATGTACGATTTTCCTCAAACTGTAAAACATTTATAATTTATGTATTATACACAACTTATTTATACAACTATAATTACTTTTGTTAACATTGGGATATTATTGTTTTTATGTACCTTTAAGTTGGGGTTAAGTGGCTACGCGATACGCTAAATGTCGCCTCTAATAAAGACGATTATTATTATTATTTCTTGATTGGAAACAATTGTATATCACGTTTTCTTCACTCATCAATTGAAACCTCAGATGCTGAATTTATATTCGGAGAACACGAAAATAATTTGAAAGACATCCGCTTGGGTGTTAGTGTAGTTTGTATGACAAGCAAAAGATGCATGATACCTGTCCCACCACAGAATGCAGTTATATAGCTGAACTCTAGAATGATGTTTATTCAGGTATAAATTAGTAAATTGGTCTACGAGAAAGAAATCGGGCTTCGTCAACAAAATGACAGTAAGAACAGTTCATCTCTACACCGATAAATCTTTTCTAGTTCGCCCTTTTTCGTATCCATCATACGGAATACATATACGCGTTTTTAAGGAAGTGTTCGATACGTCTGCTGTCGTATATGGAACAAGTTAATCCTCTCTGAATCTTTTAAAAGTTCGGAATTTTTATATACGGCAAAGTTAGACGAGATTTCCACACGGACCTGAGTCGCGTTTCCAAAGTTTCTAACACGCGGAATTGAATGATACTGGTATGTGAGCTCCATGTACGTGTACGAACGTCTATTCATTTCTGTATTGAACAAAATGTTGGGTTTCATGAAGTGCTAAAACTCAAGCAAAACTTTCCCTTCAATTCAATAAGGGCTTTTGTTTTGTTTCCATTGATCTGACTTTACTAGCTCTAGTTGGTCACTATAACATGCTAATAGAAGGGATTTTGTTATCTACATTCTACAAATTTACAATTTCAGTTATAGCGTCCGATGTAAACTTTCCTTCACATACTTCCATACTGATCATTGTAGTAGATAAAACTATTTAAAAAACGTTTTCTATACTACATATACACTGGTCGATAACTATTAAGATCTATTTTTACCTTATTTATGTATCGGTGCTATAATACTGCCTAACTGTAAATCCTCCTACCACCGATCTTTCTCTCTATTGATTTCCTTGTCTGAATGACCTGCAATTTTAGCGCGCGAGGATGTCTAAGATTCCACCGAGTGTATCGGCAGTTATTGCCTTAATACTCAATCAAATTACAATTTCTATACAGTATCTGCAGAGCGCAATTTAAGACGTGCCCGCTCGAATCCGAGAGAGCTTCGTACTGGATTTCTTTTCCGACAAATGGAAAATGGCGGCGGGATGCGGAATGTGGATATTATTGGAAGTCTCAGACTGGGTGAACGACTGTACAAGAGAACGCAGCATTTAACTTCTTTGTAGTATTTTAATCTTTTGCTTGCATTTTATTTAGTACTTTCGCCACCTTAGTTTGCAATCATCATGGTGGATTTAGACAGCTGCGCTAAGAAAAACAATGACGCATGAGAAAAATTCAAGCCACGACAATGTATAACAAAACACAAAATGGATCAAGGTAGTCCACCAGGCCAGTACAATTATTGGTCCATACACATTTGATCATGAGTAATCTCGCCAATCCGCAGCCACCTATCGGTCAGAAGATGGTCAGACCTCGATACAGGTATACCTATGTTCGTGGCGTTGCTGTGACCTCTGTGATCCAAGTTTTAAGGGGAAATCTACGGAGAATGGTGTGTGAAATATATCTGATAGGTGCGGATAATTATCGGTTCGGAATTATATAAATACACTAGCGCCAAAAAAAACTAAGATACTCTCCCCGACCCCCGTACAACAATCTGCCTGCTAACAGAAACTGTTAACGATATGGTAGAATCGAGGCTTGTCCTTCGGGAACAGCTAAACTAGTGACATGATATAATAATAATACTAATATTAATAATAATAGCATTTATTGCCGAACAGAATTTTTATAATCCACAAAGAATTGAAATCTGACATAATAACAAAAAACAATAATAATTAGTTCAAATTTGAGAGAATAAATAAAAATTAATATTACATGTACAACGATATTTTAGATGCTGTCATAAAACCCTCTTGAGTTGAGGAAGAGAACAAATACATAAAGATATCACAAATACTGCATATTCTGTCTGAAGTTCATGCACGTGACTCTCACAGGAGATTTTAAAACTAAGTTGGTATGGGTGCAAAAAAAAGGTGATGTTTCTAGAACATGTCCTTGGAGCTAAAATTGGAGCTGAGATAAAAATTCTGAAGGATCAACAATACTATGTGCTAAGTTTAAGACGACAGAGTTGTGTTGTCTTCTCACAATCAAGAAGGCAACTTGGGATCTTTCCGACAATACCTGGTAGTCCGACCTATACTGAAGATAAACTGAACCAATCATGAAAACCAGGTACTTGAAAAATTTCTTTTAAGCATGATCAATTTGATTTATATAAGTTATAAGGACTCTAAACCAACGAAGCATATTCCAATTTGGAACGTACACATACAAAGTATAATGTTTTTAATGCAGCCAAGTCTTCAATAAGCCTTCAGCTTCTAACAATAAAACGTTAATCTCAATACGCACTATTTACAATTTAAGTAATGTATGTATTCTCTAACTTGACAATCCAAAAGCAAGGTTTTGGACAAGGCTCCAGTTACATAACAGCATCACTCTGCACAGTGTATAGTTGCTACTGTTCGGGGAATGACATTAATGAGCTGGAAAATACATTAGTTATTATTGTTGGCCAAATAAGGCGAAAGAAAGAAAAAGCTACCATAGCAGGTGATTTTAATGCTAAATCCCAGCAGTGGAATATACACAGACTTGATCGAAGGGGTAAAATTATTACAGATTGGGCAGCTACCAATGATCTGGTGGTACTAAATAGAGGAGACAAGCCAACCTTTCACAGGCAAAATTATTCATCGACCTTGGATCTCACATTTGCTACACAGAGTATTGCAGCTTCTGTGATACACTGGACACACTGGGAAGTAAGCGATAAGGAGTCACTAAGCGATCACAACTCTATAGTATTTGAAATTGCAGACAATCCATGTCCGACAGCCAGTACCCTTATTCAGGTTGGATGGCAAATCAAGAAACTCAATATTGAAAAACTTCATCAAGTTCTTAATGCGGCCAAGGAAGATGGCTTGACGGAATCAGCTCATGAATTTTCTTGCGTCCTTACAACAATTTCTCACGCAGCTATGCCCAGGAGAAAAAGCCTACATGAGAAATGTAAAGAAAAGCGATCCAAATGTATGTCAGACTCTATGGGAGGAGTATGACTGTAGCAGGAAAAGCTAGTTGGAAGTTACTTTGCAATGACCTTGATAATGGTATCTGGGGCGATGGATACAAGATCATAATGCAACGAATGATTGGGTTCACACCCAAACTCAACCTATCAATAGAATTTGTTGAAGAAGCATTTAGGCATGCACAAGGTTGAACACAAAGCTCCAGGACCATCTTATATACCCCCTGAGGTGATCAAACAGGTAGCAATGAAGGAACCAGAGTATGTTCTTTCGGTATATAAAAGACTAGCAAACATTGTCCAGTTTCCAACTAAATGGATATTAGCAAAGTTAGTGTTACTTCGAAAAGGAGACAAGCCTCTAGATGAACCAAGCTCATATGGCCCTCTGAGTCATTTGGACGTGGAAGGTAAACTGTGCGAACATCCTATACGTACAAGATTACATCAGGAGCTCGATCGAACCGGAGGTCTTGCTGAGCGGCAGTTTGGATTCAGAGAGGGTAAGCATACCGTTGATACTACCAACGAAGTACTAAGAATTGCGAGATAAGCTGAAGCGTTTTCTACTGCACACCGAAAGATAATCGCAGTTATTGCGTTAGACGTGAAAAATGCATCGTGGGAGAACATTCTTCAACCACTTAAAAGCACAGGTATAGAAAAGAATCTGATAGCTATATTAGCTGCTTACCTGTCATATGGTCACGTACTACTAGAAGCGGAAAACCGGTCAATGGAAATAGAAATCAGCAGTGTTGTACCACAAAAGGATCTATTATGGGGCCAACCCTGTGGAATATATTATATGACGATCTTCTCAGAACGGAAATGCTAGGAGGTGTTACACGTATCGGCTTCGCTGATGACTTGGCATTGATTATAACAGCGAAAACTCAAGAAAGTTTGACGAGAACTGCAGAAAATAATTGACTGGATGAACGACAATAGTCTACACCTTGCTTCTCAGAAAACCGTTCTATTAACAGAAAAGAGGAAAGAATTGGCTGTAGCTTTCACTGCTGACGGCACAGTAGTAAGCCCGAAGAGAACTATCAAGTATTTAGGTGTTTGACTAGACACCAAGCTCACGTTTGGAGAGCACGTCAATAAGATTATTGAAAAAGCTGAGAAGACTATCTCAGTGCTATCATGCCTGCTACGTGATATCGGAGCGCCCAGAGCATCTAAAGGAGCGTTATTTAGTGTGATCCACTCCCAATTACTTTAGGCTGCTCCTGTTTGGCATACCGTAACTCAGAACAAAACGCTGACAAACAAATCCTCAAGTATACAGAGGAAGATGTCAATTAGGTTATGCAGCGCATATAAAACAATTTCAGCAGAAGGCGTTGGAGGATAGCAGGCGTTCCACCAATAGACTTGCTGATTCAAGAACGACGGCAAGTATACAATGTCACGATTAGAAACTCGGCCAGAGAGAAGCTACTTAGACAATGGCAGCAAAGGGGGCATACGGGTACGTATGGCAGATGGACTCATCAACTCATCCCAAATATCCGGAAGTGGCTTGATCATTTCCTCACCCAACCACTTTCTGGTCATGGTTGCTTCCGTAGGTACCTTTTTCGGAGAAGAATATCCCAGTCCAGCGATTACTACTGTGATGATGAGGATGACAGCCAACATACGCTTTTGTTGTCCAAAGTGGTCAATAAAATATTTAATATTACACACGTATCAGAGGACCCAGTAGGCAATCAGAAATCATGGGAGCAAGTATACAGTACGGTAAGCGACATAATCCAGACTAAAGAATTAGAGGAAAAAATATATGTTCGAAATTCCCAGCACCAAAATAGCCAGTTGATTAGTTAGACCTTTGAGCATTAGCTAGTATAGTTGTTTGTGAGTTAGACTTGTTTATACCGTTTTACATTTTACAATTTGACACCCTGCAGAGGAGGATGATGATTTTTAGTTGGTAGACGGTGGTTACTGGGCCCTATTGTTTTGTTGGGCCTTTCACTGCCTTGATCGAGTGATTCTGTTCGGCGAGGCAGTAAGGTGAAACCCTGATCATCCAAAATATTAGATGCTGATTGAATGAAAATCGCTAAGTTGGTGACAGTTGATCTACCATTCAAAAACCATGTTGATATTCAAATATATAATTGCGAGTAAAGAGGTAAATCCGACTATAAAGAATTATTTCGAAAAGCTTACCAAATATAAATAATATGTTATGACAGTGAGGATGGTAAGGGTACTAGTGTTGTTGATTGTCAGTCCTTGAACCTCGTTAATTTCATCAGTTTAAAACGCCCAACTATCGATTAGTTTTTTACTCCCCACAGTTACTCCAATAAGAACAGCAATTACATTTGAATGCACGGAATAACTGGAAGGCATAAATCGGGGTGATGATCCAACGAAATCAGAACAACTAGAAAATAATTTTTATAAATCAAACTTCATTTGCCACAAAGTTTCTATAAAACTTTTTGATTCACGGTTGTTACTAAGTATTTCGCTAACGTATCACACCATCACAATCTCATAGATGATGCTATGAGGTTCCCTTATTCCTATTGCAGTATCTATATGTGGCTGTGTCACATGTATATCATAACCTACTGCAGCCTATTAGTAATACTGGTGGCCTCTCGTGGTCTTCTAATTGTATTTTCATGTTACTGTATAAACTCTGTCAGCTGCTTTATCTTTGGTTGGCTCAAGAGAGAAGTGACAAGAGATAAGCCACCCCAATGAGAGGAAATTTAAGGCAATCCAAGGAGATTAGAGCTTCCGAGGCTGTCCAACAAATCCGATGTAATCTAAGGTGATCTAAGACAATCCAAGAAGTTTATTTTATCATAGTGGGAGAAGATTCGATGCAATCCAATGAGAATTGCTATACTATTACCAAGTCCGATGAGACCTTAGGAGATCAGAGGCAAGGAGATCCAAGGCAATAAGCGTGTCTACGCATGCACAGGCTGTAAATTTCTGTCACCATTGTCAGCCACGATTTCAAATACTATGTTTTCGAGGAAGATGTTACGAGTTTATCCGTTGGGGATCCGAAACATACTAAAATCTGAGTTTGAAGGAGTTTTGAGGAGGTCGGAAATAATTTGAGCAGAGCTAACCTTTTGGTCCGATAAAGTAGCAGTTTCAGTTTAAAATATATTTATACATGTCTGAAGTTTATTATTTGCAAAACAATACAGCAACACGGCAGCAATAATTGTGAAGTTATATAAAGCAGATACTTACGGGAAAACTATTGAAAAACTGAAGCAATTAAAAGTCATTGAAACGGATACTTCAGAGCCGCAGAGATGCAAGAGGGCAAAAAAAGTGAGGCCTGTGAGTGTGAGTAGAGATAAGATGTGTTGGTAGAAGGGCAACTCTACTTTTTGAAGCAACTTTCTTTGGAATGCCTTCTACCCCTTTTCGCGAATTCGTTGGTGCGGTCGATAGCAAGCGCGTGCAAAGCCTGACGAAATATCGATCTGAACTACACAGGGCATCACGCGGTTCACTATGACCTCGATTCCTGACTCGAATAATCGGCTTACAAAAGAACAATACAATGCTAGATCCATTCATGTTAATGTTTATTACAGAAGTGTGGTACCATACGTAGAGTTTATAGCTATAACGTTTCCTCTTGACCTTGATTGCCAAGGTAACTGCATACTTGCTGTCATAAAATCAAGTATAAGTACAGTCCTTCAATTAGGGTAAAGGTAGAGAAATCGGCCAGCTTATGAACTTGGGCATCTAATTTTGAGACTATGTTGCCACAAGGCTCGCGAAAGACCAGCTGAAAGAGAAGGCCTTCTATAAAAACGTCATTTTAAATACTTGGTTATCCTTAGTTCACTGCTGTTTTCTTACATGTTGGTGACAAGTGTAGGGCAGCTGGATTCACATGGTAGTAGGAACGGATCCTAAACATCCGACAAGGAAAGAAGTTGCATATCTTTTAGGACACTTGGGCCGCCACATACTGGGATTCCATGTAAAATGGCTAGACATGAGTTCTTTTCGGAAATGGATGAGACAGGAATACCCATGCTGAAAATACGTATACCAAACAAGAGAATCAAGCGACTTAATTATGAAGCTGAGTATGAGAAACTGGAAGACACGCTGTCTCCTTTTTAGAACAAAAGATCGCATTTGCTCAGATTTCTTTGGATCCTCTTGGAAATCCTTCTGTACACTTGGAAATGCTTGGATCTCCTCAGATTCCTTTCGACTTCCTCGCAACTCCTTGTACGGAGAAATCTGTAGAAATAACAACCTCTTGCTTGGATGCCCAAATTTGTCAAGAGACTTTATACTGGTCAGTGTAGATTACGCTATCACAAGGGCAAGCTAAAATAACAGAAAACTCTGAATGCAGAAGGGAATGAGAAAGTATTGACGTACATTCTGTCAGATCCAGATACAAGATTGATGATCCAAGTATTTAAGTAGATGATTCCAGTAAACTAGATGAGCTGATAGATATATCAATAATTGGGAAGCGCGACATGCAAAGGGGTCAATTCTTGAAAAATGGGCGAGGAATTCTTACTTTTGGAGGACTGTATTCCTGAACACTGATAGAAGAGTCTCTTCCCGAGTCAATGCCTGGCGAAAAAGATCACCGTCATCCATCACGCTCATCTCCAAAGACGAAGTTAACTTTGAGTTGCTGCAACCTTTAAAGATATGAGGAACCTAGAAACATGATTTTGCCAAAAATGGATGTGTTCACAAACTTGTTTGATAAACGATCTATCAGAATTTGGGATGATTCCCCAGTAAGCATTATAGTCTTATACGCTCAAAAATTAACTCCTTGACTCCTAGGCGTTATTATATTGATAGGCCCACTACAAGCCAATAACTTGTGTGATTTGATATAGAATTTTAGATAGAAATTAATACTTTTTCAGTTCTTTGTTGATACTGCCTTTACGGTCCAATTCAACAAGACGTATCTGAGTATAGTAACTCATTTTGATTTAGTGACATATTCTATCCAACCTTCCATAGATATATGACCCATAAACTCTATAAATACATATATGCCCCATACATCATCACAAAAACGTTGTCTGTGTAGGTCATCCGCTCGAGTAGTTCGATGCAGCGTTTACTGCCTTTCTGACTGCGAACAAGCATCATGACACAGCGTACAAGTGACGAGTAGGTGTAAGACCACCCAGGCGAATCGCCAAATGACCAACACAATCTCATCAACTGCAATATAATCGTTTCGTATTTATTTTCGCAAAAAGTGTTTTTACCGAGCAAGGATGATTTGGAAGCATTCTTGATTAAAAATGCTAATGGTGCTGCAGAGGTAAGAGTATAAGCATGTACTGAAATCCATTGGTGTAGGATATTTTCCCGTAACTCCAAGGTGGCAACGTGAGATATATACCTGTAACTTTGGAGAATATTGGTTTTTGACAAGTTCAATCTAAGAAACATTGTAACATTTTCAAAGATTCTTGCATATCTCAATTTTGTCGAAATTATTTAACTGTAAGTTTCGTTCATCTTGTACGGACTAGAGACGAAAATGGGAACTTGCGTCGTAGAGCTTCAATTTCAATCATAACATGTTGTTTGCTATAAATTGGTTGGCTAGATTACGAATAGGCAGGAGGCTGATTTTAATAATTGCCTGGCTGCTAAATGAAAGCACAATGTTTGTGCTACTTTTTTACTAACTACTGGAAGACATAAACATTAAATTTATTGTCATTACTTATACTAATAAAGTAAAAAATATTCACAAAGAGAAAATCTAAAATTCCTGGATTACCAAAAAGTTGCTAATATCGGCAATAGAAAAAGACAGACTCTATACAGTGATGAAAAGAAAATGTATAGAGCTTACAAGGCAAGCATTACCTAAATAAATTGGATAATATATAACTTAAATGATCCTTGACGGCTTTGGACAACTATCGATGGCATTACTGGAAAAACCAAATTTAAATACTGTTACTGAATTAAACACAACATCGAGAACAGTAATCATAAATAGTCAACAAATATGCGACGAATTTGTACAATTATTTACTGACATAGGTGAGAACTTAGCAGGTAATATCCAAAAAAAATGTGCGCAATACTCAGATTCCAAAACTCTTTGAGCTCCTTTATTTTTTATAAAGTAGAGCAAATTGAAGTATACACCACTGCTATGTCCTTAAAAAATCAAAAAAGTCGTGGGTTCGACGGTATTAAAAACGAGCATTCGAATCTACAAACCGTCCAATTATCATCACCGGCTTAAATATGACGAGTAAAATTCAGGATTAACTCTCAATTAGCAACATTCAAGTTAACTCGTAATTCGACTTGGCTATTACATCCTGTCCCCTGTGCCAGTCTGCGGGTCACCTTTCGCTTGGTCTCAGTCCACTAGTATTTTGAAAAAAAAACGACGCCTATGCTACGTTTTCATAAAAAGCTACCCAGTGACTACGTTCGTCTAAATGATGCTTTATTGAAAGGATATGACGTGATAAATTTCTGGTAATCGCTCCTAATCGTGTAAGGATGTGCAGATGTGATTCGTTAATACAGTTAATTAGGCAAATATGCTGATGAGCGGCGTGTATATAAACAAGTGAATAACCAGAAGAAGGTGAGTCTCAGCCGGCTCTGACGGTGCCGACAACTGTTACGTCGTTTGCATTTCACCACGCCTAATATAGGCTCTAAACGGTCAACAGCTTTTCTGCATTATCTAGGTGCAATAGAGTAGGCAGCAACATACGACAATATTTTCAACATGCTACTTCATTTTCATATATTGTCGTCAGATTGCTTAAATATAAGGATACTACTTAATGTAGTGCAAGTTACCGCGATGCGTACAATTTAGTCAGCACGTTTGCCTGATTTTGTAGCCCTTCAGATAAATTCTGAAAAGAGTATGTATCAGCACATTGTAGACAGTATTGCCAAGATATAGCCGAGATATACAGTGAAGTCATATGCTGCAATATCCCCAACATAGCTGGGCTATAGTTGCCATAGTTGTAGCCAAATATTGCAACAGAAATATTGTCCATTTAGAAGCTGCATAAGTTATCGATTTATGCATGGATGAGTAGAAATTATTTTTTATATACTGCAGCATCTGTGAATGCAGAGCCTAAATACCAAGGCATGAACAGTGCTATAAGAAGTTTGTCGGTCTAATTTTTAAGCTGTAGAACGTTACTAGATCTGGAAAAACTCGAAGGCCTGACCACTTCCAGTTTATTGGAACAAACGGTGTCCCCTCAGATTTTTTTGGTCTTCTTGGAAATCCTTAGATCTTTTCAGATTTCCTTGGACTTATTTAGATCTCTTTGTATCTCAATAGGATCAGATCGTAGAATCTCCTGAAAATTCAGTTGAATTTGCAACCTTGGATAACAATGGTGACAGAAACTTGCGCAAGATTTATTGTCTCAGATTAACTTGAATTGCCTTGGTTTACCGGGGCTTGCCTTGTATCTCCTTTACTTAATAATAATAATAATAATATTTATTCACTCAATGTACAAAGTTAACAAACAATATGAGTAAATAAATATAAAATCAAAACAGGCCCAATAGAAGGCATCGCCTGTACATGGACCAATAATTTAAGTTGAAACTGTAGAATGCAAATGACAAAAAAGGACAAAAATTAGCTACAGTAGATTATGTATTTAGTTGATGTTCGTATTTATGAGTTTATGAATTTCAGTCCTAGATATAGAATGTAGCCACTTTTTTAAATTTCTTTTGGTAGTGAGTGATACTGTGTAAGAAATAAAGCTGTCTTGTATCATACATTCGAACATCTGCGTATAATTTTTCAGTGGGATAAAGTTTCGGTTTTTTAAATATCATTTTTAGAATACTTTTTTGAAAAACATCTAAATTATAGATATGTGAGGAACATGCAGCACCCCATGCTAATATACCATATGTGAGCTGAGGCTCAATCAGTGCATGGTATAATGTTCGAAGATATTTTTCTGTCAATATATTCCCAAGGTATTTAATTTTGTAGGATACAAATCTAACTTTCTTTAAAATATAATTGACATGGATGTCCCATCGTAAGTGAGGATCCAAGACCACTCCAAGGTATTTTATGTTGGGCACTCTATTAATTTGCATTTTTTTATCATTAATATTGAAGGAGAAATTTGTGTAATTTGGCAGATGTCTAGCATAAGATCCAAATGGTAAAAAATGTGTTTTAGAGTAGTTAATGCTTAATTTTCTACTGTTAAACCACCGAATAATTTTGATAAAATCATTTTCAATTACATTTTTCAGGTCAGACCAGTCAGTGCCTTCATATAATATTGCAGTATCATCTGCAAAACTAGTTATTTGCCAACACAATTAATTTGGAAAATATCATTTAAATATATATTGAATAACAGCGGACCTAAGACAGTTCCTTGTGGGACACCACACTTAATATACATTTCTTTACTAAATGATCGTGATATCTGCACAGATTGTGGGCGATTTGACAAATAACTTTCGATCAGTGAGTACGCGTTTCCTCTGAAACCAATTCTCTCCAATGCTTCTAATAATAATTTGTGATTAACTGTGTCGAAAGCTTTCTTTAAATCAACAAAAATGCAGATTGAAGGGATTCTGTTATCAATATTTTGATGTATTTGATTTACAATTTTAGTTATTGCGTCCGATGTAGCCTTCCCTTCTGTAAATCCATATTGATGTTCACTTAAAATTTTGAATTTTGTGAGGTATCGAATCATTCTAATAGATAAAACTTTTTCAAAAACCTTTGCTACACTGGATATTATTGATATTGGTCTATAGTTGTTAACATCTGTTTTTGTTCCTGATTTATGTATCGGTATTATATTACCTTTTTTTATAATTGAGGGATATATGCCAGATTCAAAGCATTTGTTGATTAGGTAAGTGAGTGGTTCTGTTATGTCCTCGGCTATAATTTTCAAATGCTCGCTTTTAATACCATCGAACCCAGGACTTTTCCGACTTTTTAAGGACATAACAGTGGTGTATACTTCACATTGCTCGACTTTATCCAAAATAAATGAGTTCAAAGTTCTTTTTGGATGCTGAGTATTTTGTACATTTGCTTGTATATTACTTGCTAAATTTGTACAAATTCATCGCATATCTGCTGAGTATTTTTTAATACTGTTCCCGATGTTGTATTTAACTCAGTGACACACTCTTTAAATTTTGTTTTCCCAGTAATCTCATCAATCAGATGTCCTTAGATTGGACTACCTCCGATACGAGTAAAAAAAAGATGGATTTATTTAGTATACCAGCACAAAAAGAGATAAAAGTTTATACCTATCTCCCACGGTTACAATACCAGGCAGAAGTTAGAAAGAAAGAGCAGATATCTTTTAATAAAGAAATGCTAGCTGGAAGAGCCTTGCATTTTAAAGCACCACGTATTTACTCTGAATTGCCTGATACTATAGTAAATATTTTGTTTTTTAAACATTTTAAAGAAAGATTGAGAGAATGGATAATGGGAACACCTCGCATGATATTGCAGATATAAACATGGGGAGCTAGTGTTTCGAAAATATCATTAAATTAAATAGCATTATTGTTTGTGTGGTTGGTTTTTGGGTAGCTAAGCTGTCGTAAAATATTTCCTGTGAGAGCTACTGAGCAGCTCACAGGACTCCGAACTGTGAACACTTTCTGAAGATGCCAGCCACTCGTGTTGGCGAAACGTTAAATAAAAATATTTTACGACGGCCTAACTACCCAAAAACCAACCAAACAACGTTGGAGATGGCCGCGAAAGCCTTTTGCATTTCACTAACATTATTGTTTTCATGCCTTAATCTTTAAGGTTGCGCGAAATGATGCGTAAATATTTTTTTTCTTTCACAGGATGTCCGCAAAGTTTGGGTTTTCCTTTACACGTGCAGATCTTGAGAAAATAATCGGATTCTCTTAGTAGCATATACGCCAATCTCTAAAGAGAACTGAGATATTGGGTTCCACAAACTCAATCAAACCTGAACCAAACCGAAGCTGGGCCTGTTCTATCCGTCGATCACGCGACAGCGCCCAGTCTGCGACATACGACTACGATGTAAATACAGGTTTTATGACAGAGTCGTACTCGGAATTTCAATTCAACCGAACAGTGAGTACTTTTCATTCATTTTTTTTTACTTGTTCGCTCAAGTTTCACCATACATTAGCTTTGTTATATCAAGCGTAGTTGTGCGTGAAAAGGAAAACCCCAACTTTGCGGACACCCAGTATATTGTATGGTGTATGAGGTTGTTTTAGAGGGACAATGGAATTTGAAAAGTATCCTACGCACAAACCTTGATTGAAGATTTGAGTGGCTAATCTTATTTATTTTCCAATTGTCTCCAGTATAGAGCTGATTATGTAAAAAAATAATGAAAAATAAATGACTTTGACTTTAACCGCAATCTGATAATATGAATGCCTGTGTGTGAAGTATTCATTTAACTTCTGTGTCTCGCCTTCGCTTAGCTCTCCGTGTCTTAACACATTTTCGTTGCATGTCTCGTAATTACGCGGGGTAAATCGTTGGGGAGAGGGGAGGTTTTTGTTCTGGCAACTATTCATAATTCAAGATTATCCACATGGAAAGCCATTGTGTAATCATAATCTCGGGCGAGAGTTCGCAACTCCATTGTTCCTAAATTTCCATTACGGTGCGGTGGCGAGGTCAAGATGTTGCTATCAGATAACGCGTGTCGTAAACACTACTTTAGGTATTATATGAGTACCACACCCAGCGAGAATGCTAACAGACTTGACGGCTACAGCTTGAACTCATGTACGTATGTTTTGGTACAACGCGTGTGGAAGCCACTGAAAACTGGAAATGCTGCTAGGTAAAAGAGTCACTGCTGATAATTTTGTCAATGCCAAGGACTCGGGCATACTGAAAACAAAGGATTCGACGTCAACACCTGCCCCTTCGTTTACAAGACATTTCGTCGCCTTTCTCACGAAGTGTCCTAACTGACAAAATAGCAAACATTGAGATAACCCGCATATGGATGTATTATTCCATGCCGGTTAATCTGACTTAGAGGCATAACTATATATCTATTAGTATAGGTAACAAATCATTAACTCCTGGGTGTCTTATCTGTCAAGGTAAATATATAATTCCCACGAAGAGACCTAAATGAGGATAGGTCTCATAGTATGCTATAATCGTTGCTAGTATACGCACCTCGGTGGCCGAATCATGGCTAAAGTGAAGGGAGACTCTGCCCACAGTGCATTTCATACTGCGGTAAAGGGAGCTGGAGATCTTTTTGAAGTCTCACAATCCTATCCGGTTTTTCGATTGCCCAGAAGACGTCAACCTTATTTAGTAATCCCAATGAATATTTTGACTTCACGGAACTTTCAAAAGATTTAAGAATGTTGTCCACAAGGCAAACTGAGAAAGGGCAAAATATTAAATGGACGGGTATTATGGACTTTATGGTAAGAAAAGACATGCCCACCAAAATATTTTTCAAGTCTAGAGACCACGATACTAGTTACGACAGTATTGAGTTAAAAAAGACCGTTGAGAAATAGTAATAATATAAATGATATTAAACTACAACAACTTAATAAGGAACCAGCGAAAATAACAAAATAGAAATACTCCGACTAAATTTCCTTATGTGAAAATCCAACACCCGTCGTACGCTTACCAGAATTCCAACACTTTTTTTAGAAATTTGCCCCATGAAATGGAATGAAATAAGTATTAAAACTGTTGCCTTTGTTTTTCTGTGAATTATAACACATCAAAATTAGCTGGTAATACATATGTCAAAAGATAATGTTTAAGTTAGTTGTTTTTCTTTTAGTTTTTATTTCAATAAAAATTGCTTTGACGTTTCGGGTTGTTTTCTTCATCTTATCACCTAATATTTGTGTCATAATCTACATCAATTAAGGGCTTGGACACTCTGAGAAATGTTGTAGGAGGTAGCCAAAATTCAAAAGTCGATCTGAACTTTTTTGCAAAAATTCTGCTGTCAGCAGACCAACGATTACTTAAAAAATTATCAATCAACACATTTTTTGAGATAATCGCCCCTTTGGCTGTAAATATGATTCTTTGCTTATAAGTAAATGAAATAAATTCTGTATATCCGTAATAATAAGAACTTTAATAAAAATATATTTTAGCCCTATGTGACAAAAAGCTTCTGAAAATTGTCACGAAATGACCTACGTGCGTTTTCCATTTTGTTCCAAAATAACTTGATCAGCTAGCGTAAATATTGAAACAGCATATGATCGACAATGAATATGGGTTGATGCACTGACATGTTCAATTCCGAAATATCTATACTTTACATACAATGCTCAATCAACAGTACCCTGATTTCGTTTTCTTGCTCTCCTGTAAAACTTACTAAACGTTGGTTAGGACACTTCGTCAGAAAGCCGACGATTTGTATGAGCTCGCAGACCGGTAATGAAGATGGCCTCGTGTTATTTCACTTGATCGCATTCTCCGATCGAATAATTCGAAGCGATCCCATAGTTACCTTTAAGAATACTTCATACTTGATTGGCACCAAGCTGAAGCACCTGTACCAACTGTTTACACACAGGTTTAAACTGCAAACAATGACAGTCAGTCAGTGGTTTCGCCCCAATCGCATAATTCAATACTTAGGACAGTTTACCAGACATGTGTGGTTAATGCTACGTCAGTCAATAGCTTCAAAGTGTATTACGATAGGTGGAACAGTGAACAAAGTTGATAGCTATGAAAATTGTGTTTTAGGTATTTTGAGCTACATATCCGTAGACTACGTTTTTCTTTTGTACGTGAGCTTATAATGTACTTTGCTCACTTCTATTTTCTAATAATCACTTTTTGCATGAAGCTTCTTCCAAATAGAGCTGGATTGACATCGAAATTGTCTAACCCAAACCTTCAATGTAACTTTTTTATACTCCAACTACCACGAACGCCTAAAGTCAAAACATCCATGGGGTACCGTGGGGCTATAGGTGGATACAGGGGAAAGGTTAGATGGCAAACGGACTCTAGCGAGAGAATACGTGTGCATGGCGCATGCACACATTCTGGCCCCGCCTACGAGATCCGCCGGGTGGTACCTCCGCGTTCAGTCAGAGACTGCCTACCGTCTACGGATAATCACAACATCCATAGCTAAGAGACAAATTCTCTTGCGACGGGATTCGAACCCGCGCACGGCGACTGATCACTAGACCCATAAGGTCTACCACTACTACTAATTTCTTTTTTATCGAATATAACATCATTCAAATGTTTGACGCAGTTTCGGGCAGCGGCTATGCATCGGCGAGATCCAATTTTCAATAACTACGCCGAATGGAAGATCACACGAAATTCACTTTTGTCCATTTTCTTCACAATTTACGCGGTCGTCTGCTATTAATGACTGACAAACACAAACTAATGACGCAGATTGTTTCAAATTTGACAGGAGTCATCTGACAGATGCTTGTTGACAAGAAGCAGTTTTGCTCTTCCAGTTGAAAGGACTTGTTGACCCACCATCGTATGTTGAAGAGAGAGAGAATGATTGTAACTTAATGACAGAACTACAACAGGTCGCAACATTTATCAGGTAAGTTTGTAAATGCAATCATTTTCATCAGAATAAACGCTTTTAGGTTACTATCATAACCTTAAATGCTTTTAAATGCGAGGAAACTCTTTGATACAATATTCTTCTAATAACAATCTTAAATATTACTGTTTTGTAATTAAAAAACTGCTTCATCTTACTTGAAGATTTCTATAAGTAATCAAGTGTTAGAATTTGCTAAATCTAAAATAAGGTTTGCTGAACATGTAGAGTCTGTCCCTAAAAACGTATCTCAGGTTACGTACTCTTATACTAAATCAATATTTACTGAATTTTTAACTGCGTAAAAACTATGCGAGATTTTAGTCATATCTGTCCTAAATAACTGTGATATCGTTTATTTGCCATCTTCAGATTCGTTTACTAAAAACAGTATCCAAATCATTCAAAATAATTGAAATACAGAATACTTTAAAAGGTATTTTACTTCCTCATTTTCAAGAACTGGCTTCCAGAATGACATACAAAGGTTTTTCAAATGACAAAGAATTGTGTTAGCACCTTATACATAGCTGCTTCTATTCCATATCAGCCCCTACCGAAGAAAAGAAAGAATTATTATCTACGAGACATAAATTGCTTCCTCTGGAGAGAAAATGGTTAAAGTATTTGAAGTAAAATCTGTATAAAAAAACTACAACTCGCTCTAGTTTGAAAATAGCTGAACATTGAAAAGTGTACGTAGTGTATTAGAAGAATGCTTCTCTCTCAATGTTCGTATTTAGTCCCTATTCACTGGGAAAGAAATTCACAACACCCTGTATCTTTGTAATGGGACATTTTAAGACATATGTTTATAAAAACTCAATTTTTTCTGCTGTAGAGATATTGCCATAGCTTTTTTAAATTATCCTGTCTATTGAAAGACCGGGGGTTCTGTCGCAGAGATACGTTTCGGTAGAAATGGGAGAAAGAATAATTTCCGAGAGATTTATTGCATGAGAAAGGTCTCTATTAAAAATTCAATTTGCAACGTTTTTACTACGAAGTTACATACTGAAAATATTCTTTTAGTAGCTACCTCTAATCAGTGAAAGGTAAAAGGTTACTTGTCCCCATTCATTTATTTAGCTATGGGTATGCAGCAGTGTTGTTGTTTTCTCATTTATCGGCTTTCTGGAATTTGCAATTCATTTTGAATCACGGATTACGATTATTCCATTACCGTATACATATTATTAAAGCACGTAACATTCTGATAAGTAAATGTCAGGAAGATTTATGGTCTGGTATACACTCCTATTTGCTCTATCAGGCAGCTTATTCTCATAACAATTACTAATAGGCAGTACACAGAACGTGGACAGATAATGATATACCCTTATATTCATGCTGCAGGGTTTCTGGATTATGAGGATGGGAAAAGTTTATCGAATCAGGAAATGACGTTCCTTAGAGTCCAACGATATTTGTAGTACTCGTAAAACAATTAAGGTTTGTTAGATACTGAAACGTTTCTTGGACAAATTTAGTTTAATTGGATTCGAGAAGGTTTTCTCTAAAAACCACTACTCGTAGAAGCCGGATGCATGCTGAATAGGAACGGTTCGTTTTCCATCTCTGGCAACTTAACCAACCGTATACAACGTTCATTCATTCTTTTTAGCAATCGGTACGACTTATGTCTAGCCATTTCGAGACAGACGACGGAGAGAAAACAAGCGAATATAAGTCTACTGAAAAACTAAATATTGTAGTGTGGGAAAAGTAAAGATGACACTGTCATACATGAGTATTACGTAACTTAAGACGAGAGCTAATACTGACAAGCAAGCGAAAAGTAGTGCTGTACATGGTACGCGCTTACAGAACGGTGTCGACCGATGCCCTGCTGGTAGCTGGTATCCCGCCAATTGATTTGCTGGCTGAGGAGAGATGTGCACTCTATAAAAAGGCGGTCGCAGCTACAAGAGACAAAAGAAAGGTGCTTTTTGTCTGATGGCAGGAGAGATTGGCATGTAACTGGCCATGGTGTATGGACCAGAAGGCTGATCCAGGGATATTAAAACTTGGATAGATTACTTACTGTACAGCCCCTCACAAGACATGGTTAGTTTGACGGCTACCTGAAGAGGGTCCAAGAGAAGAGAAAGTACGCGAATTGCGTGTATTGCAGTAAATAGACGACACTTCTAATCATCTACTACTTCCTACTCGAATGTAGTTGGTGGGTTGACTACCAGACACAGCTAGAATAGACGCTCGGCGAGAGGCTCACTGCCATGTGGCATATACTCGAGGGAAAATGGGTTGATATTCAGCCAATAGTGAGACGAATGAAGTTGAGTAAGGTACGGAAGAACAAAAATAGATCAATGAACCAAAAGTAGGTTTCTATTTTACTCGGTTATTCATGTACATTGGTATAACTGTATATATGTGTACGATAGAGAAGAGGTAAGTAATACCTTCGGTGTGAAAACCTACCAATGCTATGAAGAAATTGTTGTGGGATGTGTGGCGAACGACTGAGGGATTTTAGTAAGTGCCGTAGGTGATTTCTGGAGAATCACAACCTCTCAAAAAAAAAAAACAGCCTTCATCTCTGATTGACAGAGTCCGCTTCTATAAAGCCTGACAAGGTCGTCCATTACATAGTTTGTGTGACAATAACTACCCGTAATCGACGTGTGTCATACTTTTTAATAAACATCCGAGCGGTACAGGTGTCGTCATGTGAAGACAAATGAAAAGCAAACAAGCGAATATGCGTCTACTGCAAAACGCAGTAATCTGGCCTACGAAAAAGACGAAAAATAAACAGATCCTGTTCAGCTTAGATGCAGGCTATCATTCGGAAATGCCGGGAGACTGTGCTTTCGTGATGCCAAACGTACGGATAGCTGGCAATGTCAGTTTTGTTTTTCGAAGTATGATGCATACTTACCGATACTGCCATGCAATATTAGTATATATCAGGCATTATTTTTCATACTGACGCAGTAGCGAAGAGGGTTATAAATATCGATTACAATACGAGTTTTCAACTTGCTAAGTTAAGCAGGATTTGTTTGGTCCAATTCAAGGCAGGTATGATTGAGACGAAGAATGGTTAGGATTTTATCTATTCAAGAAGGAGGGTCCGAGGTTTCAAGTCAGTTCAAGGAGACCAGAGGCCTTCTAAGGACATCTTCTTTCTCAGTGATAGGCCATCTGATGAGTCCCAAGGCAATCCAAGGGAATGATCTGATGCATTTGCACGGATTTTAGTTGTACTAATTTTTATAAGCATTTAATTAGCTTGACCTGCTGTGACTGTGGGACAAATCTAGAAACTTTTTAAATTATTTAGCTATTTAAATACAATAAATTAAATGTCGCCATTTTGAATCCAATCTGGCGGATGGTAAAAAATAACGATTATCCATTATTTCCATAGTTATTCCTCAGCCACCCCATGACATAGGTATCAAATGAAAGGGCTTGAAGATTAGGTTAGTCATCTAGTGCGAAAATTAGATGCTCATCGATAATAGCCATACAAAATTTTAGATTTTTAAAACTAGATAGTTTGCTAAAATATACGTAGACTTTACTGATTCAATCAATTGAACAAGCGTACTTATATACGTCTCCCCTATTCAGGAAATATATGATTTATATGCATACATGAAGATCACATACGAAATATAATTTAGTAATTTAAGAGAGTCCTATCAAAATGTACGTTTGAATTATATACATATATATATATATATAATAAAAATAATAATAATAATAATATTTATTTACTCAATGTACAAAGATAACAAACAATATGAGTAAATAAATATAAAATCAAAACAGGCCCAATAGAAGGCATCGCCTGTACATGGACCAATAATTTAAGTTGAAACTGTAGAATGCAAATGACAAAAAAGGACAAAAATTAGCTACAGTAGATTATGTATTTAGTTGATGTTCGTATTTATGAGTTTATGAATTCCAGTCCTAGATATAGAATGTAGCCACTTTTTTAAATTTCTTTTGAAACAATTTCCGAAACGTAAATCTTTTAAGTCTTTAGATATAATTTCATAAAATTTAGGCGCTAAATAGAGATATGATCGCTGCATTATAGATTTATGCGGTTGAGGAACTACTGTGCCACGAATTTTGTACCTGGTATAATGATTATGTTTAATTTTTTGGTCGGTGTTTACAAATTTATGGTAGTGAGTGATACTGTGTAAGAAATAAAGCTGTCTTATATCATACATTCGAACATCTGCATATAATTTTTCAGTGGGATAAAGTTTCGGTTTTTTAAATATCATTTTTAGAATACTTTTTTGAAAAACATCTAAATTATAGATATGTGAGGAACATGCTGCTCCCCATGCTAATATACCATATGTGAGATGAGGCTCAATCAGTGCATGGTATAATGTTCGAAGATATTTTTCTGTCAATATATTCCCGAGGTATTTAATTTTGTAGGATACAAATCTAACTTTCTTTAAAATATAATTGACATGGATGTCCCATCGTAAGTGAGGACCCAAGACCACTCCAAGGTATTTTATGTTGGGCATTCTATTAATTTGCATTTTTTGATCGTTAATATTGATGGAGAAATTTGTGTAATTTGGCAGATGTCTAGCATAAGATCCAAATGGTAAAAAATGTGTTTTAGAGTAGTTAATGCTTAATTTTCTACTGTTACACCACCGAATAATTTTGATAAAATCATTTTCAATTACATTTTTCAGATCAGACCAGTCAGTGCCTTCATATAATATTGCAGTATCATCTGCAAAACTAGTTATTTTGCCAACACAATTAATTTGGAAAATATCATTTAAATATATATTGAATAACAGCGGACCTAAGACAGTTCCTTGTGGGACACCACACTTAATATACATTTCTTTACTAAATGATCCTGATATCTGCACAGATTGTGGGCGATTTGACAAATAACTTTCGATCAGTGAGTACGCGTTTCCTCTGAAACCAATTCTCTCCAATGCTTCTAATAATAATTTGTGATTAACTGTGTCGAAAGCTTTCTTTAAATCAACAAAAATATATATATAAATTACTAAACTTAGTGGGTCCACGATCAGCAGCTATATTTAAGTATTTGCTGAGTTAAAATGCTCCAACTATCAGGTAAGTAATTCATAAATATTCTAAACGTATTTGAAAATCGAAATTTGTGACTAATTATTTATGATAAAAATAAACACGTAAACAACAATCCAAGGTTTGATACGTGTTAGTTTTACTAGTTCAAGGATGAACCCGTTTTAAAGAGATGGTTTTTCTCATTTCCTGAAAAAGTTGGTGTATATATATGTTCGTACCATGTCGCCTCCTTCATTTCGCATTCCAACTAGACAGCAAGATTTGTCTGCATAAACTCTGAAATGTATCAACCGTAAAGTTTAAACAGCTAGTACAAAACGTTCCCACTACAAGTGATAACTTTACAATTGCTGTACATGAAAATCTGACTCGGCACGGGTCTCACAGCTCCTCGTAACAATACCGACGCTCTAGGTGGAAGTAATTTTATGATTAATTTGGAATGTCAAAATGGTATTATTCTCGATTCTCCGGAAACTATTCGTCGCTAGGCAAGGAAAATAGACATTAGAACTGGGTGTTAAGGAATAGTTATTGTTCCACCCAGATATTATGTTTGAAGTGGTCTGGGTAAATTTCGTCCCGGAATGCACCGGGGGTATGAAGAGATTGGTGATGTAGCGTCTTGATTATTAATGCCAGAATGTCACGTTATAATGTATAAAGTATTTACATACATGTCTGCGAAAGGTTGGGAAATCTCGAAACTGGAGATACTACAGACCATAATGTGTGATTTGATCTTGACACACGTTAATCCAAAAGTTGATAGTTCGCGAGTTACAATTTTATTTTATATTTTCCCTTATTGCTTGAGAAGTATTTTAGATTTTGACATAAAATTCGGTATAGGAAGGTTTTCTGGCATGACAAACAATAATCCGTTATTTTTTATGGCCAACCTTCTACAAGGCGCCACTTACAGCACTATTTCGGTAAATAGCTCATCATAACTCTTTTGTGCTACCCTATATACAACAACTGACCGAAAATTTTTATTTTCTCGTATTTACACAATAAAAAAGGTTCCCTTGTTAGAAATGTCTAAAGCTAATAGTTTTCGAGATATTTGTTTTGATATATATATATATATATGTATGGCCATGAAACTGAAAAAAAAAATTGGCGGAGAAGAGAAAATGACTGTGATTGGAGTATTAGATAAATTTAAAGCGATCTTTGAAAATATGAAAACAGATAGCTCCTCCATAAATTTAAAAAATAATTCTTGGAGGGAATTACGAAAACCTGTAATAAGGACAATATACCAAAGTGGATAATCAAGCAACTGAAAAAATGATGGGACAATATCAAACAAAGGTAAGAAGAACGCTTTTTTAACAGCTAGAGAAATAGCGATAGTCTCTATGAATAATTTTTATAAAGCCTTTTTTATCGGCAAGGCTCGTAGACTGGACTGCTGGGACCAGACATAAAGGCTTATTGTTTGCTTTGAACAGCGCAACGTATACAAACTTGTTATGAAAGTAGAAATTTTTCAAAGAACAAAAATATAAAGTTCTTCACGTATAGAATATTGCACTTCAGAAACCATTATTGATGTGAGGGTTTAGCGCTATTTTGTAAGCCGTTGCGCTGCTACACTAGTGATCCCAAGTTTAAACTTTATTCCCAAACAAATTTTCAAGAATTGTATCTCTCTTAAGAAAGATTAACTCATTTAGTTTTGGGTGAAGATCGTTTATCGTTACAGTACTGTATCAGATAATTTTAATTCTAGAAGCACTGCTGTAAACAGGAGGTGGCCTTGCTGCACTTCCAGAGGGGTCCATTACATCCGTATTTTACTTTGGTGATAAGCAAATATCTGCAACAATAATTGGGGAAAGTTAATATACACTGAAAATCAAATTTGTCTGACGGCTTGAGTTCAATGAGTACGAGAGAGAAGTGTGTATAGACACATATGTTAGAAAGAGATAGAAGCCGTCTGGATAGCGAAGCTCATCACCGCGTCGCCTATCAACGCACCGCGTTGCCAATATGTTACACCAGTTCCTTGAATTAAGATCCATGTTGAAAGTATGCGTTAGTTTATTCTCCCCGTCCAAATAACGAGCGTACACACTTTGGAATTGTGAATTGTGTCGAGTCTGTTTAGGATCGATTACGATCGTTTACAATGACTGTTAAATGAGGAGTTTTAAGACATATCCAAATTCTTTTCATCTCAAGTGTACAAAATGGAGTTATATTTTGTAAATTATAAGTTTTCGAAGGACAGCTGTAATTTTATATTTCATTTTCTTGTCGACGTTATTTCAAAAGATATCAAAAACAGAGTATGTGCAGTGAGGGGAGCGAACGTAATCCGGATAGTGTTGGAAAGAAAGGAAACAATAACAGTTCATTGCGAATACCCGTCATCACAATCAAGTGTCTCGTTGACCCCGAACATGGAACACGGCGAGACAGTAGCGACACTCTGCGTTCCAAAACAAGGCGGCAGGTGCTGCTCGACACGATTGCCGATGTCGAAGGCGTGATTATGCAAATATAGAACGAGATCCAGCAACAGATGGCCGACAGAGCACAATATCCTAGCTCGAGTGCGCCCCAACAAAGGTGAAGTATGATCGTGATCACCTGTAATGCTTCAGGCACCATAGTCATGCCGAATCTTCTAATTGTTGTAGTCGTCTTTTATTCTGGGATTTTTGCTCTGCACAGAAAAATGTCTAAACGTATAGGAGGTATGCTCAAAATATTCTTTACTCATTGTATAGCTCTTGTAAAAATAAGCATATACACCGAAGTTTTAAAGTAACAGTTTAAGTTCCACAAAAAAACTGGGATACCTATAAAATCTAACCATGCGTCCTAGCAAATGACTTGGTGAAAAGATACGATGTATAGGTAAACCGAGATGTTGTTTATAAATCGGACTTACAAGAAAGCGGAAATGGCACGTTCCTAAAGCAAAAACGAGAGTGTTGATTTGATATTAAGTTACGGTTTTCTCAATCCGTTGCTGATGCTTCGCTAGTATAATCAGATCGTTCCTCTGAAAGTTTTCATCCTGCGTGCCGAGTAGGTTTATCTTGCACAAAGAGCGTTTGTAGAACTGTGGATACAGTTAACTTGTTGATGTTTCTGAATTTAACGGCGACAATGTCGAACATTTATACGCAACAAATACAGGGGTGTACTCAAAACTTCTTACTAAATGAAGAGTTTATTTTTTCGGAGTTGATTTACCGCACATTAGGAAAACTAAATCACTCCTTGTAACTAAACAGGCCTGGAGATTGTAACTTCCTAAGCATGCAGGTGCTGTACCGGTATGGTACAATTTCATTTTTCTGAACCTACAACTAGATTTCAATAAATAATGCCCAGTTACACCGCCTTGCTAAGAACAAAATTAAGCTAGGTTGAACCTTGACTTCAACACTTTTGTTTTACCAGATATACTTAAAACTTGACTGGAACTTAGACAGTTAAGCTAAGTCGACGAATTTCTCTTTTTCTGACCTAAACTGTCAAATCGCAAGTCTGGCATTTTTATAGTTTGACCTTTGGTATATGGAAAGTTCATAAAAGTTTGTCACTGAGTTCACAACAACTTTATCTTCTATCTTTGTTACACCATCCTTACGCTTACTTGGCCGGTACGTCCGAAACGCAATGTCAGCTTGGGGTGGAAACGGAAGTAATTCTGTCATTCTGTCTTAAGGGCACATATGTCAAGTGAGTCTAATAGGTACGCAGAACTAACGTGGTTAGAAGCATCAAACGATTGAGATATACCCTCTCTCATACCCTGCTACTCTTCCATATCTCTTAATTGTTTAGCCCTCAAAATTGTTTCCGAAAATAAGCAGTGTCAGAAAGATCGAAAAACAAAGTTTGAACGACTTGTATTTTTTTGCAGCAGTTTCCCGCCACTGGGTTGATTTACATAAACGACAACTTCGCCTTGGTTCCCAGATACTTAAACTATATAAAAATCTACCAGAAGAAGATATAACTTAAGTTATCCGTATTTTCTTCTTTTGTAGTACTCCTATGTTCATGCTACGCCGAGTAGTAGTTCAGCATTGACCAGGCTATATCAGGGAGTGTATTTCCTACACTCCTACGGCAATTGAGGGTATCTAATATCGATGTGCCTGAGAGCGGCTAAGCGTCTGGTCTACCCAGGTATGCTGTTTGTCAGACACCGATATATGTGTGGTTGTAGAGTTTAGGTACAGTTGACCAGGCTATATCAGGGAGTGTATTTCCTACACTCCTACGGCAATTGAGGGTATCTAATATCGATGTGCCTGAGAGCGGCTAAGCGTCTGGTCTACCCAGGTATGCTGTTTGTCAGACACCGATATATGTGTGGTTGTAGAGTTTAGGTACAGTTCCCTACGTAGCGTAGGGTCCTTAGTGCTACGAGTATTTGAGAGGTCCTCTGAATAATTACTGAATTTAGTCGCAGGTTACGCAGTCGGGTTAAAGAGAGTTGAAGAATGCTGGATCAAACTTGAAACACCATCTCTCTTGGCGGATCATAGTGAGACTTTTAAATGCATGTCCGTGGTGAAGTAGATATCAGGTATGAGGAGCTAATCCAGAGTGGTGAGACCCGTATACAGTGCCGAACCGCGCTTTTACGAGTGATGTTTCCTCGAAAGACTATAGATATTTGGTCAAATTCTACGCGTGTGTGTAGCATGCTGTAGTTTGTACCTTCGCGTTAAGTTTATTGTAGTAGCAGTAGTAAAACATATGGATGAACTAAAACTAGATACAGGCGTAATACCTGTCCTTTTTGTTACCGGGGACGTGCTATCACGCCTGGTTTTTTCGCACATATTCCCGTCTCTGTCTACGTCACCTCGACACGCTCGGTAATCGACTACGACCAGTGTTGTTCTCGATAGATTTTGAATTGTGCAAAGATGCCAATAGAAATTGTGCATATTTCTTTAAAAATGTGCATATATGATATATGTATACTAATTTTCTGACGCATCCGCCAATTTCAAAATACCTGAAATTTCATGGAATCATTGACGTGGAACCTTTTTAATGTTTAATCAGAATTTAAGAAAATAATCCAGGAATAAAAAAAAATATTTATTTATTAAATTTAACTAGGGCCATCAATTATGAACAATCATCGGGACTCGGATGCGTAACAAATAATTACTGGATTCGTATTTTGTTTGTGTCTAACAGTACATTTGACTCAGTTCGTGAAGCTGTTAAGAAAATGTATTGCCAGTTTTGTATAAAAAATACACTTTATTTATTGACGATTGTGCATATTTTGTGTGGAGGGTGCATGTTGTGCATATGTTCGTAAAATTGTGCATAATATGCACAATTGTGCATGTCGGAACATCCCTGACTACGACTGATGCTACTGCGCGAACGGGACCTTGAACGACTACGGCTCAGCCGAGAACGAGAACGCCTAAAATAATGGGGCGAATCGGCACGAGACCTCGACCTGCTGCTTCTACCCTCATGTTCCTGGTGTAAAATTTCCCTGATAAGACTCCTCAAGGAACTGGGAGAATTAACCTCCAAATCCCCGTCCCTGCCGCCAGGTTTTTCTTCCATGGTTATCTGCTAAGTATATACAGGGTGACTTCGAAGTTGAGTCATTTATTTTAACAGTGAGTAGATCTGATCAAAAGAAATGTTTTTTTCCTTTACCATTTTTCTGGTAAAATTAAAGTAACAAAGTTATAGCCCTTTGGAAGTTTGAGTACCGCCCTGTCTCAATAATAATATCATGTGCTCGTGTTTGGCAACAACGGATATAATCCAACCTTATCGGTTCATCGCATCGGAAACAAAAGAGCGAAAGAATTTGGAACGATGTTTTTACAATTATTTTATTCAGTTCAGTTATACATACAGTCAGTGTCAGTCGGTAACGCGTGTGAATAGTGTCTGTTGCGTGGCTCAAACGAAATAAAAAATGGCACATGTTTATGCGGATCGGTTTCCCAATCGAGTGCAACCAACCCCTCGTGCCTTTGTTAATGTAGTACAACGGGCTCGTGAATCAAGTGACTCAAGACCTCACAGGGGACCTCACGATCAAATACAGGTCCGCACTGAAATACTTGTCGGGAGGATACTTTATAAAACAAGGTAAAACATTTTTTTTACTTTTTTTTTATTTTTACACACATATTTTGGTTTATCTTCCTTCTACAATCATTATCTGAAAATTAATAACTCAACTTCAATGTCACCCTGTTTATATTATATATAACGTGCTACTAGATGAGCAACAAAACAACCCATTGTTGTACATACTTACCAACCTACTCACCAAGCACTAAACCGATTTGAAAAGGAATCGCGTATTTTACGTGTTTCCTAACGCACAAACAAGCCGGGCGACGTACGGCTGTAACACCAAAAACCGAATGACTCAACGTGCAAGACCGGGGCTCGACGGGACGGGAGCGGGGATCTCTTGTCTTTTAACTTCGTGTGCGGCTAGTACTCCAGGGCTGGACTACATAGTAAATAAACAAAGTGATGTCTTCGGACTGGACCTAAAGTATAATTTATTTAAGTTTAAGTTTTGGTTTCGAAACACGTTGATGAACTTAGAACGTGTTTTTTTGTTATTAAAAATATGTTACTGTGTACTTTGGTTCCCTTAATAAATAGAACTGCTGAAAATACTTGTTTTGCTTATAGTCATTTAAAGCCTCCCTGTAACAACGTTGTAAGTAACGCGATCATACAACCTTGTTACATGCGTTTTCCATAAAAATGGTTCCCATAGCTGCAAAATAGGTATCACATTTTTAACTTACAATAACCTTGTATAACTATTGTTCCTTCATTGTGCTGGCCAACTATATAAGTCAACGCCAAACAAAGTGGCGTGCACGTCATCACGATAAAAATTCCCCGACCTAATGCCTAGGTTTCTATCACAAGCAATTGCTCTATTGCAGTTTCATATTAATGTGATATATAAATTGTAAAATGGTCATTACTCTCTTATTATGGTTAATAGTCATATAAACATTGTTATTAAAATATCACATAAGTTGCTTTCTGATAAATTTAGACCCATTATGCGAAATAAAATGTTTTGCAAACGCTCCAATCACTTATCGACATGTAAATGCACTAAACCGATTTCGCAGCGTTGACACATTGTCACCTTGAAACTTATTTAAACTGGGAACTGACATTTGTATTAATTTTGACACTGAATCAATTTGTGGCATTTCAAATCTTTATAAATCCTTTGGCCCCGCATACTGCAAATCAACAACTGTTTGTTTCAAAACAAAATTATTCATTTTACGAGTAGATAAAGGCAATTTTGGTATATAAAGATGCCCAAACAGTTAAATAGTCGGTGTAAGGAACTCGTGGCCTCGTTAATGCACTATTTTGAGCAAGAAAGGGACAACAACGGGCCTTTGTTGCCTTTAAATGCTGTTCAAGAGGTAGGTTACTAATAATTATATGTAATGTATATTAATAATAGTGAAATTTTATTTCATTTTTTGTAGCGTGTTGCTGCTGCTTTAAAAATTAGTTTAAGGACAGTTAGTCGTATTTCCGAGGGTGTGAAAAGTGATGCAAATTTAGAATCGCCCAAGAAAAAGCGGAGTTATATTAAACGTGTAACCAACACAGCGACATTGGATACAAGTGCCATTCGAGAAGTGATCTATAATATGTATCACAAAAGTAAGATCTTATTATAATAACTTATCAGAAATTTGCATTAATTTGTTAACTAAATTATAATGTCATATTACACATGGTTTCAGAAGAACAAGTTACGATACAAACTTTATGGTCTCGATTAAGAGATAGGGCATTATTTGATGGTAGTGCCACGTCTTTAAGGCGGTTGCTTAGAGATCTTGGATTTAAGTGGCTTAAGGACAATCCGCGACGAGGGCTCATGGAACTACCAAGTATAGCTTTGAAAAGGGTGGAATTTCTAAGGCAATACAATCAAGCCAACGTTGAGGCCTTATACCAGTTTGTCTTCCTCGATGAAACTTGGATATTTCAAAATGGGACCATAGGTCGCTCTTGGCAAAATGGAAACCAAAAAAGCGTGAAAGCTATTAAAACAGATGGTAAAAGGTATGTACTTTTACACAATTTGCACTATAAAATTTGAAACTAATATATTTTAGATACATTATATTACATGCTGGAAATGAAAATGGGTTTATTGAGGGTAGTGAAGCGATATTTTCTTCGAAAACAAAATTGAGCGATTACCATGGAGAGATGAACCAGGACAATTTTTTGAAATGGTTTCAACATCAGTTATTAGAAAAATTGGAGAGTCCATCTATGATTATACTGGATAACGCCCCTTATCACAGCATGATATTGAACAAAGTGCCCAACAATGCATGGACAAAAAAAAATATCCAAGACTGGTTGACAAATCAAAACATACCATTTTTAAACACAATGTTTAAAACAGAGCTATTGAGTATTGTTGCTCGGTACATAATGCTTCTTAATTATATATATTTTGGTCGACAGTTTATATTTCTTTTGTTTATTCCTATTCTTAAAATAACTGCTTTTTTAGAAACAAACCACCTAAAATATACGTGATTGATGAATTGGCGGAACAACATGGGCACAAAGTTCTTCGTCTGCCTCCTTACCATTGTATATTTAACCCTATTGAGTTAATTTGGGGCATAGCAAAAGGTTACTATAACAGACATATTGGTAGAGATGGTAACAGTGAAAAAGACTGTTTGGATATGTGGAACGAGGCTCTACAAACGGTTACCCCAGACATGTGGAAAAATAGTGTTCGACATACTGAGCAAGAAATTTTTAAATGGTATGAAAGAGAACGAATTTTTGATCGACCAGACATCGAACCTTTAATAATCAACTTTGAGAGTGATGAAGATTCAGATTCAGACAGCGCTGAAGAAAGAAACTCCGACAAACTTTATTGTACAGAAAAAGCTTACACCAGTAGCTTACCTAATTTTAGAATGCATTTTTCTGTATGAATTCTGTAAAATAAATACCATGCATAAAATTTGGAGTACCCCATTTACGCAGTCATTTGAAAAAAATGGTTCAAATTTGTTTTTCCTAATTTCGGCCACTGAGCTGTTTTGTTACATACAACGTTGTTCCGGCCGACCCGTCAATTGTCGCTTTGGTGTTGTTTGTTATGGGCTGGTGTTGGCGATGATAACAGTGATACTAAGAATCGTAGGAGGTGTTATCTGTAGTGTAGCTAATAATTTCTGATTACCATCCACCAAATACCAATACCACTTTCATAGTATGCGTTTTTTAGTTTTGTCCAATCGTCTCCAAAATTATATTGTTACGTCCGATTAAACTACGATGATGCTTGTCGTTTTCAGTATGTCTGTTCTCAGCTCAGTTGTCGTAGACGTGCTACTTTTGGAGCTTGCTTACGGTGCTGGATACGATCTTACTATGTCGCGACTACTTGGCAAAGATCTCAAAATACATGCATGATTACTTTCTTGAAACTGATTTCACCACAATAAACCAGAAAAAATTATGGTAATGAGAAATCGACAATGTTTAATGACGATTTTCAAGGCCACTGACCGCTGTTAGGTTATAATGGGTGATTTTTTTGCTAGTATCCTTTTGGCAACACTGTTTTTGACAGATGACGCGTGAATCGTGTCTTGTGTCATTGTCAAACTTGTTCAGTTTGGTCTATAATTTAATCATGAATCGACTTACGAACGAACAATGCTTGCAAATTATTGAATTTTACTATCAAAATTCATGCTCGGTTAAGAGAGTGCATCGAGCACTGCTTCCAATTTATGGGCAATTTGGTCGGCCTACTGAGGGAGTTATTCGGAAGCTTGTGACTAAATTTCGAACCTAGTTTACATTATTGGACATTAAACCACCAACACGCAGACGTAGAGTGAGGACTGAAGAAAATATTGCGGCTGTATCCGCCAGTCTGTGATGACCGTGAAATGTCGATTCGCCGCCGTTCGCAATTGGGCCTCTGTTACTCCACTACGTGGAAAATTTTGCGACAGGATTTGGGTGTAAAACCTTATAAGATACAGCTGGTGCAAGAATTGAAGCCACACGATCTCACACAAAGTTTCCAATTTGGTGAATGGGCGCTGGCAAAGTTAGAGGAAGATCCACATTTTTATCGAAAAATTGTGTTCAGCGAAGAAGCTCATTTCTGGTTGAATGGGTACGTTAACAAGCAAAATTGCTGCATCTAGAGTGAAGACCAGCCAGAAGCATTGCAATAGCTACCAATGCATCCCGAAAAAATCACTGTTTGGTGTGGATTATGGGCCGGTGGCATCATCGGGCCGTACTTCTTCAAAGACGACAATGGCCGGTACGTAACTGTGAATGGCGAGCGCTACCGTGCGATGATAACAAACTTTTTTTTGCCCAAAATGGAAGAGCTGGACTTGGCTGACATGTGGTTTCAACAAGACGGTGCCACATGCCACACCGCACGCGAAACAATGGCACTATTGAGAGGCGAGTTCGGTGAACAGTTTATCTCACGTTTGGGGCCCGTCAATTGGCCGCCTTGATCGTGTGATTTAACGCCGTTGGACTATTTCTTGTGGGGCCATGTTAAGGCTAATGTCTACAGGGATAAACCAGCCACGATTGACGCACTGGAAGCCAATATTGAAGCATTTATTTGTGAGATACCGGCCGATATGTTGGAGAGAGTGTGCCAAAATTGGACCTTGCGCATGGGCCATCTAAAGCGGAGCCGCGTGTTTTTTTTTGAAAATCAAATCCTATACCTCTTAAAAAATCATTTGTTTTTATAGGCGTACAGATTGCACATAAAAGGTACTCCTCCGGCTAAATGTAGGAAAAAATATTACCCTACAATGTACGTCAGAATATGTTATCCAGACTGCACAACCGTATGTACAGTATACAATATACATAGGGCGGATGTTTTTAACTCCGAAACACCACTTTAACAATAGCTTTCGCATTCACTTTATAACGTATATTCTGAGGGTTGGTTTTACGATTTGAACATCACAGATACAAACGTTTCTCCCTGAATTTCCATAAAGAGTGATGCAAGCGCACTTCCTTCTTTTTCTGACGAAAAGATATAGTCTGGTAGATGTGGAAAAAGCTATTTGGGCAGGATTTTTTTCTAAAGGACTCCTTAGAAACTATTAACGTTTTGAAGGTTTGCTAAGTCGTATACGTAGAACAAAAGTGATCATGAATTGCGGCCCACGGCTTGTAAAGCTACTCGCTATTTATCCACCCAGAAGACCAGTAGGCCGCAGAGATTTAGGCAGTAATCTCTGTAAGCATTGATTAACGTATTCTACTTGAGGATTACCAACCATATTTCAACGTCCAAATAGGATATAGCGCTAGCGCCATCTCTGAGATAGAAGCAAGTAGACCATATCTATACAGTCAGATCTTTTCTGTTCCAACAGCTCTACATGGTAGTTTCTGGCGATATATAGCTTTTTGCGCTGTCTCATCATTCACACGCATTTTTGGACGCCGGGGTACAGTATGTAGTTAACTGTCTTCATGTAGAGTACGCCATTGAAAAAAAAATAAAACGTTGCTCAACCTCCTGGTTATAGTTCTCACCTTGGAAATTGAATCTGTAGGAAGAGGGTGAACATGTTTCTATTTCTCAGGCAATGTGCCGTGTGACAAAGTCTTTGAGTTCAGATAACCGAAATGGCGAAGTTCGATAGAAAATGTACCTATGAAGCAAACTGTTCCCGTATTGCAACCATTGTTTGAAAGCTTAACATATTCGACGTTTGGTTATTAAGCTAGTTATATAGTGTTGAATCACTGGTTGAATTGGACTACCGGACTATTATTTTTTGAGCAGATAGACGTATTCTCGCTCGAATTTGCATAGAGCATCACCAAGAGAGCGGCGCTGAGCCATATATAAATCAGTACACCGCCTATAAATATTAAATAGGGAGGTGCCTGCTCGTCCCGAGCTTCACCAGTATATATATTTTCCATTCCTAATTCCACGTCCCAAGCAATATCTGCATGCTGCTTGTTGCCTGTTCGTCGCTAGAGAACTAAGATCCGTTAGTAGTATTATTTCCAGCCAATTTATTTTTTAATAAACTTCCTTATTGCATCCTCTTCTGCCTTCGCCGGTGCTCATCGTACGATTTCCATTTGTTCCTGGTGCATAGGCGGACTTGCCATAGGCGTCTGCACGTCGTTACCAGAGATAATTAAGGTACATTCCAGTTCCTAGTTTAAATAAATGTTTCACCCTGGTGTTTTCATATACCTGGTGGTGGTTCCCAATATTGTATAGCCAGCGAACCTCACCATTGGGATATCCAGAACTATAAGACATACGAAGTCGCTTAAATTTAGGCATAGTTGTGGATTTAGACAATTAAGAAAATGCAGCTTAGAAAGTTTAGAAATTCAAAGTACTTCTGGAGAGAGACGGAATTTTATGGTAATGTTTTTAATTTTTTCCTGAGTTTATTTGTAGTGGGATCTCATAATTAGAATTTGGTATTTTGTCTTCCACCGTCATCTTTATTATTTCTCATGGGCGTTAAATTGGATTTTTGCTCAAATGAATATAGAATTTTTAAATCCGATTTCAAAAATCTATGTCACATATTGCCAAACCTTAGTTATTCAAGAAAAACGTAAGTTCCTAGGTAGGCCTTGAAATTATCAGAGAGTCATTTGTTTCGTATGCCAGACCAGAGTTCAAACTGAACATTGTAACATAGTTTGGAAGAGTAAGAAGGTGGGAAATACGTCAAGCGGTGAACAATGTAGAGAGAAGAGTCAGGCTTTGCCTACAGAAAGCGGACATTTTGAACATCTGCTATGATTTACCTCTGCTTATTTATGATAATTATTGGTATTTCATCAGTGAAATTTTCATTTTGTGTTCAGGTTTCACCATATTTTTCTTACCTTACAATTTTCTTCCAACGACAAATGCATGGTTAAATTAGGAAACACATTAGTAAATTCAGAACGGAAAAGTGCATTCAAATATAGAAAATTCGTTCATATGAAAAAACAAAGTTGGTGATCGAAGAAGATGGAAAGATGAAAATAAGAAGAAACCTCGAATTGAAAATTTGACTACCATCTTGTACAAATGACTATCTGATAATTTCAAGACCTACCAGGAAAATTCTGGTTTTCTTCGATTTAAGATACTGATTGTGAGATCAACTTGGAATCTCTTATTTTACGCCACATTGGATCGAATCGGATTTAGGTGAAACATGCTTCTATTGTGTATTAATGATCTCCATAGTGCAAATTGATAACCACGGATGAGTTGAGGGTAACGTAACGAGTTCCTGGCTGACAAATAAACAGGATCACTATTTTACTTGATCAAACTAAATCATCCAGGCTAAAATGACCATTTGGTTTTGATGAATAACCAAGCCTTGTATAGGAGCCATTAGTTCAATTTCGTGAGATTTGCAGTTTTAAAGTAAATCTTTGACTCTGGTTAAGACCATGGAGGGGTTCAAATTTCTTGAAGACATTCTTTTTCACAAACACGTTTCAACTATAGCATCAGTTGATGGGGAAAAGCCGGACCTTTGGCTTTACAGTCCAGAATACAAAGCCTGGTAAAAGCTATTCTACCTGATCTGTCTGAAATACGCCTTACATACATATATAGCAGGGCTGCATAATAAGTGTTTCGCAAATCCACTAGGAGCATATACCATATTATACGATATAATACGGTAAGGTGAATAATCACCGTCCGCCGCAAAAAATTCATTTCTTATACCGTTATATTGGACTACCCATTATCATAGTGCAAATCAGCATGTTCTTGTATTCTTTCTAAAAGCACCCCGTGGACAAAAAATTACAGAGTAATGAATTAACAATGTACGGTTATGGTAGTATTGTTTTTTAAAACTAACGGGAAATTTTATTCCAATCTCAGAGACGAATCCACTTATCTCCTTGGTAAACTACAGGAATCAACTAATGGAATAATGCATATTTCATCCTCGTCCAGCAGATACTGCGGATTCAAGTTCCTTTGAAACATTTCTATTCTCCTCGAACATAAATCTGTCGGGATAGGCAATAAAAATTCATAAGGCTTTACTAAAGTGCATCTGTTTAGCATTCAAAAAGCAAACCATTGATTCGGCATTTTGCGTTGTATACGTGAAGACCCCACGCATGTCCCCCAATCGAAGATGGGGTTTTTATGCGAAATACTGTCGTTCAGAGTTTGACGACTCGCACCACACGCAGGACTGAGGAACATTGTTTGAGACAAGTTTTTGTTGTGCCATTGTTAGTAAATTGGGAGCAGGTGCTTGTCTACCTCGAGGTACTTTATCAGCTTTAACCGGTATCTCAACGAACTCAATATGCAGCCTCTGTATTTTTCTCATGCCAAAAGAACAAGACAGACTCAATTTCATACATGTATGCTCTAAAGGTACGCGTCCACTGGTCCGCACCGCAGGCATTGAACTACTCACACTAAGTATATCAATTGTCTACTATGTTCGCAATAATTGAATTGCTAACGTGATTAATTTTCAGTAACAATAGGATTTCTATCCATGATCTACAACACGTCTGTTTAGGCTGACCAGCATAACATACAAATGACCCGCATGGCTGTCAATCTCACGCGAACAAGTGGATGCTTACCCTAATCGCCCGTACACACGAGCGACAAGTTTTAGCGCCGCCAAAAAACGCGAATTTAGCATTACATTGATGTAGTTGCAACAGTCGACGCGCGTTCGGCCGAACGGGCGTTTGTAGCGCGATCAGTCAGAACTTGTCGACGTCACGATTAACATTTCACATAATAACGGTACACACTAACGTGTTCAACGCGCGACACATCAAGCATTATTGCAAGCTTCTCTAGCTAGCCATGTAGGAGTTTCAAAGAAATGTTCGCCTCCCCTTGGCATCATAGTTTTTCTTATGTTAGTATCAGTTGGTATACTGTACTTGATTGTGACCAACAGTGCATCAAATGGTAGACAATAAGCTTATACTAAATCCTGGTGAATGTTATCTCATGCTGTTTTGTTCTAATACTCTCCGTCCAACTCTATATTTACCATTCCTTAAATATTGTAGTATAGTAAGATCATACTGTATGGTATGTTGTTATTAGAAACTTGTTAGGTATTGCAAGTTATACTAAGTGACATATAAATCCGAACACCCAGTTTAAATGGTTTTATTTTAATAAAAGTTGGTGAATGTATTTATCTTACTGTAAATAACAAGTGAAAAAATGTTCAGCCCTATCGGTTGGACATTCCGGTTTTTATACTGTTTTTTTTTTAATTCACTAACTCTCTAAAAATGAATATTTCAGCCGCAGTAAAGAATCAACGTTGGCGGATTTTGGTTCTTGACATCCTTTACGATCGGTTACGATGCCTAGAGTACGGAGACCTGTACGATTTCGTCAACTTAGTGAGTTTGATAGGGGCCGTATAGTGAGACTTCGAGAAGCTGGACTTTCTTTTCGGGCAATTGCAGTTAGAGTGCAAAGAAGTGTAGACACTGTGGTTAGGTGTTGTCAGGCATGGCTTCGAGAAGGCCGTACGCAAAGAGCAAGACGCCGCCGTAGAACAACAGACCGTGAAGATCGCCGCCTAAGATTATTGGCCTTAAGGGACCGTTTCTCCACTACTAGGTCCATTGCAAATGAATGGTTTGTAGAACACGGAAGACCTATTGGCATGCGAAGTGTTTACCGACGAATGAGAAGTTTTGGCTTGTTTTCATACCGGCCACACTGAGTCCTCCCTTTAACTCGAGAACACCGACTTAATCGCCTTGAGTGGTGCAGACAACGGTCACTCTGGGATCAGGAATGGATCAGTATTGTCTTTAGTGACGAGTCTCGATTTTGTTTAGGCATGCACGATGGTCGTGCCAGGGTTAGAAGGCGACGTGGTGAAAGGAGGAATCCACAGTTTTTTGTTGGAAGACATGTTCATCACACTGTTGGAGTTATGGTTTGGGGTGCTATAGCTTATGGTTCCAGGTCACCTTTAATCTTCATCAGAGGTAACATGAACGCGCAGCGTTATATCCACGAAGTTATAGAACCCCATCTTTTACCCTATCTTGACACCCTTGCAGATCCAACTTTCCAACAAGATAATGCCCGACCACATGTTGCAAGAGTCACAATAGACTTCTTTCAACATAATGATGTCACATTGTTACCATGGCCACCAAGATCTCCCGACTTATCCCCAATTGAGCACGTGTGGGATATGATGGGTAGGAGATTGCTCAATTTGCAACGTCCTCCTCAGACTCTAGAAGCACTTCGAGAGGAGTTGGTGGTTGCCTGGAATGAGATACCACAGGAGAACATTGACCACCTAATCAGAAGCATGCCTAGGCGGGTTGGAGAATGCGTAGCACATCAGGGTGCATCCACACATTATTAAAGGTCAAAGAGCTTTAAAGCAGTGCAATCATTTTGAAATTTTTATCATTTACTTATTATGCTTCATTAAGTACTTATACAAAATTTTATCAAAATAAAACCATTTAAACTGGGTGTTCGGATTTATATGTCACTTAGTATATTTAGGCGCAAAATATCTGTAAATACCTCGGGCGTATATCGTGGTAGACGTCTCGCGGGGTTATCTCGAAAAATAATTTGTATTTAACATTTTTAGCATCCTTTCTTTTTTTATTACTCGCACTCCAGTAGTAGAGCACATGTGCGTTTTTTTTTATTAATCAATATATTGTGATTCATTTAATATCTTGTTTTATTTGGCTCTCTCTGTGTGTACTGTTACCTAAATTTCGTCATCTGTTAGTTTCTCTTTTTGTATGGTGGTCAAGCAAAACAAGTTCCGACTAACATCTCGGGCAGTTGTGGCTTAATCCGTCCTAAGTCACTAGCACTGTTAACACCCTATTTGTCTCATCCGTACATGTTTGGAAAATATGTGAGAGTATTATGTTTAACAGGAGTGAAGTATTATAGGGGCCAAAGCTTTATAACAGTAGAACGCCTTTCACTGATATCAAAGATGCAGCATTCACACCCCTCACCCCTCAGAACCTCCAATTGTTAATCCCTCAAAAAATTCTGCAAATGAGCAGGAATCCCTGGAATATTCTGCATTTTGTCCTTAGCTCCATTCTTGTCATAGTAGTAACCTTTGGCAGAATATATTCAAAGTACGTGCGCTACTTTCCCAGCGATTGCAAAGATTATGTGACAGATAAACATCCGGAAATCGGTGACATAATACCCCATTTCCAGAATTTTTCGCGATAACAATAACTTCCTCGCCAATTAGCATGGTACGTAAACGTTCATTGGGCCTTGTACATCAAAACCAGAATTCACTATGATGTTATATAATTTTGAATCAAGACCTCCAAATCAATTTAAAAGGGTGTTAAATGCAATACTTTGTCTGCCATTTTCATCCACTTTCTCCGCGCGATCCCGGGAGCGTGTTTTGAAATTCAATTCGGTTTGATTCCATAATCACAACCCCTGAAAGAAATTTTTCTTCATTCAGCGTAACCTGCCGCAGTTTATTTATGTAGATCGTTTAAGGCGCTGTATCCGAAAATTAAATGAAAAAAAAAACGAGAAGAAAAATATTTACCTCCGCGAAAATTTATGACACGGAGATGATTTATTTTAGGAGCAATTTTGCCTCACAAAGGAACAATGTTGTTCTATAGAAGCAAGAATTTTTGCTTCCCAGGTCAATAGGTGGCGAGTCGTTCACGAAAAATGCTTAAAAAGCACAAATTGTCATGGGTAGCTAGATCAACGGTTTCAAGTTCATTAAATTTGTTCCTTGGAGGGGTGTTGGCTTTTATTGATGCTCTTTTCTTATCCGTTATAGACTAGATTTTCAGCGATACGTTCGTACCAACTTTATAACTAAAGTGACTTAATTGAAATTACGATTTTCACGGCAATATGAATATTCAAAATCCTGTATCTTGAAAACCAAGTATTACCGATCCTATGTTTATATGAACTTCTTGTCTTGGAATCAGCTACGGCATAACTTCTTCAGCAGCTACTTCATATGACAAAAATCTGCTATACTTCCAGGTGATAAAAATATTCAAAATCACTCAATCTTTTCTCCATTATTTTTCTTTTTTCTCCATTTTTTTTTAAGTTTGGTTTCTCTGTTTTTTACTGTTTCCTCAGTTTTCCTACTCTATTAAGTCCGCGACAACCTCTCACAACCATCATATTCAATTTTATGCCTAAACCACTTCTGTATTCATCTTTTGTCCTATGTTCTCTTATTCCAAACACTCACGCCCTTACATGCTTTTCACTTTCCACACTACTTCCATAATCTTCTTGCTTCAAAGAAACCCTATGCAGGTATACCAAAAGATTCTCTTAGCTCCTGACTAGCTCTCCACTCTTGGTGCTGAGATAACCTTTATTTTCCGCCCTTCCTACATGGTATATAAAATCTTATACTGTACTAACTCGACTCAAATCCACACTTCCTGGTGCAGTCTACCGATTTCTCTTTTACGTCCCTATTAACAAAGCTTGATTCGTTTTCCCAATCATTCACATTTACTCCCTTCGCTTTCGTTCTTCCAACCCTGTCTTTTATATCCAGCCTCATTTCCCTTTTTTTATTCTCTCAACTTTCTACTGGCGCCAGTCTCTTCAATAAGGACATCATTAGATCTTTCCCTTTTACACCCTGGCCCTGACCTATAGCCTTTTTATCCACTTGAAGCTAACAGATATCCAAACACTTCTTGGCAATTCTCGTCCAGCAATTCCTTCCATACGATTGAGATTTAGGACTCCCTTCTCTTTCCCAGCTTCTCTTGTTGTAAATATTCCCCCATCACGTGCTTCGTAACCTACTAGCTCCTTCTACATTTACGTCCTTCTTTTAAAGCAAACCAGGTAGAACAGAAAGTTTTTTTTGACCGCGCATAGTTATCCGCTTTTGAAACTGGATGCAACCTACCTCTTCCTACTTCTCTACATCCTACAACTACTGTCCTTTACCAGCATAAGCCGCACTCTTTGCCTTCCTACCAACAAGCTTCATTTCCCCGATCTTTTTACCACTATCTCATCTTCAGGCCTTTTGATTTTATTCTTCATACTATTTCTTTGGTGTCCACTTCTTTTATATCTTTCTCATCCGATCAGATCCTCCTAAATCCTTTAGTTCAATTGGTATCAGTCTATAAGAACACCATCGACCTTATCTTTTCACGATCTGTCCCTGACTTCATCAATAGCTTCTTTCTGATCAGTCTACGTTTGATGCCAGGACAACATTTTTCCTCCGACTTCCTCACACAATTGTACCAGCCACTTTATTCCTTCTATCACTTCTCAACAGTTTCTCACCCAATTTACTCTAACATTTACGCCATTCGCTTTCCCTGTTTGATGTCCATTATCATCCTTCCTCTCTTTCTTCAAGATTCTCTCCAATAACAACACCACTCGAACTTTTCTTTCTGCAACCCGGCTCTGTCTTGTCCTTAGCTTTTTTGTTCCTCTATAAGTCACAGGTTCCGGAAAATCTCCTTTACTCAGTATACTTTCTGCCTTAAAGCAAACCATGCAAGTCTACATCGCTGGCGACTGGCTGTACCTCTCGCTTATTCTGTCGCTTCCATTTTTGATTCTAATCTCGTAGATCTCCATTACTTCCCTACCAACAAAAATAATTTATTCAATCCTTTCCTGATGTTTTCTTTGCTAATTTACTTCAACACTAACGTCTTTTAGATTCTTCCTTCCTTATCAACCCAGCTGCTTTACCCTTATTAGCACTATTGGCATCAGCCTTTTCAATTAAAATACCATTTGACCTTATCTTTTTACAACCAGGCTCTGATGTCTATAGCTTCTTGTTTTCTACGGCATCTTTTTGTTCCTCATAAGGTGATCAACGTTTCTATGTTTTCTGTAAATTTTTCAAAACTGAAACTACAACTGAATCTCCAACGCATTCTAAACCATAACTACAGCTGTAACTACAACTAAGGTATAAGCCTACGAATAAATGTAGCTTGAGGTTTCCATCAACTGTGCTACGTGTCACATCGAAAAAAAAATCAAGCTTACACCAATTATAATACGATCTTGAACTGGTAAAAAATTAGCTAGAATTGCTCGCTTAACAAATTTCCGTCCCATCCATGAACTACCTCATAATTTTCATTTTCCTCTTCCAAATCCATAGCTGTGTACCATCTGAAAACTATAAGTTAAAATAATAATTGTATCATACAACATTGGTGGTGAATCGATAAAAAAATGTATAAGTTCAAGCTTATTACCCTATTATTAATTGTAAATTTCACATTTTTTCGTTTGATCCCATCCACAAAGAGCACAGGTTAATAAACATAGCAATCGCAAATTAATTTAAATACGAATAATTCAAATGAAATGCTACAAAGGATGTAGTAACTGGAAACCATAAAAGCTTGTCTAAATAGCAACATTCCACTCTGTCTGTATCAAAGTATATAGACTACAGACAGTAAGGTCACTAGTGTTGGGTCTTCCTAAGCAATGCTGCCGACACTCCTGAAAAACAATTTTTCCCGCACTCTTAGCAGGGTTGGCCTATTCAACTCCGTGCTCTCCTTATTATACAGAGCGTTACAGAATGATGCCAGGAAATTCGAAGTGCAAATTTGTCAAAAAAATCCTATAAACATAGGATCCGGAAATACTTCGTTTCCATAATAGTGTCCATGTTTAATCGTTCATTGCTTGCAAATTAATTGAGTTCTAGATATTATTCTTGGTGCGCGCAAATGTATTATCAGAGGTCGCATTAATGGTATATAAGGTTGTTTTCTAAAGCAATTGCATCAGTTACATCGATAATTTTTGTAAAAATTTAGTATCAGTATCTCAGTTAGGGTGATTTCGTTCAAAAAATAATAATGGTGCTGGAACGAACGTAACGAAAAAGTACACAAAATACTTTCCGAGCAGATATAATGACAACTTTTAAAGTGCTACCTCATGTAGCTATTCTTCCATTTGACCCAAATGTCAGAAAAAACGACACTTATCTTTGCAAATACCAGTGGTGTACAATTTTATGTAAGCCTGGTTTGAGGAACCCGTGTGGTGGAAAGAAAATTTTCGGAAACATGTTTAGATTAACTTTTTTTACATTCTGTAACATCCTGTATGGTACCTGAGTGCCTTCTGTTATTGTTATTTTCGCATATTCAAATGACTTAAAGTACAACTGCCTGGAGTTCCCGGAATCGAATCAAACCCAGATACGTAGAACACGGCATAAGTCTGGTCCTATGACAAGTAACTGCAAGGCAGGTTTTCTTTACATGTTCATGAGGCATTCGCTTTAGCCGTTAACCTAAATACAAAGTAAAAACATTAAGCTATTAGTGCAAATAATAATTCTTAAAACGTCTCTGTTGCTTACCGTGCCTTGATTTTTCATAACTTCCACCTGGGCCTATCAAATAAAGAATATGACGCCGATACGAAATAAGTATTTGGTGAGGATAAGCCATCCTTGATGGTCATGGCGAAGTAATATTAAAATTTCAAACATAGCTTATTTAATTAAGACGATCCAAGTCCAGGCCGCCCAGATGAAGTCGTAACCAAAGAGAACGTTGAAGCTACCAGAGAAACTACGAGTATAATGAAAGCCAGGTGAATAACATTCAGGCAGATAGCAGAAATTCTGAATATTTATTAGGCGAAATATACTTGATTATTGAAAGTTAATTAGGAAACTTTGTGGCCATTTGGGTACCCCACACACCAACTGATCTACAGAGCATAACAAGATTATCTTTGTGCAAACAATTCTAAAAAGATTTGAACCTAAAAAGACTTCAATAATACCAGGTGACGACTATTTTATATTTCTTTTAATGTTCCAACCAAAGGACAAAGCCTAGTCTGGGTTGAAATGCAGATCAGCCGATTCAAGTAAAAATTCGGGGTCGATTGGGAAAACAATGATCGTGTCTTATTTCAGAACATCTGGTTCAGTGGCAAAGAGTATGTATGCTTGGTAAACAGAAGCCATGCACAACTAAACGGTACAGAGATTGTTTGGCACAATTGTTGGGCAGTGAAGAATTTAATACTGCGCTGCTGGTAGCTCCACATCGACAACGTACAAACTCAACACTTTTTGGAGGAATCTGAAATCGAAATTTTGGATCATCCAATTCATATTCCCAAGTTGGCGCCATGCGATTTTGGCTTTTTCTATTAGCGATGCCATAGTGAAAAGAGCGCAGGCTTGCGTCCGAAGATGAGCTGGGGGATATTGTGTGAGAACTCTAGTTTGATAATTTGTTTTTGCATATGCGATAGATCTAACATGAATTTAATTATTTTTTTTTATTTTGAGTGCTGTGCGAAGCATGCGGGCAGATGTAGAAACAACTGGTTGGATTTCAGAGTGATCCAACTACCAGTATTCTGTATACATTGGTTTGTATATGCATTTCGCGGTGTTTTGTAAACACAGAGAGATCGATACAGAATATTACAAATTCATTTTGCTATTTTATTAATGCATTCTACATTACATAGCTACAATTTTATCCAAAGACGTGCAATTACGTGTAGTGTGCATGTATGGAAGCCATTTACATTTTTCATGTTTCAAATGCATAATATAGCAAACCTTTTACATAATTCAGTGACTCTTATCGATCCCATGGATAAATGGAATGAATATTATACATATACAGTAAATAATGAACACAGACGACCGACATAAGTCATTGTTAAATCATGCACATATCAAATTGCTTTTATAGCATATCGTGTTGTAGAGAACGAGACAGAACTTATCAAAAGGTACGTGTGAAACTAGCTTATAAAGCACCAAGCAAATTAACACGTTAAATGTTCATGTGCAAGTAATAATAAGTGTTTTATCACTTTATTGAACAACCAATGTATAGACAACAATGATGTAATGACAAAGTTTAAAACTCGTGCTGACGACTCATTCCTAAAATTCGGCGTAGACAAAGTATTTCATACAAGTTAGTCGAAATAAACGGGTTAAATATGAAAGATAGGCGAGAACTGCCTAGCGCATGCTTTTATCATAAGGTGGTGACTATGAAAGCTCCTTTAAATTTATATTACAGATTACCCTGCGCCACATTTACACAAATAAAGATCACACACACCAGCTCATCGTACTGCTCTCTCTTTGAAAGATCATTTTCTTATATCTTCAAAACATATAATACTGTCCCTCAATACTTAAAATCCAAATCGCCAGAATCTTTTACAAAATACTATTCCAGGTTTCTGGGATTTCTTTTATACGTATTAGTTAAGTCATTGTTTTGAAACTGCGCCGTATATTTACATATCGTCCTTATATCTTATCTTATTCTTATATCCTCATATTTTAAGCTTGAATTAATATAAGATAGTTAAGTGCGTTATGCAGGAGTGGAAGACCAGCTATTCTCCTAGGAATGAAAGCTGAACTCCGCCTTTTCTGGACAGCAATTCATGTCTTTTTACCTTGTCATCAATGAATAAAGATGATTATTATTATTAAATTAAAACAATTGTAATGACATTATCTTATAGCAAGTTCATACATAAAACCCAAATACGCATGGGTATACTGAGACATGTTTAAATCATATTGAATCCTCCGACAAGAGTTACGATCAAATAAAAACAGCTTCATAAAATTATAATGACGTTCTGACAAAAAACCAACACCTGCTATCAACATGGACGGGATTACGTACGAGCCATTTAGTTAATAAAATCTGCCTATCACACACATTTGCATGAAGGATGGCGGCTTAACTGACAAAATAGCATATGGGTGATTTATTTAATTTTTGCACTCATCTATATCCATTAACCTGTATATGTGACGTGTCGGAAAAGTTAAATACTCTAACCGTGTAACCTTATATCACTCACATAGCTGATTGCTGAGGAGTTAGTGTTGTTTGCTTGTTTTTTCATCGGAATTAAATAAAACCAAATGAGTAATTAAAGAAGCTAGGGTGCATATTGAACTAAGTAGTTTGAATACTTCACCAAAAAATGAATGTGATGAATACGTACGGGATTTGAATCCACAACACATAATTTAAGCTTCGAAAATCAAAATATGCAAAAAGGGAATAAATTAGAGTTAGCACAGCATTTGAGAGAGGTTCAAGAGCTTAGGGCGAATGGACACAGCTACTGTGAGTACCGATCTACCTAATGCAATTGTATTTTTAAGTTACTTTCACGACAATATTAATTTTCAATTCCAGATAAATCATGAACATGTCGTTGCAAATGTTAAGTGCAACTTTATTTACAGCAGCTATCCCTTCACTTCTTTGCTCTTACTTCCATGTTGCTGTAGGACACGTATAAAACTTGCACGTACTGTTTCTCCATTGTTTTTCCAGTTTACAACGCAGCATGTAATGTGACCCTTTTCCAGAATTTAAACGTATTTATAATAAAAAATATATTTAAGAAATTTAGTATGAAATTGCATGAAACATAGCACTGTTACACAAACATGTCAATTCCGAGACATTTTTATCACATCGCGTGCTGCGATCGACTTGTCGGTCGCCACCACCCACTCCGCACATACGAGTAGAGCAAAACAAAATTCTAAAAAACAATTGGTCCAGTATATTCAAAAGATTCAAATGGAATCAAAGCTTGACTACGTATATTCACTTCAGGTAAACCTCTACATCTCAAACTATAGAAAATATTTTATTTCCGTTTCAATGACAAGCTTATGGGAAATACAAAATTGCAGCAATTTCCCCCAATCAATGGTTTTAAACTTTTCTAGAAGAAGTCTGAAAATGAGCACGGTGCTCTCATTCAACGTCAAAAAATGACTCAGCGATTTTATTTTCGTTGCCTGTAACGACGCTGCCGCTGGAATAATTTCCAAAACTCACAAAGTTGCTTGTTTGTTATAGAATAGCAAGAATAAGGAAATGACTCGTCGTAATCATATAACATCTGTCCACATCTCATTTAATAGGTTTTCTGTGATTACACCAAAAACCGAAAATATGCGAGTATGAAAATATGATTGGGGACTTTCTGTAGCAATCTACCAGAATGCTTTTAACAATAGAGTCCGTAAATACCCTGTAAGTATTGGAGCCATCAGACAGATCTCTGTATTTAAAGCAGAAAATCCTTGGCAAGCACCACTCGAAGCGAGCGACGTGAGACTCTCCGTTTTCGCTGAAGTGTTTGCAGCAGCAGCGACATGTATTATTTATCCCCTCATCTCCCCTTTTCCTCTTTTTTCAGAAAAAAGCCACCTCGATGTTGTCTGCCTCCGATAAAGGTGCGTTGTACGGCCGCCTCACGCACTCACGTATTTATTACTCTTTTGCACTGTCTCCTTTGTATATGACTCCCTCCTGCCATTCCGCTGCAGTGGGTTTAAGCAAAGGAGGTTGCGCTCTTGTTCAATATGTCCTCTGCCATCTTATCATTTTAATCACTTGCTTCATTACGGTTACATTCGAATCTTTAAAAGCTTTGTTCTATCCTCTCATAATTTCTAGACGAAGATAAAACAAGTTAGATACATATACAACACACATTGAACGAAATCACAGAATTCAAGAATCAGTAAAAAACATCTTTTACTTAGGAAAAACAAATCGGATTTATCAGTGTATTAAAAAAATTAGTTTCACGCACACAGATCAGGAATTTAACGGATACAGAAACAGGTTGTTGTATAATAATGTAACACCAATAACTGATCGAAAATGAATTAAATAAAAAAACTGAGTCAGGTTCACTTCTCACAGAACATAAAATTTTATACACATGGAATATCAACGCACTATTAGTGATGATTGAAATACGAACGATGTATATAAAATTTTAAGAAAGCAATGACTCCCAAAAAAACTAAAAATGCCTAAAAATTATGAACATCTCTAAGAACATCGAAAAACATAGTCTGGGTTGTTGTAGATTTTTCAGTTTTTCGTTCGTAATCACATTGCTACATAACATTTATAATTATTTTTGTTCGCCGGCGTTAAAGAAGTTTTGATCAAATTGTCATCACAATCAGAGCAGTACTGCCGATATAAAAAAAAATACATATCCCGATTTCGAAATTCTTTGCGATAAGAATGCTTGTTCGCTGGTTGACAAAGTATGAGTAAAAAAAGGAAACAGTTAAATGTATGAAAGTCAAAAGAAATGTTCAGCTTTCAAGAAATTCTTTAAAAACTCATGTGTAATGAAAACACCATTTTTACTGCTTACTATTATAATTATTACTCTGAAATTTATTTATAACAACACTTGCAACTAATTTATGACTATGACTAGAGCATTCCTCGTTGTTGACTTCGGTCTCTTCCATTCCGCCATGCTGGCGCCTATTTATGTTCAAATTGTCCAATCCACCAGAATTTTATTGTTGGATATCGAAAGATACCGATTTTCCAAAAATGTTGAACGTTCCAAAAAATTCTTCGACTGCACTCAAGCGTTACTAAGGTTAGTTACCATCTTTTATACGTTACTGGTCGTACACACAAAAACGAGTGTTCCTGGCTCGAGATTAACTATCTGGAATTGCTGATCGTGACTGTAAATTTCTTTGAAACAATAAAATTACCTCATTTTAAGTACCTGTGATTTCGGAGCAATGTGATATTTTCAAAGGAATTTGTGATCTTAGATCAAGAGATCCCCTTTTGTGTATATACGTATGACAGTTCGATATTCACCATCAGCTTGTCCAGTTGTGCTGATGAGACACAAACAAAGCGGAAAGTACAACAGATATACCAGAATACAGAAAATAAAAAAAATGCTGCAAAAATCCAATCTGAGCAGATATGCATTTAAGAGTGAAGTGTGTCAAGTTCCGAAGACTATAAGATCTGCTCCAGGTCACACCGTCTTGACTATAAAGAAAGAGTTTCATGTACTTGTCGACGCATCCAGCTGTATTCTTGCCCCTACAACACATAACTTTTCAAGTCAACTCCGATATAACGTTAGAGTCTTAATAATTCAATAACGTACGTCACTGGAATGTTTTCTCGGGAATTATTGAAAAACTTCCCTGCTAGACTGTTCCCGAGGGACCAATGGGAATGGAATATTGTAGTAGGTTACTCGGGATGTGTGCCTCCAAATTTATTCATAGTTTCTTTCATTGTCTAAAGTTGTTTCGTGTGTGCCTGCATCTTATCTTGGGATGAGGGGATTTACTTGCGAACAACATGAATATTGGATAGATCTGAAAATATATAACTGAACCATAACAGGTTAGCAGACTTGGACATTTCGTTTATTTTACTTTATTTTATAGAGTGAAGTATGGTGATTGAACATGTTTGAGCTTCAGACAGTCTCTGGATGTTTTCGTTCTTGCAAGGACACTCATGGGAACCTAGACGAGTCACCTAAGTCAACAGATTTGAAAAAATAATACTTTTTGTGTATTCATTATTTATCATAATATCAGAGCTTAATTTTGTCATCGCACCGTTTTGAACTGCTTCGAAATTGAAAAAAAAATGTAAAATATTAGAGATGCTGCCAATAATATGCTTTAGTTTAGGTCTTAGACAAAGAAAAATTCTTAGCTAGGCAACAGCATATCATTAATTTGTCTGGATGACTGTATTCGAAGGTCCCTGATGAGAAATTCCTAGGAACTAGGAAAATGTCAGATATTAATATTAGTGACTGATAACAGCTGATAGACACCTTTATACAACAGATATTTCCAAGAGAATGTTTAATTTGGAATTTGCCATTTAATTCAATCTTACATTTCTTTAAGTTTCTTTTCTATCCGGACACCATGAGTACTCGGCAATCACGCAGGTTTGTGGAAAAAAGGTTCCAACAAAAGTTTCAGGATATCAAATAAGCAATTTGTCGATAACCTCAAATATGATCCAATTAATGACCTTAGAGGTCATTAGATGTTCAATATTGAAAATCAAATAGCAACCACCATTTTTGAGAGCAGATTTGTATACGTATACATTTATTCCATTCATCTCAATTCATTTTCATTAAGTGGTCATAACTGACCTCCTGTGAAGGAAGGAAAGTACATCACCTAGAAAATTTGTCAACCCTTTACGTTTTATTTTTACGAATATCCGAAAATTGCCCTTAACTTCAAGAATGCCCTATATAAGTACCTCAGAGGTTATTTGGAGGTCAAATTTGTAAGCTCAAATAGCAGGCACCATATCACATGAGTCTGCTGGTAAAAATAGTGGTTGCTATTTGAGCTTATAATTTTGACCTCCAAATGACATCCAATTACATTATCTAAAGTATATTTGAGGTTAGCGACGAATAACTTTCAGACACTTTTGTCAAAACCGTTTTTCAAAAATAATGCATGACTTCCGAGAATTCAGGGTGCTCAGGGATTTAATTGATGATAATGTATTATTATATCATCGTAATAATCACAATCGTAGATCCATCAGAAAGCTTATAGACATTTGGTATTAATTCCTTATTTCTTTGCAGGTGATACTGTCATGTACTGATTGAAACTGCACTGGAGAATATTGGTACGTATTTACTGAACATAATATGTACAAGCCATTTCATACTAATAGCACAAAAGAAATATATTTTGGAGTGTTATTTAAGTATCACAAAAATATAATTTCTGTTTGCCTATGCGTTGTCTGTAGGCCCACGAATTCTCGATACTTCTAATACTCAGAAAGCACTACTCGGATTCTGAAATTATAATAATCTGACTAGAATGCTATACAGGAATTATAAATTTCATATTTCGTTACAGGCCTCAAAATAGCATACATGGAAATACCAGTAATAAAAAGATGCAAACTTTCTTCCATAGTTCGTACATTTAATCACTGTATCTCTCTGGCCACCTCAAATAATGTAAACAACGCAGATGCCTCCAATGCATCCAAAAAACAGACCAATATCCTTAATCTTTATTACCTCATTGGTACACAATTGTCATTTCGCGCAATTTTGAAGATTTAATGTTTAATAAGCAAATATCAATACTCTCAAGTGAGATATACGGCTAATTTCTGTTATATTTTCTTCTCAACCTGAAGTTAACGTTTTTGAGATGCAACATGCAAAGTACTGAGTCAATCCTCTTGAGTCCATTTGTTTATCATCGACTATTTTAGAATATCAGAGGGAGATTACCCAGCACCTTTTTGTTATTTTTCATAACATAAACAAAAAGAATGTTTCCCTACCATAATAACTTCCAGGACAAGCTTACAGAACCTCCCCAGGCAAGAATCATAAAAAAATGTTAACATGAATGCTTTGCTACTTTGTGTTATGAATAACTCATCTGTATTCGGTTACAAAGTCAATTTAAAAATAATTTGTTGCCGGCCGCAATCTACAAACAAAAAACATCTTAAAACCGCCCGGCGTACTTATCTCTTCATCTAGATGGATTTACGCCAAGAATGTCATAACCAGATGGTGAAAAAATGATGAGCTATTTATAGTCGTCACCTTTCGAAGCAGTGGCGAGACAAATGAGAGGGAAGTGCTTTTTGACGCGGTTATCAGACCTGTTCAGTCCGTCAGAATGTTGTCAAAGATTCTTAGTTCAAAGCGCATTGAAGTATTTTTTATTACTTGTCAACGACTTTTGATTGACTCGAGTTTACAAAGCGAACGTTTTCGGCGCTTCCCACTACGACTCCTAAGACTGTTTGTTGTCTTACCACTCTCTCACCTTCAAATGAAACTCACTGGCACAACCTTACTACTCCAGGTACAAAATTTGTGGGAATGGATCTAATGAATATATCGATTTCTTGTAAAATTAAACAAGAGAAAAGGTATACGATTTGTGTAACACGAGCGCCTGTATTAAATCAAGAAATACTTCATATATCACCTGGTTTAGGAACACTATTTTTTTCATTTGATCACGGACACAAAATTTGCGACTACTTTGTAAATAATATAACCAAATTAGAAACAAATATCTGAGAAAAAACGATATATCGGTTGTTAATTAGGTGAAAGTTAAAACAATTCTTTGATTAACTCCCACTGTAAACATATCTTTCTCTTTTTGTTGAGAAAAATAATGAAAATTATCCTAATAGCGACACCTGCTTTTAAGTTGGTTAATATAAAAAATAATAATCTGTCACTTTTCTGTTTAACGCAGAGTATTTAATCCAGTCAAAATGAAGGTAAAATAAAATTGCAGAAGAAGAGTACATGAGAGTCCACAGATAACTAGGTCTAGTAAACGGTGACTCAAGGAATAAAAATACTTCTACGGCTTTTATAGATATTTGTATTCTCTACAATTTTTGTATAAGGCATTGTTGTGGAATCTCCTTCCCTTTAAGAGGAATATGATAAAACCTGATATTTTTGACATTTAAACTAAAATAAAACAAGGTTAATATATACGAGTATATATATAAGGTCTTTCACATTTCACCACGTGCAACAGGCATACGGTGATAAATGAAATTTTCTTTCCCCATAATTTAGCTTTTAGTTTTTAATAACTTGATTACTCTTTCCAGTTTTTTATCTATTCGGGTTTATTGTAGCGCATAGCTATGTATTCCGTCTTTAGCAACAAACCCAATGTGTCCGGTCTTTTGTTTTCATAATCGTAACAAGTGTTCTAATCCACGCGTTTGTTCTAAAACACCCTTTAGCAGCAACCTCACCGACGACTCCTGAAGATGACAACATAGTTTGTCGAAAGCTTGAGAGATATTTCAGTCAAAAGAGTTCACTATGCTTCAAGTTTTACCAATTCCCAATAAACAATTTAATTGTATTTTTTGCCCAATTGGTCGTAGGCAATGGCAATGATTACTGCTCTTATATATATATAGTAAAATAATGGGCAAATTCCGCAAAAAGAAGGAAAGTGAATTCGAGCAGAAAATAGGATAGGTAACCCGAGCAACACGTATTTCTTCTTGTTGGCTTCATCAGGCCCGAAACGCATGCATATATGCAACTACAAAAGTAGATACACATGCCCACACATCCGGATACAGGTGTAACCTGAGAAAACGAAGATGGAGAGCGAAAGAAATTGGCACACGAAGTCACAAACAAGAGCCAACTTACACATTGCAAATGTGAAAATGATGAAAATTGTTATCGAATCGAAACTAATAAGAAATAGAGAAGCGCAGGTCTTTGGGCAACATCAGTAAAATATCAAGATATATAAATGATACGTTGTCACAATTTTGTGGTTACTACTAATAACCTACGAATAGATCATAGATACTTATAGACACGAATGCTTTACTTTTTCGTTGATCCCTTTCAAAATGTATGTGGTACTCCACTGTTTACGTCATCTTGGATAATGTACGCATAGTGCAGCTTATTCCTTCCTGTCGATTAATATTTGTTCATTCTAAAAGTGTCTTCGCGCCTATTTATACATCCTCCTAATCGTTTGGAATCGAGCCCGTTTGTTATACACCTGCAACGATTATATTTTATGTGTAAATAATTTAAGTTAAGCTCATTCACTCTGTAAAACTTAATTCAGTCAATTTGAATTTAACGTAGATGCGCAAGTAGTCACGTGAGAACGATGAAGTTTTACATACAACATAATAAAGATGAAGGAGTTCTGTGTTCGCTTGTTTAAATGTCAGCAAGTACCAAACAGCAATGGAAATTGAAATCTTATGACATTCTCATACTTTGCAAATTCTTTTTATGCCAAGTAGAAACATTTTAACTAGCTACGGCAGACTCGCCCCTTATAGGCCTATTTTGCATAACAACGTGTTGTTAGGAAAATCATAAAAATATGCATAAAAATTATTTAGCTATTATTTTGAAGAAAGCTAGGTGGAACTACCGCACAGTAATTTGAATTTAAAATGAGTATTGCCTAGTAATTGCGATGTTATGTACTGTTAATTGCTATTGAAATTTTGTTTAGCTACCCGTTTAACAACAGCTCAAATAAATCATTGCAGCTATATGTCTACTCGTATAAGAAAATACTATAAACAGTAGCTCAAGAAACAGTAGAGGTACTTGAAAAAGCCGTTTACCGTGAGGTAAGACAACACAGTTCCTGGTTCAGGTTCAGGTTCAAGCTAAGTTGAATGGTCTATTTATTAGCTTAATAAAATAAAGGTTTCTGACGAACTAAGAAAATTAATCATTCACTTGCCTTTAAAAAGCCAAAATGCTTCCCAAATTGCTGACAGTGTTAACAAATCGAGGTATACAGTTCGAAATATTATCAAATTGTATAAAACAACAGGATCTGTGGCCCAAAAATCCAGTTATTCCAGCTCGCGTTATTCCAATACCAACTTAAGAGCCTTAAAACGGGTTATCAAGGGAAATCTGCGTTCAAAAGTAACTTATCACAAAGCTGCCCAAAAACTGGGATCCAAAACTTACAACGTAGGCTTAAATTATTGTTTTATTATTCGATTTTAATTCAGAAAAACAGACTAGCGTAAGCCAAAGAACACAAATTATCGTCTCCGAACCAATGGAACTCCATTATTTGGAGAGATGAAGTATGCGTTGGTGATAGTAGGAGTCGTGTCATAAGAACTGAAGAAGGGTTTCCGTTCGATTGTCTTAAAAAAAGTTTCCGACTCCTGTTAAACTTCAAATTCGTTTTCTTTGGCGTACTTTTAGTCACAATAAACACAATTTTCTAATCGCACGAAATCAAATCAAAAGCTGGTTAGTAGTATGTTGCATGTTCTATCCCACATGATGATGTTAGAAACTGAAACTTGTGTGAATAACTCACTTTAGCGGAGATGTTAATAACAAATAGGCATGAACTTGTATAAAGCGTTTACACCTGGTATAATAAGTTCTTAAATGAATCAGGGATCAAAACTGGAGCCGCCAGAAAAAGTGTGCTCCTATATACATATTGAACTATAATCAGTACAGTAGCAATCTAAACTCTTTACAAATACAAATATTATTCATAAGAACAAAGCACAAGAAACCTTCATCATATACCTCCTCGCTGTTGGTAGAATCAAAGCTTTTGATTGTAAAAAATTACTTTGATATAACGTTATATTAGAATTCTATAAAAATAAACATTCGACCATTTGCAATAACTGTAAATAACACTAGAAATAAAAATCAATAAATAATCATTGCAACACCAAAAAAGGAAATAAAGTTGAACTCATTTATATAGTTAAGTCCAAAATTACATCATACGTTACCAACATATCTTAAAAAAGTCAAATATCAGTATGAGAAATAGATTTATACGAGGCTATAGAATAGTGATATGAGCATAATGTAATTTAGGAAAATATATAAAGCAATTATTCCACATTTTTTGTTGTTTCAATTAATAGTATTAGAACCACTACATGGGATGTGATCCTTGAGAGCAAGCATCTTCGACCCTTGTCTCTCTCTCTAGCTATTTAACAGAATACAAACAAAGTAGATCTCTTCAATGAATCAGACTATTATCCTTAATATTTGTTGATTATTATTCGCTTTATACATATAACACATCCTACATTATTTTAAAAAAAACTTATACTCCATAAATAGAGTGAACCTTGAAAATAAAAATAAGGTAGTTGCAACGAATTGTCTTCATTCACTATATTCTCAAAGAGAACAGCGAAATAGGTAGTATAAGATACCATCCTTAAGAAGGAAGTTCTTCCAGCCTTGCAATCGTACAACCAAATAAGCGATCTTCAAAGGCAGCGCTTCATTTCCTATCTAAGCAGAGGCATTCATTTTCTCACAAAATACGAACGGCAAGTTGGAGCTCATCCCAATCAAGCAGCCAGCATCCGTAATAACGATCGTTCTCCCGTTATAGAAACAAATTCCTCCTTACCTTGAAAAATTGGATCCATTAAGAAAATACCGCGATGTAACCGCAACATATTTGAGTACAGTGCTGTATCTATGACAAGCAACATAGCAGGCTCCCAGCACCCCATTTACCAAACGCTTTAAATTCTTATCATTCACGAAAATCTTCCATAAGATATTATAGTCCACTTTCATTACGCGAAAGTACTAGGAGCAATTATTTCTGAAAAATTTCTACTACTACGCGGAGCAATTATTTTCGAAAAATTTCTACTACTACGCCCACAACTGACCCCACAAAGCGGTTAAGTTTATTATTTGCTGATTGAGTGAATGTGCAACATGTTTTTATTTTCAATAACCATTCGTGCTTTTTACCCCTTAGCTTTTTGAATAGTTGGTATTATTTTTACTGTGTAGCTGTCATTGTAAGAAATCATTTTAAGATATTGAACAGTACAAACCTCTTGATATGATACCCATTTGAAATTTACTTTCATCTAGGTATTGTTAAGATTTGAGTTTTGGCTCTTTGGTAAACCAGAATATCGATAGAAATAGTAGTCTCTATTGTAGTCAAAATCTTTAGAGTAGATATTACCAAGGACAATCCATTTTTGACAGTTTGCATAATATTTATCGATTGACGTTTTTGAAAATCATAAGAGTTGCGATATTTAGAAATATGTTTAACGATATATGCTTCCAATTTAGAAGACTTTACGGGAAGGAAGAATCAATGTATGACATGCGAAGTGAGTAGACGTTTGTGTGATGCTCCCGAAAAAGTTATGTGTTTCGCCTGGAAACTATAGTTGTTTTTGGCTGAAATTAAGCAAGCTGCTATTGTAAATTTTCAAGAGGATTAATTGAGAAATAACACCATCATCGATTATTGTTAGAAACATCTATTCTGGTCTATCAAAAGGACTACCACGTCGATAATAATGTCAACGAAAACAAGACAAGGACAGCTGTTGTCTTCTAGCGATAGTATAAATGAAGAGCTAATCACTAGAGTTTGTAAACAACAATCCATTTTCTTATTGGAACAGCTTGATTTACAAAGCTCGAATCTAGCATGAAAACTTTCACCACCGCCGTTGCGGAAAATTCTTCAAAAATTTGTCATCTGGAAACTAAGCTAAAGTATACTGAACGGCAGCAAAAATTGAATAACATTCTGCTTTACGGTTTGGAAGACTTCTCTAGAGCCTAGAGAAAAAGGCACTGAAATGGTTTGAGACCAATCTAAAAACAGAAATTAACTCGAGTGAAATCGAGAGGTGCTTCAGGTTAGGTGGGTTCAAAGATGATCCATGTCGTCCCATTCTTATTAGATTTCTGTCTCATACAACCAAAGCATATTTTCCAAAAAGCACCTACTGAAAAGCTCTCCGGATATATGGAAGAAGACTCGTCTCTCTCGGCAAAATATATGCTTTGGTCAACAATCAGAAGAAAATTATTACTGCGACAGATGTGTGTTGAGGGAGTGAGTGCATTGCTTTATCATGTTTATTAGCCAAAAAATATGTCCCCAAGGTTGTTATTTATATTCTGTAGTGAGAAAAAGTTGTTCTCTTAATTTTCTATAACTCTCTTAGGGAAGCGTCACTGTTTAGTTTTGTATTTTATTTTATAAGTATATTCTGTTGTCATCTGAAAGTGATGAGGCTGTTTAGCTTCTGCTACATTAATGTTACGCTTATTTAATATCTTACCTAATTTAGAAATTTCATAATCCAAGAGGAGTATGATATTATCGGAATTTGTGAAGCTTGGTTAACTGCTGATATTTTGGATTCTCAGTTACATATTGACGGATTGAGGAAGGGTAGAGGTGGTAGAGGTGGGGGAGTAGGATTCTATGTTTCGGGTCGGATAAAACTCCAAATTATGGATGTTGCTCCCTGTGATTCAGTTGAACAACTATGGATACAGATTAGACTTCATAATACTTTGTTTGCATTTGTACACTTTATAGGCCGCCACACTCAAGTTTTACTAATTTTATCACCAATCTTGAAGACAACTTCACTAATTTATTACCATCTCACAAAATTGTATGTGGCGGGACATAACATTAACTTATTGGAATTGGAGGGTGCATTTTATACACAGTTTAGCAATTGGATTGAACTGTTTAATCTCAAATCATTGAAGTCCTACACGCATAACCAGAACAACGCGTACGCTTTTGGATGTCATCCTTGTTCCTGAAGAACTAAATATTTCCTCCAGTGGCGTACATGATGTTAGTAATTTTTCAGATCACTTTGCTGTTTCTTGTGCACTGCAATTTACTAACACCTCTTCAAAAGGTAAGACTTTTTTTGATTACACAGATACAGAGATTTTAAAAAGGTGACATCTGCAATAAATCAAAGCGCATTTATTCGGTTGAAGTTTTTGTTTCCAGATCGCCATATTCTTCCAATTAGATTAAAGATTATCCTCACTGACCTTCTAGTTTTGTCCCTATTCAATTACGATGTCGTGTGTGGACTTAACGAAGATGGATTACCGAGGAATTCAGAAAATCCAAAAGGCGTGTCTCAGGTTCATTTTTGGCATCCGCAAGTTTGACAGGGTATCACACAAGCTAGAGGGAATTGGTTGGCTCAATATGGCTTCCAGAAGAAAATTTGATTCAGCAGTATCATTCCATAAAATTGTTACTACCAAAACGCCTGCTTATTTATGGAATAGGATAAAATTTAGGCACGACGTCCATAATTTAAACTTTCGCAGTAACTTCCGTATCTCTCCCCCTCTACATCGAACTTACATATTTGAGAGATCTTTTACATTTAATAGTTATAGAACATATAATGATATTCCCTTCCATTTTAAGAACCTATCTTGCAGATCATTCGAAGTCCACTAGAAAAAGTATCTATTATAAACTGAAAAATGAAATGATGTACGCATATATTGATTAACATTATAATAAACAATTAATGTGGCAGAAGTAATATCCTTTGTCACTATTTTTCTATATTTTTGTCTATTTAATCTCAACCATTTATATTTTTTCTTCCTCAACTTTGCTTAAAATTCTCACGGTATAATGTTCATTATTTTTGCCTCAATCAGGTCAACACTTGTATCAGTTTTCTTCTGTATGTTGGCCCTTTTTGCAATTACATTTATTATTTAAATGAGTTACTGTAATTACTAGTTGTAATTGTGAATAAATTTGTTTATTATTATTATACGTAAAATATTTTTGGATGTGAGAATCTTGAACTAGATTTCTGAGGAAATTGTGTATCGTAACAAAAATTGTGGAACGTTATACAGGGTGCGTTTTTAGTGTGGGCGAGGTCGGTAATCCCGTTATTACGCATTGTGTATAAAAAACTGAATACAAACATTGAAGCCGAAACAGTATCCTCTCGAGTTAGATAATAAACTGGTGGACAGTTGCTTTGCAACATGGAAAAATTTACTCAAATTCAAATCTCGATATTTTCGAACGCGGAGGTATCACCCGGAGGATCTCGTAGGGGGGGCCAGAATGTGTGTATGTTGCATGCACACGTGTTCCCTCGTCAGAGTCCGTGTGGCGTTCCCCGTTTCCCCTGTTTCCCCGATAGCACCACTGTACCCATGGGTGTTTAGGCCTTAGGCCTTCGTGGTAGTTGGAGTATAAAAAAAGCTTTTTGCTGAGTTTTGTAGTCATTTCTATTGCTAATTAAGGAATTATGTATTTTATGTAAAGATGGAACCTGTTAGCTAAATGTAACCGTCCGTCCATCTACGGCGTCGCACAGTGCTCCATTTATGAGAAAACCTGGCAAAGTTTCCAAAAATAGTGTAAAAGAATGTGGATGTGCATTACCTGTTTCAAAGTACTTAATCGCTATGCGCCTCTCATGTTTATTGGCAATATTCAACACAGTACAAGTTAAGCAGCGAACGAAGCAGACCAAAAACCTCTTATCAGAGGTAGCAGGATGATGGAAATACCACAGCACGGGTGCCATCTACACCAGGACCAGTCACTGTGAACAATGAATAACTATAGTAAGTTGGAACTACAAGTTACAGTTCTCTTTAAAGGCCGGGTCACCTCTATGAGCATTAGATGCTGGCTGTTATTATTTTGCTCTGGTTTCATTGGGTGTCCTACCTGCACACTGCTTATGGTTACCAATATCCATGATCGGTGCTGTACACGATTGATTTGATAATTTTGGTAGATGATATTTGTGCTGAGGAAGATGTGGTATACTGGAAAAAGAAAGATATGCCTAATGGACATTGTGTACACTATCTGGGAGATTTAAAGAATATAAGGTTACGGAATTCTTCTGTGTTGAATTCTAGAAAAGGAGATATTTGCTCATTGAATCTCTAACCAGAATCGAACATGGATGCGGCACTGACTTGAGCGCTGCTACTATATCGACGTTTCTATCTAATGCGGAAAAGGTAAACGATCGTTCCATTATTGGCAACAGGGTAACTCTAAACCGTCGGTAAAGTGTGCTTTATGTCCAGCATTGTTAAATAATAGCGGTCGATCAGTATAAGCGATAACAAGAAAGGTCGGACGGCCTCTCAGATTCAGAACCGCCCGATCCGTCTTCGAACGTTTTATTAACGAGGACGCTTTTAACTTTGATTAGTGTTATCTCCGCTCCAAGCTGGCATTAGCTTTTATGTTTTTTTTGCATCGGCTAAACTAGACTACGGTTGTGAAATCAATAAAGTATAAGGACAGCTGGTTTATTCGTGATTTCTGAGCAGAAGAATGGAAATGATAATTCATCAAATTGTCCGAGGAAGAACTGAGAACAGCAAAGACAACCATAGGAAAATGAATCTAACTTTCTTTCGTGTAACCAACTTTCATCCGCTTTAACCAAATGCTCGTTACGTCTTTTCGATCGTTCTTATGACGTCACAGCAAAGCCTGGTTAACAACGGTTATAGTTGAACCTAAAACCGTACTATGGAATACGTTTAACAGTTGATCATTTGGCGGATCTTCCGCAACGAAGTATCAGTCACTAATGGTGTCTGTCGTAACATTATTCCTAACAGACAAGAACTCGGACTTTGAAAACCTACAATAGATGCAAGAATAAGATAGAAAAGGAATGAACAAATTGCGAGAAAACATAGTACCAAGCTAAAGAAGAGATTTTTATGTATCTTTGCTAAATCTTTCAACGTAAATGTCGGAAATAGCGAAAATGGTTAAGCAACTCATTGTTCCCTGACCAAAGGCATGTTTTTTCTACAACAACTTTAAAGTCTGCGTCTCCTAAATAAAACTTTATGAGGCATGGAGATTTCAACAGTTTCAACATCACTCATTTTCAAACCAATTAGTTACTGATCCTTGGTATAACAGATTAAATCGGAAAGACGGAATTAAATATATTTTTGACAAACATGCACCCGTGAAAATTATACTTGTAAACAAACCTTTTGCTTCTTGGTTTACACCTGATGGCAAGGCACTCAAGAAGCAAAGAAATAGAGCATTAACTCAATTCAAAATTGATAAATCTGAGAAGTCGTGGAATAATTATTCAGAACTGAGGAATAAAAGTTTGGCCAAAGTCAGACATGAAAGAAAAGTATACTTCACTTTCCATACCTTTTAGAAAGGGCTGAAATCAGTGCGTGTAAAAGACCAAAACAACGAATTTCCTGTCCGCTTAAAAGATCCATTAGAGATAAACAATTACTTTTGTTCGATTTTCAATAAGAACACTAGGTCTTGTAAACATACAATTGGACATTATAGAAAATATCGTGTATTGAAGGTGAGTTCAATTTGAAGCCTTAAGCTTGAAGAGTTATTTTCAATGTTCCACTTATTAAAATCAACTGCCTTAGGAACTGATGGTTTATCCCTTAGAATGGTTAAGTAATGTTCTCCTATAGTATGTATCTCCATTAAACATATAATAAATACCTATTTAGAAAAAAGTGTGTTTCCAAATTCGTGAAAAAAAGCTCTTGTGTTACACTTACCAAAAACTAATAATCCAACTTCATTCTCAGATTTAAGGTATACATATATTAGTATTTTACCTTTACTCTCACCATTATTAGAAAAAGCAATGTATATCCAAATTATTCAACTCAGAACTGGCCGATACGATCGCTCCTTTGTCCTGAGAGTGTCGAGATTGTGGAACAATCTACGAGAGGAAGTTTTTCCCAGTGCTACTAACCTTAGGCAGTTGAAAAATCGGATTAACAAAATTTATTTGGGATCCTCATGGCAGCCGTGGTGTTCTAGTATATTTAGCTTCTGCCTGCGCGGCTGCTTCGGTATAAAAAAAATCTATGATTTTATTTTAGAAGCTAGTATATTACAGCGATAAACTTTAGTTTCACAAAACTTTATAACATCGCTGCAGTATTATTGGATCTAACCTACATTGTTAAAGCCTGGGACCACCAACAAGTGACACCACTTTCTTTCACCAAGGCATTTGATACTATGAACTACGAACGATACCTAAATGCAAATCTTGTTTCTGTAACAACTTCGTTGAAATTGTTAAGTAGCTTCCTAACAAATAGGTTTCAGGGTGTCGTTCTTGATACAGGCTCTTCACCTAAATGTTTGATTTCCTGGGGAGACCACGAGGCTTAGTACCTGGACTATTGTTTATTTTCGATTTAAACAAAATTGTAAATTACTTCAATATGCTTTGATCACAGTAATATGAATACTGCTGAATTTCAGATATCAGAAGATTTGAAAACTATTGAAACTTATGCCGCCGAATATAACCTTAAGTTAAATCCGTCTAAATCTAAAGTATTGTTTTTTTCTCCCAAGGAACTTAGAAGTTATATTAAAACTAACTTCTTTATAAGGTTTAATGGCAATGTTATTCAAATTGAGGAATCAGCCAAAAACTGGGTATTTTTTAACGAGAATGTTAAGTGCACACCTGACGTAAATAACATCGCTACAAGTTGCTATGTTATCCTACGTCAAATATATCTTAACAGACAAATACTTGATTTTAGTTCTAAAAAAATTCATTGCAAAACTATGATAAAGTCAAAAACCACTTAATGCATCCATTTTTAGATTCTATATCTGTGAAACGTTTGCAAAAAATACAAAATTCCTGTTGTAAATTAATTTTTAACCTATGAAAGTATGATCACATTAGCTCGTATTGTGAACAATAGAACAAACTTATTTAAGTTTAACTTATTATGTTTTGTGCACAAAGTTATATCCACACCATTTCCTCAGTTTTTAAAAGACAAGCTAATACTTTGTGGTTGTACCCACTCAAAAAATATTCACTTTGTAAATGCGTTAACCATGACTCTGTACAAGACATCATTTTTCCGTAAGTGCTTTATTTATAACTCCATTATATTAAACAATGCATAACCACCGCCTAGGAAGCTTCTGAACGTCAATAATTTCGAAAAAACAAGTCAAGAAAATAATTTTTGAACAAGAAATTTAAAAACAATCATCACACCTCATTTCTCTAAATTATGAATATGAACTACGAAACTCCTTTTAAAGCAATTTTGATATCATAGGTGGATTTGTGTTATTTTATATAATACTACTATTTAGTAGGTACTGTGCTATAATTTTCACATTTTATGGTATTTATATATTTTTTATGGTAATTTTTGTCAATGGTTGAGTGCTTGATTAGCTAGCTATAAGCTAAACTTCGTCCTAAATAAAGACGATTTATTATTATTACTCGTAAGTCGTTAAACTTCATTTCTCATCAGAATTTACATTTTGGTTTGTACATAATACGTGAAAATACTTGTACATAAGAATAAGTGAAATTATTGTATTTCATGATCTTTTATTCACAGTCAAAAAGTCATCAATTAAAGTTGTGATTCCACACCGCATTTTCCACTGACATTCTCTGATTATCGGTTAAAAAACGTCACAGCATTGACCAGCATCAAACATACTTAACAAGGTTAAATGAATGAAAAGATGACTCTTGTTTTAGAAAGTCAACAAATGTTTGACTGGTAATAATAATATGATAGTTTTAAGTACTAAACTACACCAGTACGATGTATCATTTTGTAGACCAACACACTATTTGCGATGAAGTAATTGAACTACTTTATGAAGAGAATGAAAATGACCCCCCTAGAGGTTGAGAGTACTCAATTTTTCAAAGTGCAGTGTAGATTTCGATAAATTCGGTTAGACCTCAAGCAGTTAGCATGTCTGATAGTAATCCAAGAACAAGAAGGCGACACACAGACAGGACAGAGCGTCGGCCGTTAGCCGTTTGCAGTTGGACTGTTCGATTTCGAGGAGAAGCACAACGAGCACTTTTGTCCTCTCGGACCGTCCCATTTATAAACGGCGATGGCCCGTGAAAAATTCAAACGGCTCCTTTCTAGATAACAGCTCCGACTTCTCCGGATATTATTAAGTACGGGGTCACTGCATTTGTAGTTGGCACAGTAACGACGTGTGTCTGTATGTTTGTGTTTGATGTGGTCATATTAATGCAAACGTTGCTCATGTCCAAAAATGTAATTTTCTAATACAGTAGAACTCCAATTATCCGAACTCCGACTATCTGAATCGCCGATTATCCGAATCACTTTAAATTTGTCCAAAGTCCGCGGCGTCAGTGTAGGCACAACAACACGTGGTATGAGTCCCCACTCCAGTTCCGGCACATTGCAGTCACGGCGCACCAATATAGTCAGTGTGCTATTGACCTTGCTCGAGGACGCTACTCTTTCGCTACGGCTTACAATACTATTGTACTGTATTGTTTTTCACCATGGCTTCGAAAAGAAAACGTGTTGTGCTATCGTTAGCGGACAAACTGAAAATTATAGAGCAACTCGATAAAGGTGTAACGGGTAAGAAGTTGTCTGAGATTTATGGTGTTGGACAAGCAACAATTTGTGACATTAAAAACAGTAAGTCAACACTTTTAAACTTTGTTTCGGTGCTTGAAAATGAAGATGGAAGTTCCTCCAGGAAAACAATGAAGACAGCAACCAACAAAAATTTGGAAGATGCCGTGTTTAAATGGTTTTTGCAGCAACGTTCTATGGGAAATCCGATTTCAGGTCCAATCCTTTGTGAAAAAGCCAAAATCTTAGCAGAAAAGCTTGGTTATTCATCTTTTAAGGCTAGTAACGGCTGGCTAAGGAACTTTAAATTCAGGCATGGTGTACGCGAGTTAGATTTGGCTGGTGAGAAGCTTTCAGCAGACTCTGCAGCTGCTGAAAATTTTATTGAAAAATTTAAAACTGCAGCAGAATCCTATGATCCGGAGTTTGTTTATAATGCCGATGAAACTGGCCTTGTTTGGAAAGCATTACCAAAAACCACTTTGGCTTCTAAAAGGGAATCTAGTGCCCCTGGACATAAGGTCAGTAAAGAACGTGTTACAGTGCTTAACTGTGCCAACTCCACTGGAAATCATAAACTACCACTTCTTTTGATAGGACAATCAAAAAATCCAAGAGCATTTAAAAACGTAAAAAAACTTCCACTCTTCTACAAAAGTCAACCCAAGGCCTGGATGACTGCAGCTTTGTTTACCGAATGGTATGATGAAGTGTTTATTCCTGAAGTGAAAAAGCACCAAAAATCGGTGGGAAAAGAAGGCAGTAAGGTGCTTTTAATTGTTGATAACGCACCCACTCATCCTACAGCAGAACTGTTGGAAAGAGAGAAAGGGCAGTTTAAAACGACGTTTTTGCCTCCCAATGTTACAAGTTTGCTGCAACCCATGGACCAGTCTGTTATTGAAACAATGAAGCGCCATTACAGAAGGCAACTGCTGAGAAAACTGCTGATCGAAGGTGCTGAAGATGAAGAATTGGTTTTGGCAAATCATAGCAAAATAAATTTAAAGGACTGCTGTTACATGGTAGCGGAAGCTTGGAGTTTGGTTACGGCAGTGACGCTAAGACGTGCGTGGAATAAACTGAAAGGCCTACCGTCTGAGAAGAACAAAAAAAAAGAATCTGAAGAAAATGAGAAACAAGAAAATGGAGAGGATGAAGATGATGAAGATGCGTTGTCACTAGAGGAAATAAGAAAAATGATTGTAAAAATTCCTGGTTGTACAGAAGTAAGTGCTGAAGATGTAGGAGAGTGGATGGCTTGTGACACGTCTGACCCTGGTTTTCAAATTCTCAATGACGATGAAATTGTTGAAAGTGTGAGAGAAGATGTTGAAGTGGAAGTGGGAGAAGAACTTTCTGCTGATGTTGAAGTAGACGCTGGACCATCAGCTAGTGAAGCATTTGCCGGCCTCGAGACTGCTTTGAAGTGGATGGAGCGTCAGCCCGAGTGTGACCACTTGCAACTGCTCACCGTCAAGCGAATGCGTGACCTGGCTGCCCGAAAACGGATGAAGAACGCAAAACAGCTTACATTGACGGAGATGTTTAAAAAACAATGATTTTTATTTCTAAACTTGTACATATGTATGTACGTACATACATTTTATGTATTTTATGTATGTATTTATATTTAAAACATGTGAAAATATCATGTTTCTTTCATTTAATTCAATAAAAAAAATAGTGCAATATCAAAACGTAGCATTTTTCTCTCCAATGGCAATTTTTAAAAAAAAAATCCGATTATCCGAATATTTGATTATCCGAATGGGTCCCGGTCCCCATTAATTCGGAAAATTGGAGTTCTACTGTAGTTGTCTTTGTTTTGCGTGCTGGAAGCGGTAGATATTTCAATCAAAATTATCACAATGACACCACAAAAATTATATTCCATTCCGAAAAAGTCTGAGAAGCCTCTCGGTGAAGAAAAATCGTGGACATAGGGTAATTAACTGCTTCAAAAGTATTCAAAAATGAGATCAGATCAGAAGATCCCAGGGCTGCCAGACATTACTTGCTTTCTCAAAGACAAAACTTGGTACATGGATGGTAAGATGGATGATGGTATGATTTACAGACACCAGGAGAGAAAGGCGAGTCAAAATTCTCATGCCTGACGTTTATACCGTGAAAGCTGGATAAATGGTACAATGTTCAAAATTATATAAAATACACACAACTGTGTGACAAGAACAAGTTAAAAACAGATTAAAAATTTTTAAAACATGAAAGCATTACATCGTGAAGCCACTTGATGTATTGCACAAAATGGTGGGCATGGAATAATATTATACTATAATATTTTCACCATGTTACTGGGTGTTTCCCTCATCCTGAACGTAAACAACAATTAGCAACATCCTCACATACTACTCTCCTGATGATGATGGCAAAGTCCATTGAAAGCTAGAGAGAATAAGAAAAGTATAAAGAGTCCTCTTTGCTTAACATTTTTGTCGAAGTACCCAACAAGCTTTAATTTTTCACCTATATATATATATATATATATATATATATATATATATATATATATATATATATACAGTATCACTCACTACCATAAATTTGTCAACATCGACCAAAAAATTAAATATAATCATTACACAAGGTACAAAATTCGTGGCACAGAAGTTCCTCAGCCGCATAAATCTATAATGCAGCGGTCATATCTCTATTTAGCGCCAAAATCTTATGAAATTATCCCTAAAGACTTAGAAGATTTATATTTCGGAAATTGTTTCAAAAGAAATTTAAAAAAGTGGGCTACATGCCATATCTAGGACTGAAATTCATAAACTCATAAATACGAACATCAAGTATATACATAATCTACTGTGGCTAATTTTTGTCCTTTTTTGTCATTTGCATTCTACAGTTCCAACTTAAAATTATTGGTCCATGTACAGGCAATGCCTCCTATTGGGCCTGTTTTGATTTTATATTTATTTACTGATGGTATTTGTTCTCTTTGTACATTGAGTGAATACATATTATTACTGTATAACATCCCACCTGACACAAAAAACATTCGACCGTGAATATGAGCGCGAAATGCCCCATTACCGAGATACAAGATCTTGAAATTGTAATTTCAACATCGAAAAAATATGATGTTGACTCAAAATTTTGCACATGTAGCACATTGTGTCCAATACATAGAAACATTTTTCTGACTGCCACTTCGGTAACTGAAAACATTATACGAAATGTCATAGAAATTTCACCTTTAGTTTCTTGTAACTTTCTTAAGATTGACAATACATCCTTTGAGTAATATCCCATTTGGGTGATAACATTGACTCCCAAACGATAAAAAACATCCAAAAGCTTCCAATATTCGTACACAACCACCATAACCATGAAAATGTATATACAAAACTATCAAGTGGCAAGTAAGAACGTGATCATGGCCCATTCGGCTGAACTCAATATGCATTTCCTACGTGTTATTGACCCATCGTGACTGGGAATAGACGACGTTCACTTCCTTCGCACCATTTCCTATATCTATCTGTATGGCCTGATCTCCCGAATACACCCAAATCGAAAAAGATGAGTTTGCATAAAGTGTTGTTTGGATAGCGCTATGGATGTAGTCGGATAAAACTAGCTTTGTGAGCTACGCGCGGATGGTGGCAATTGTTATACATGAAAACTGGATGTTGTTCAACCCAAGAAACTAGTTATCCGTTTAATCGGTTACGAATTGGAGCTCTTTAAGGCCCGGTTTTTCAATTGCGAGTAAAGTTTCTGGTTAGTTAACTATAACTAGGAAGTTCACTTGTAGTTGCCTGCAAATGCGTTTTGCAAGTATTTTGACAGCGCCAGTTAACTTACTAGTAGTTCGTCATACATTTATATTGCAATCCTGCATCGGCGTCTGTGTCTTGAGTCATACCCCCATACCGTTAAATGTATCATACCTGATAGCTCGTCGTTTTGAATAAAATTTTATAAATTAGTCGTAATTTTAACAAAACCTTCGTCAAGCAAGGTAATGTTTTTCAAACATTGCTTGTGAACTACTAGTATTACGTTTAGTAGTTGACCCTTATAACGGGCAGTGGCGCTCCCAGGATTTCAGTCTGGGAGGGGTAAAATGAAAAGTAAATTCTCAGTGTGACGTACTGAAGTGTTATAATGATTTGCAGACATCTGAATTTGTTACAGTAATTTCTGTAGAAACTACATACATTTTTTTTTAATTTTGAATCATACGAAATCAAAGTGTAAATAAAGCAAACCAAGATCGAGCAATCTTCATGTACTAGAACAAGAATGCAAAATAATATAATCTAGAGTCGTATGGGGGGGGGGGGGTAATTACCCCCTGATAACGGGATTAGAGGAATGGTAGTGAAAAAAGCCGGCCAATGCATCTGATCAACCTCACATCACTCGAAAATATGATAAAAATATAATTAAGATGGTATATATCTGTTGAATATCGTGTTTGTCACCTTTGTTAGCATCACTTCCATAACCCACGACCCAAAAATACAGATCTTCAATAATGAAGAAAAAAAAAAGGCTATTCCTGTTGCTAACATTTATCAAAAACTGTTTTATAGCATGGAGAAAGAGAGCATTAGAAAAAGAGCTCAAAATCTCTCAAAAGGTGAGGAAATGATGGTAGTACCATTCGTCAGTAAAAAGCACAACAAAGAGCAAAAAAGCAGCCAGTTTCCTGGAAACAGAAATGTTCTGTTTCTGTAATCTTTTTTGTACGATGAAATTTTGCAAGGAAATCCAGGTCGTCAAAGTAATTCGGTCGATGGTGGATTGTTTCTGACCTTCTTGCCTCTCCGTCTCAGCCATGCGCATTCACGTCGTAATCCATAAACAAATTTCAGCTTTAATGTATATTTAAAGACAAATTGATATGAATTTGTGAATTTTTAAATAAACGCGACAACAATCAGGTATTACTATTTAACTGTAGCCTTTCTAGTTAACTCATAGATGGCCTGTTTGTTTAAAGTTAACTACCATTTTACTATAAACATGATATTGAAAAACGATTTTTCATGGATAACTATGAGTGAGTACCAAGGTCCTAGTCAACCTGCGACAACTTGAATGATGTTTAACGAATATTCAGACGTTTCGGCAATACTAAATTTTTCGTTTTTCCATATTATTTCTCGGGGTATAAAATGGCATATTTTCTTTGTTGTTGTTCGTTTTTTTCCAAATATTAAATCGCTTATATCTGAAAATCCTTCAACTTTAGAAAAAAGTTCATGCATAAAAACCTCCTTTGTTCCGAATGACCAAAAAAACTAGGAAGTTTTGTCTGCAGCGGAAAACCATATCTGGAATTTCCCTGAAAAAATTATTTAATCAACCTATGATGCAATTTTGGTCATGGCAACATGCAGATTCGTTGGAATGAGAATATTTTTCCGAACGGATGCGAAGATACTTCCTGGGCTATATCGGCTCAAGTCTCAGCTGTCAGAACACCCTATGTAACTCAAAGTAATATCCAGCAATTATTTTTTTACCTTTATTATAAAGACTTCTGTCCAGTAGAGATTCCGGTTCTTGAGATATTACCGGCTTCTTTTATTGGTGGCCTGCCGAACAACATCACGTACATATGTATAATGATAGCTAAAAAATACTTTAATTAAAAACAGTTATTTGTAGTTGATATCGTCACTGAGTTGTACCCCTGACCTCAGACGAATGAAACGTTTATAAAAGATACCGCAAGGCCGCATACATCGTCTGCGCTTATCTGCACTGCACATAGTGTCCGGAGGAACCGGCGACTTGTGTTTGTACTTCCGGTGGCAGCCATCATAGTTCACCAAGTGTGTCTGCGGCTATGTCTCGCCGGCAGGTTACCGCTTGCTCGCTCTGTGCATGCTAAACGAATTGTATAAAATTGCTAACGAGCAGACTTCAGAAATACTTGCAATCTATATTTCTCAGCGATTATTAGCGTTACTGCTATTTTGACTAGACTTAAACCAAAGTTGACATGCCAATTTGTTTCTCGAACCGACATGTACTAAACTCAGTTCCAACACTTATCGACAAGATACATTTGAGTGCTTTATATGCATCCAGGTGATCATGTATTTTATTTTCCCACGGAAAAACACTCGTTCTTCTGTGTGATAGTTGTGTATTGGTGTACCTATATGTGAGTTAACTTATTTGTATTGCAATGTACTGTATTTAAGTTCTGCCTTCGCAGCTGCATCAGTATAAAACACCAAAAACAACGTCATATAACTATATTAGCAAAAACTCGATGAATTCGTCTACTTGGTGTCAAAGAAATCGGTTAATTTTAAAATGTAATTAAACTGTAGTCATAAATTTTAAAATACAACCTACAATAGACTTAGTCCTGAATATGTATGATTTTATTTTATCGGATTCTTGTAAATTATTTGGTACCTATAAGTTTACACTTAATTTGCATGAAAATATAGATTTCGTGTATAAACATTTAAGAAATACATGTTCTGCTATTTTGCAACTGAAATATGTCCTACCTGTAAAATGAAAAAGCTCTTCTGAACGTTTATTATGCATTGGCTTCTAGCCTTATGTCTTATAACATTATGGTATAGGAAAAATCTTCGGAAATTGATAAGAGTATTTGTGGCAAAAAGGAATCATCAATGAAGCCACTTGAATCCTGCAGAGAAATGTTTAAATCACGAGAATTTCTAGACATCTTGTTTACATTTTGAGATGCGTGACTTACGCTAAAAAATATATTAGCATATTCCCAAATATTGAAGCTAATCACAATTACTATGCTAGAAATCAAAATTTGAAAATCATCCATGTATCAAAGTATACAATAAATTACCAGTTAAAATACAGCAAATCACAATATGGCTCATGAAAAATAAGGACGCTTATATAAATAGTGTCAGTTCCTCTTTTATTTGTCAGGCGGTGCTCTGTATATAAGTTTTGCAGTTTTTATAGATCTACAAATTACTGATTTTCATTCTTCGAAAAGAGCAAGAAAACTCGTACTGGCGAGTCGATACATTTATTAGTGATAGTGAAAAACAGTACTGTATAGAAATGTTTTTATAGCAGCAGGCTTCGAAGCTTGAAGCTATTAAATAGTTTCATGGAATGTGACAATAAAGTACGCCTCTATTTGATAAAATATTAATGCAGTACGAGCCCCTTCCCACTTCAGTTGGCTCAGCTATTGAAATCTTAGTTTTTTTCTTATCAAACACAAATAATAAAAATGCAGCAGGGTGTTATAGGTTTAAAATATTAATAATGAATATATTGATAATATATAGTAGAAAACACCAACTTTATCACTCCCTAATCAAATTTGCAGCTTAAAAATAACACATGTTGCAATTACAGCATATCAACCTATTTTCATTTCAATGCAAAATAAGTCTATAACGCATCGGTGGCTGTGAAAAATAAAAGCCATGACAATTGTTTTTATTAATCACAGCTGTCAGAATACGTTTTGGGTAGTTAAGGTTTTCAAAATGGGTAGAGGAAAGGTTATTAGTGAGAAAATTCGGTTACTGATAATTCAATTTTTTAATTCTGGGAGATCAAACTCAGAAATTGCAACTTTGTTAGACTTATCGCGGTACAGTGTGAGAAACATTGTTAGAAGATATAACGTAACTGGTTTAGTTAATATTAAGCCACGATATGTGAAAAAAAGTGATATCACAAATGCCGACCGTAGAGCAGTAAGAAGAATAATCGTGAAAAACAGGCGTGCCAATTATTTACAATTAAGTGCTCTGTGGAGTGACGCTGTTGGAAGGGGAATTTTGAGGACCACAACTCATAGAGAGGCCCACAAACTGGGATTTAGCTCTTGCAAGGTAAGTTTTCTTATAAAAAAAAGTGAAGTAAAAACCCTAAAGTTGCACAACTTGTTTATAGGCCAAAGAAAGGCCACTGCAAAAGAAAAATCGGCTTAGATGGGCTAAAGAACATAGACAATGGACATCTCAATAATGGTGTGCAATACAATGGAGTGATGAGACCCGATTCGAAGTTTGTGTTGGTGACAGTCGCAGTAGAGTTATTCGCAAAAAAATGAAGCATTCCATGTTGACTGTCTGAAGAGAAAAGTGAAATTTCGAGCATCCATTATGGACTGGAGCAGTATGTCATCAAAAGGAGTAGGAAAACTTCATTTTATTGATGGAAATGTAGATACAAACAAATATTTGGCAATTTTAGAAGAATCGCTTTTACCAGTGATGGAAGAATGTTAGACATCTGGCCAAGATTTTTTTTCAGCAAGATGGTGCAGCGTGCCATACCTCAAAAAAGGCTATAAAATGGATGGAAGAAAATAATGTACCACTTTTGAAATGGGTTTCTAGTAGTCCAGATCTGTCACCTATTGAAACTTTGTGGCACGAGATGAAAAAGGTTCTACGACAACATCCTGCTCGTACAATCACCGAACTGAGACAAAAGCGTCAAGAAATATGGGATTGTTTTACACCAAATTTTTGCCAAAACTTGGTTAACACTATGCCCCAAAGAATTTCAGCCGTAATAAAAAATAAAGGTGATGTTACCCAATGGTAATCTTTCAATTGTTGCTTTGTTAACTTCGCGCATTTATTCGCACATTGTTTATTTGTTCAGATGATCTATTAGTTATAGGTCTAAGGCCCGTATCGTCAGTCGTCCCTACAATTGTAGGGCGCGTTTATGGCCTGCTTGATTGTCATACTCCTTTCTATCCTTAAAAAATTTCTAGATTACACTTGTCCCGTGTCAGCGTCAGCGCTCTCCTATTGTGAAGATATGTTTTCTTTTTAAATTGTGTTGAACTTCAGGCTGATAAAACATGATACAACTCAAAAGCAAGCACAATTTGATGCAAATAGATGTTTGTGATATAACCTCAAAATAGAGTTCTTACACGGAGAAGTAGAAAACTATGACAACCAAGGAGGCCATAAAGGCGCCCTACAATTGTAGGGACGACTGACGATACGGGCCTAAGTGATTTCAAATATGTATTTTTTACGACTAGAGTGTATCTAAAATTTTTTTGAGAAAACAAATTGTTTTAGAAGTAAATAGTTTCGTCATGTTTAGTTTATAAAGGCATATTTTGGTACAAATCTTGAAGTGGGCCAACTGAAGTGGGAAGGGGCTCGTATCTTATATAAGGTATTTATCTACTCCCTATTGTCCAACTACATTATTGATAGTTATAGTTTTTTATTCGGACAGCGCAACTTTCTCTGCTCGACACGACAAAGCATAACCAATCAATGTCCGATTCCTTATTACCTAAACAGCAAACTGCAATTTAGCTTGTCAAGAAAATGCAAGTTAAAAACGAGGGTGAAACAAACTGCCATTTGTCTTATTCAGAGCGACCTAGGGGCTGTTGACCGTTCAGATCCGGTAGAATATTATAGCTCAGTTGATCTAGGATACGATAAGGGTAACAACAACAAAATATGAGGAAGAAATTGCATGCATTAGTTAAAGTGAGATAAGGATAATATGCAGAAGCTGTAAATCATCAGTTACTAATTAAATAATTGAAAACATTGAACTACAGCAATCTATTCATCACAAACACCAACTGTTCCGTCAAAGTTTAATGCATTATGTAGCATATTTAGTGCTGAATTGAATGTTTGCTTCATGCTCCTATGACCAACCGTATGGTTTCAGAGAAGCCGCAATAATTTTGCTATGGAGCTATTTTCTGGGGCGGGCATAAAACGTTTTTATCAATGGATATCATTCTAACAATATCGAAATTCTATCTGGTGTGCCGCAAGCCTCCATCTTGGGCCTCTTCTCTCTATTATTTATACTTTATACTATAAGTTCATATGCCGATGATGGCTATATTCCCCAACTGGATTTAAAGTTTAATTTTTTTGTTCAAAACCTGATATTAATTTTTATAAAAAATAGTGACTCCAAATTAACAGTGCTCTTCTGGAAGTCAGTGATCATGCTAGGAATTCGGGGCTTACTATTGGTAGCAATTTGCACTTTTTTGAACATTTAAAAACATAAGTAAGGCGTATGCATCAATTAAGCTAATTTAAAGCAACAGGTATATACTTGATATTAAAACGAAGAGACCATTGTGTGAACTGCTAATTTTGAGAATTTATATATGGCCCTGGTTTAATAAAACTCTGACAGATTGGGTATTCAAAAGGTCCAGAATAGCTGCTGCAAGTTACCGTGTGGGATAAGGAAACATGATCACATTTCACATAAAATTAAGGAGTGTCATTGGTTAAATATGGAAAATAGAAGATATTCATTTGTCACAATCACTCATAAACATTTGAATGACATCTACTCTTACGATTCTATATTATGAGTTACTTTTCAACCCAGTCTTCAGCTCATTCCGTGAGCATTCGATGTAAATCAGCCTTCACTATGCCTCAACATTGAACTGCCTTGATCATTTGTCTATTTGCTGCCAGAAGAGTTTGGACTATTAAATATTAGTGATTTCAAAAATAAATTTAAAACAGAGTTACTCGATGGACGGTGAAAAACATGACATGGCTATGTTCTACTTTTTCTGTCATATTAGAAATCCACCTTTACAACCAGACTATTAACATATTTATGTATATTGCATTGTTTGCTTGCTTTTTGTGTAATATTTATCTTTTATCTTGAGTTTAGCCTATTGATTATATCGCATTTATGTGTATCTTTTTTCTTTTACTGCTGATTAAGTAGAGTAGATTGCAGCTAGACTTCGCTACCAGTCTACTTGATTCTCTATTTGATTGTTATTTTTACTAAAATAAAAGACTTTTTTATTATTATTATGTCAAAGACTTTAACGTTTGTTTTGCGATTGTATTATTAAATCCTTATGTTTAATTAACTCAGCAGATTATACTCTTGCCCTAAAGCTTTTGCAAATTCTTCATGTATTTTCCGATTTTTATGGGTAACTGATTTCAGCCCAGATTGTCGTACATTTCAATTTGTAACTTTTAAAGTATATAACGTGTGTGTACGCCAATTTAATCCTGTCCTCAATCCAACAAAGTCATTCACGATGGATCTACAAGTATATATTTGAAGATATGGTAAAAGAATGGTTGCAGTAGTTTAAAGGTGTTGCTTTGTCTGGTGTGGCTTTAGTTGACGATCAAGCTAAAAAGTATTGGAGGGCTTGTGTCGCAGTATTAAAGGAAGAAGATTTTCCCTTGGAGACAAGGGCCTGTGAGTAGCCTCCGCGAGGCAAAAGCTGCCCAGGCAGGTGTATAGCGTAATACAGACTTATAGTCCATCAGCTTCTGCACCTGCAAGACCGTCCGTGCGTGGTGAAGAACCACATGCTACTAGAGCTGTCCCTGCTCTTAACAGAACACGGCGGATCTAGAGGAGTAAACCTCAAAAAAAAATCCGCAATCCCAAGGTGTTTGCCGTGCTGAGGGGATGAACGGCACTGCGTTAGTGTGTTCCAAAAATGAAACCCCTCCTTGGCAGATCCCATCTGCACAAGTTAACACGGAGCTAACTAAATTTCACAAAAAGGAAACACCAACAGTACAACTGAGGTCTCATTTTCAAGGTATCCTGGAACAGTATACATGTGCCGAAACCATCTACACAGACGGTTCGAAAGCTGCCTCAGGAGTTGGTTGCTCGATTATCATAAACGGGGCCCATTTATGGACTCTCCCACCAATGACATCGATTTTCACAGCCGAACAGTATGCAATTCTACAGGCGCTTAAATACTGCCAGATAGAGTCGAAAAGCAACCTTACTCTTATAGTCAGTGATTCTTTGAGCACCCTACATGGTATGTCAAATCGTTATTCCCGTGATCCATTAATCTTAGCATGTCTTCAGACATTAAAGGTGTTGATGGATGGCGACAAGAGGGTAGTCTTTATATGGGTACCAGGACACGTAGGTATACTACGAAATAAACTGGCAATCTGCAAGGCAGGCTGCTGCCGCAACTGAAATAGACTGTACAATAGTGAAAGCACCAGACATGAAAATGAAAATTAGACAATGTATAACAGAAGCATGGCAAAGACAGTGGAACAATGAACCTACTCAGCTAAGAACAATAAAACCTGATGTAACAAAATGGACACCTAACGTCAAGATGAGTAAAGAAGAAGCCTTCCGGATACATAGACTGCGTTTGGGCCACACAGCATTGACACATTCCTACTTACTCTCGGGCCAAGGCCATCCAAATTGTTTCTCATGCGAGGCACGATTAACTGCAATGCATATTATTATTAAGCAACCTTAGAAACAGTTTTGGCCTGTCAAGAGATTTCGCAGAAAATCTGAAAAAGCCTGATCTAATAAAAAGCACGATATCGTTTCTGAAATGCACGGGCTTTTACTGGAAACTCTAATTATACTCAACCAAAATTGAATCACATAATGACACGCAGCTAATTACCCAGTAGTCGATGCTGCATAATCGCAAGAACTACTACTCTTCATGTATTTTATGCAACTTAGATGCATTATCGATTTGCATCTTATACACTTGTAGCCATTCTTCCACACCTTTTACAGTTTTTATTATCGCAGGGTAAACACACCTTGTCACAATCTTGACTCAATTACTTTGGTCCTTTGGAATTGAGTTTGAGATATTTTTTAATCATCGCACTTGACATTTAACAGAGAAAAACAAACTGTACTACCACCAAGCCTCTTGGAGCCCTCAACTGACAGTAAAAAACTTTCGTCGTTGTCGCGGCTGTTATTTTAACATTATTTCCAAAGGAAGCGGAGGTCGGGGTTTCGCGCCAGCATAGTAGGCGGTGGGAGAGCGCGAAAGAATAAGTGAAAAGCGCCACGAAAACTAGATAATGTGCATTATTATCCTCCTCGTTTGGTCGTCGCCTCTAGCGGTGGATCGTTAAGAGCAAGTTCGTTGTTGGCGGGCTTTTTCGTTAAGGATGACGGCTCTACCGCCACCGTCGCGGGAATGGGGTATTATTTTTTTAGGCATCAACGCGGAAACCAACTTCTGACAGCCAACATTAATTTGGAAGCGCAAAAATTGAAGGTTTCGTAGGAACTTGAAGCCAAATTCAAAGATAGATTGAATATTTATAACCTAGATCGGCACGCGTGTCACAGTGTCAAAGCCCCAAATGATTGTCCACCCGTGTTATATACAATAACTATACAGGGTGTTTGCAAAACGTGAGAAAAAAGCGCAGTGGGTGACTTTACTTTTCTGAGACTATTTTATCGTCTGACAGTTTTAAACACAAAAAGGATATTTGCTTCAATAGTGCTTACAATTAGACACTTGTGTTGATCTGTAAGACATGGTCCAAAGAGGACGGTGTTTTGGATTTTAAGAATCTGCAAAATGATAGTGATTATAATGTATTAAAATTACCATCGAAAGCTTTTCGGTGTTTTATGTTTCACCTTGAAGCAACATTTGATTCCAACTGCAATAAATTAAGATGGATTCAAGGCATTTTGAATGAGTACCTTGAAATTATGAAAGATGTTAACAAGTGCTCTAGAAAGGCGTATTGCAATTTGATGATGATTTATGGTCAAAAATCTTATATGAATCAAAAAACTACACTACGCAAATATCTTGCATCTTTACTTCTGTCATATCGTCTATGACAAATGTTTAACTAAATTTACCTCCGATAAAATACAGCGTGTACAAAATTCTTGTCTCAGACTTATTTTTGGTTTAAGAAAATATGATTCAGTGTCATCAAAGCTTACTAATGTTGGCTGGCTCAACGTGAAGCTACGCAAGCTGCTGCAAGCCTCGTACAATATCATAAGATTATTATATTCACAACTTATCCGACAAATTTTAAACACATATGCACTGTTACGAAAGAAGTTGATTTCTCAAAAAAATTTAATAGAAGTCCTACAGAAATTAAGTTATAAAGTTGAGTTTCAATAATGAATTGAAAAATAAATATCTGTATTTTGCGTTCATCGTCGTGATATTAGAACACGCATTAATAATTTATTGTAGCAAACAAAAAAATGTCAAGAATTTTTTGTTCTTCCATACTGATAAGAACGTGTAAATAAGGTTTAATCTGTATCGTAGGTGATCTGAATGAAGAACGGTCGATTTTTGTGAAGTTAAATAAGAAAGTATGTTGCGAGTTTATGTTTTAAGTTATTTATTAATAAAAATGGCACATGTGTACACTAATGAGGAGTTAATGGATATTGTCTTAGCGTACGGACAAACAGGGCAAAATTCGCGAGCGGCTTCTCGTTTGTATGCAGACCGATTTCCGAATAGGCACATACCACATCACGAAACATTTAGGTCAATTGTTTTACGTGCACGTGCTAGTGGAGATTTGGAGTGGAGTGGATGGGGTCGGGTTCGCACACAACGCGTTTTAAATGCCGAAGACGAATTTTTTTTATTATCTCGATTTCTGCAGGACTTTTATTAGATTTTCTTTTGAGAAATCAACTTCTTTCGTAACAGTGCATATGTGGTTGAAATTTCTCCGATAAGTTGTAAAATACCCTGTATTCATGAGCTACCGTCCTACTTACACGAAAAGATACATTTCCGTTACTTGGCTCACAACCGTAATACCCGCAATAAAACGAAACTCACACCGCTATATTATTCTACCACCTTATTTGAAAGGTCGTTTTCTTATAGTATTTGTAAACTTTATAATAATATCCCGCGAGAGTATACTTCTGTTCATATTAATCCGTTCAAAAAAAGTATCCGCTATTACACTGCAGGTAATTTCATAGTATGATTTAAGGATCATTATGTATTTCTACATATCATTTTTAAAATTGCTCGTTAGTGCCCATCCTTTGATAATGCTTATACCTGTACAACATATTTTTTGCCTTATTTATCTGTAGGTTCATTAAAATGAAAACCTAAAACCAGGGGTTAAGTGGAAGACCGGATGTGCCGAACTCGCCTCTCCCACTATATGTAGATATGAAACTAGTTTCGTAACTTGTTTTATTTTTATTTATTGTTTTGTGGGAATAAATACATATACTATTCCAAGATCCGCGTCTAGAATTTCCGAAAATGTACTTTGTAAACCTGTTCATAAGGTTAAGAACATTTTATTCTTTAAAGTTTGCCGATAAAATTTTAAATAGGCCATCGGGAGAGGTCAAAAGAACAGAAAGATTGTCATTCTGCTCTCATTTGTTGGGTTCTAACATCCCAAAACAAGACAGATGAGCCAACATGTCTTGGAAAGCTTTTAGACAATATATGTCAGCCAGGCGGCAGTTCTGTAAATCCTACACCACTCCAATTTGAGATAATTAATCGAAAACCATTTTGTCAAAATTATATGTTTAAAAGATTTTTTAAAAATTCTCAAGATTCGTTCAACAAAAAACGAAAATATTACTAATAAATATAAATTTATTGGATTCTAGCAGATAACAGTAAGATACATAGACGTTTTATGTGACCAGGTCTCAATGACTGGGTTTGAAAACCTCAAAAAAAAGGTGAACCAAGCTGCCTTGAAGAAATTTTGAACAGTATACGTCAGCAAGGAGGCAATTCTGTAAATCCAACGCCAGTCCAATTTGAGATAATTAATCGAAAACTATTTTGTCAAAATTAAATATTTGAAAGATTTTTTCAAAAATCTTAAGAATCGTTCGACCAAAAACGAAATTATTACTAAATATAAATTTATTAGATGCTGGCAGATAAGAATAAGATGCATAGTCGTTTTATGGGATCAGCTCTCCTTAGCTGGATTTAAGCACCTCAAAACAAGGTGAGCCAAGCTACATTGGAAAGATTTTTGACAATACGAGGGCCGTGCTATATATTTTGAGATACACGAAAACTAAAAACTATTTTTCTAAAACTAGTTTATTTATGTTTAAAGTATTCTCCTCCAGCATCAATGCACTTCTGTAACTTGACCTTCCACAAATGAAGTGCTTCTAACCAGTCAGTTTTTGAAGTGCCTGCAACAAACCGATTAATTGCTTGATCGATTTCCTCTTCGGACGACAATTTTCGACCACGCAGATTTTTTTCCAAATTCTTGAAGAGCCAGAAGTCTACAGTTAGTTGGGCGGTGTGGCTAGAGGCATTGTCACGATGCAGGATTGTACCTCTGCAACAACTTTTTTTGAATGAAGAGTTGCCTCTACAGTCGCATATGTGCAGAAAGAATCTTCTTCAATTAGCCGCTGAATAGCAATGTTTTCTGGAGTCACACTAGAACATGGCCTACCACTACGTTCTTTGTCAGCTAATGAAGCACGTCCTATTTAAATTTTGCATACCAGCGAAATACACTTACCCGGGACGGAGGTTCATTACCAAATGCTAGTAGGAGTACTGTGACCTACTGGAGTAGCTAACAGGACTCCGAACTCTGAACACCTGGAGATGACAACCACTCATGTTGGTGAAACGCCAAATAAAAATATTTTGCGACTGCCTAACTACCCAAAAACCGACCAAATAATATTTTGTCAAAATTAAATATTACTAAGAAATGTAAATTTATTAGAGAGAGATTCGCGATCGATGATGTTGTAAATTTCTATGCCTCTTCTAGGCCATGAAAGTATTGTTTGTATGTATTTATGTGTTTGGTATTATGTGCACAAAATTCATCCATTCATCCGTACTGGAGATATAACATTTTGATTTTGTAAATATAAATGTTAGTGTCTATTTTGTATAATATGTAATATAGTATAGAACTTAACCTAATTGCACAGATGTTTAGGTTTTAATTAATTATTGCATTTATCAAGATTGCATGTGCGTAATATAAATATTAAGTATTTGAAAGTTTTTTCAAAAACCTCAAGATTCGTTCAAAGACGAAGATATTACCAACAAATGTAAAATTAGATGCTGGCAAATAATAATAAGATGCATAGACGTTTTGTGAGATCAGCTCTCATTGGCTGGATTTAAGCATCCTAAAACAAGAAAGGTGAGCCAAGATGCATTGGAAAGTTTTTGGACAATATATGTCAGCAAGGCGGCAGTTCTGTAAATCAACGATAGTTCAACTGGGATAAGTAATCGAATTGTCAAACTCAACTAGTAATTGTGGAAACTATCAATTTGAGTAAAATTCTTATTTTACTTCTAAAATTATCGGCCTTTTTTCTCAAAATTCTTCAACATTTCGGATTAAGTGAGCTCAGCAAAGAAGGTATCACAAATCGTTAGCAACCCCGGACACGCAGGATGAAGTATACAGAAGGCTTTTAAGACTATTTGTGCTGCACCAGGTATTTTCCAACTGGTCAGGCGTAGAGCACGGGCTTGTGTTCAATACAGAGGTGGTCACATTCAACACCTCCTTTAGGTTGATTATTATAGCATTTATTCAGCATTATTTTCTGTTTCCCAATGTTAAGTCCACATAAATTTATAAATAATCACTCAAGTGTATTAAATTTAATGTTTATTGTTGTCGTGTTTAATTTTTATTAGCTTTATCTTTGAAATAAACGTTTTCTTTTTCTATGAAATTTCTTTATCTATGAAAACAATAACTATACGGAAAAACCAGCAGCGTGCACAAAAGAGGTTTAATGAATAATAAGCTTCTACGTTACTGATTAATTATTAGACACGCATATTATTCAATTAATGTTGTAATGAGGTGCCACAGCTTTCTTTACATGCCATATGGTGTTTCCAATATCAAGTTTCACGGTGTTTTCGGAATAAGGGAGGTTAAACTTTTCATAATGATACTTTAGGATTTTACCTCAAATACTCAAATCTAAATATCTCTAAAATGAGTGATCTGTCAAAAGTTCCTTAAGTAACAAAATTTATTGAAAATTGAACGCCATTTTACAAAATGCACTCCTTTTCTTCGAAAATGCCAGTGGCGTAGAAAATATTTCCTATTAGGTGTCTAGGTGCTTGGTTAAGTTTCGACCAGGCAACTCCGTGGGTTTGTTGCTTATGATGTGGTCACTGAACGCCTAAAATATTAACTGAGTATCCATACCTGCTCCGTAGATATAATTTTTTTGCAATTTCGTAAATAAAACTTCATTACCCTCTATGTCGACAGCGGAGAATCTTTGGACCTGTATTTCTGGGAACTTTTCTTGTTATATTTTGATGTACTTTCAAACTAGAAATATTGAAAAGCCCTGTATATGAATATTATGTATACCTAAATCTGATAAGAAAAAAAAGGTAGTTTAAGTTTGCTCCATCAAAAGTAAATTCCGCCTAAACGTTGCTCTTTTTACAATCGCATTTTCTCTATAACTCTCCAATGACCAGTAGTGATCGCATCTGATGGCACTGATACGAGTGTCTGTATTTTTATAGTGGACTGAATGATATTCAAAGTAGTTTTTCTCCAAAACTGGGAGCCTGACGTCAGCACTGAAAATAGATTTGTATTCAAAATTCGTATTCAAAAAGGTATTAGGTGTTTCACAAAAGTCAATTCTGTTTCCATTCCATTCCTCATATTCCTCACAGTGAGTCTATACATTTATCCATACTGGAGATTTTATATTTTAACAATTTCGTAAATACAGGGTGTTTCAGTTTATTGTTGCATAACTTTAAGATTCGATAGAACTTAAGAAATTAATGCATAAAGTCTATATAAACATGGGTATTCTCCAATCAAGAGTTAGCGGATATTCATTTTGTGTTTGGCTTTGTAAATGGAAACGCAGCAGAAGCAGCGAGAGAATACGTACGAAGATTTCCAAACTCGGTCAGTATTTGTAAGGGTGCATCGCCAAATAATTGAAAATGGTTTTGGAAATCTCCAAAGGGATCAAAACATAAATGTTCGTCAGCGCAGATTTACCCGTATGATTCTGCGTGAGTTTGATAGAGATCCGACCGCAAGTGTTAGGAGAGTTTCTGGTGCCTTGGGAATTTCAGCAAGCCATGTTCACCGTGTTCTTAGAAATGATCATAGACGTCCTTACCATTTGCAACCTGTGCAAGGACTACAGCCAGGGGACGGAGAACGAAGAATCACATTTTGTCAGTGGATTCTTGATAGAACTGATAATAATAAGGAGTTTTTAAGTAACGTTTTATGGACCGATGAGTCATGCTTCACTAGACGTGGAGTGGTAAATTTTCATAATCAACATATTTAGTGTGAACGTGTGGATTGGTATCTACCATAATCGACTATTTGGACCTTACCTTTTGCGTGCAAGGTTAAATGCTGCGACCTTCTTGGAATTTTTAAAGGCTGAACATGCAAATATGTGGGATGATGTTATGTTAAATTTAAGAAGATTGGCCTCGTTCCAGCTTGATGGTTGTCCAGCTCATTATTCGAGAATAGTTAGAAACTGGCTGGACGAAAATTATCCAGAAAAATGGATCAGCCGTGGAGGACCAGTCGCCTGGCCTCCAGGATCCCCTTCAACACCTTGAAGAGATGTTAGGGCCTATTTGTATATATGCAATATAGTAGTATAAAATATTATTCAATTGTACTGTTATTTAGGTTTTTATTATTGTTTCGGTGACGAGAACTGACCACCCAGCCCTGTATGTTGGACTTTTTACCGAATTAGGATATCTTGATACGAATGATACCTCATCAAAATTCATCCACATGGCGTGAATTTATGGACAGAATTTACTGCTCAAGCCTAACTTTATTATATAAAATGTCTCATTGTCGAGATTCGCGACAGAGGGTGTTGTAAATTTCTACGCCACTGACTGAATATGAGCTTTCGTGTTTTTATAGTGGAGTGAGAGCCTGACATCGTTATTTCAAAAAACATTTAAATTTGAAAACCATATTCAAAAATGCCTTGGTTGTTCTAGAAGTCAATGCAGTAGAGAATACTTAGCTTCTTCTATGAAGGTCAAAATATTTCGATAGCATGCCTAGGCCACGATAATTTTGTATGTATTTATTATGTTTTTGGTATTATCGGCTCAAAACTTTGTGTCCATATACATTCGTCCGTACTGGTGATATTACGATATATCGATTTTGTAAATATAACTTCAACACTTGGATACATTTTAGTATCTATTTGTATATTATGTAGTATAGAACTTTACTTAATTGTACAGATTTTTAGGTATTAATGAATTAGTGCATTTATCAAGTCTGCATGTGTAAAATATATAAAGAAATTGAGTTTATTGAAGCTAAGTTTATTTTTTAATATGTTCACATATCTACGATATTAAAACAAAGTGCATTCACATATTTATGCGGATATTTGCTTCAAATGACAGCAGTCTTTTACCTATCCATTTCAAGAACCTCCAAAAAAGTAGCAATTCTAATGCATTAAAATGCCCACTTAAAGCTTTTTATAATTTCCTAAAATGTACGTTGTAAAACGATTTATAAGGTTGAGAAAATTTCATTCTTGAAAATTTGCATATAGAAATTTTTTCAGGTAAAAACACAGAAAGACTGTCATTCTGTAACATTTATAGTGACAGTTACAACTGTAGTTGCATTTATTCAAGACAATTCACAATTTTATTAATATTATAGGTAATAATGGGTTTGGGTGCGGGTTACGGGCTTGTAATTAAAGGTTTTATTGTAGGTGATTTATTTGAGTGAATATTATATAACAATATTCATTAGTACATAATCAATAACTTCTATTCATTGGTATAACGTAAATGATAACTTGGGATGTTATACTACTTGCACTGTTGTAGCTGGAAACACTCACTTAAAACAGAAACTAACAGTAGTTTAATTCAAATGATTGTCAGGTAATTTAGGAGATTGTCAAAAGTATGCTTAATGCTCCTAATAGTTACATGTCAACATAATAATAATAATAATAATAATAATAAAGCATTTATTGCCCAACAGTACAGGTACCATTTAGAGAGCAATACATAATACAATGGTTTAATTTAATTTACACAGTCTGTGTGTCATAAAATGAAACAAAAATAAAAAAAAAACACAGAAAAGAGAAAGGCGCTTTATGTAGAGAGAAAAGAAACTATAAATATGATCAATAGATATTAGGAAACCAGAATATACTGGTATATACACAAATATCCATATACACATACACACATATATGAGTATACACATATACAGGTATACATATATACACATAAATACATACATACAATACATATATATATATATACATATACAACAAATGAAAACCCCTAGAGAATGGCGTAAAAAAGTCAAAGATGTGAACGTATAGCACTTCGTAATTCCTGAAATCCACAACAGAAGATATCACAAAAACTCACAATCCTATTCGCATTATTGCACATAAAGTTTATTGGTGCTTTAGATAGAAGATTTATCTGCGCTCTCTTGCAGTAAAAGGAAACCTTATATTTAGATGTCAATCTAGGTACCAGGAAATTAATTTGCGATAGCAAAACAGGACAGTCGATGTTACCATGCAGTAATTTGTATAAAAATATGATGGACGCCTGCTCTCTGCGCTTTTCCAAAGAAGGGATGCCAAATCTATTCAGTAATTGTGAGTAGTCACATCCTCTTGGAGGATAGACACCATCACTCCTATAGCATAGATATTTTAGAAATTTCTTCTGCACTTTTTCAACATTAGTTTTGTACAGTTTATAGATAGGACTCCAAATAATTGCACCGTATTCTAATTTACTTATAACAAGCACTGAAAATAACTTAATAAGCGTTGTGTTATTGAAATTTCTACAATTTCTGATAATAAAGCCATATTTGCGATACGCATTACTTATAATTTCACTGATGTGGTAGTTAAAAGTCAGCTGACAATCGAAATAGACGCCCAAATCTCTGAAAGTTTCACACCTTTCCAATACAGAATCATGTATGGGTAAGTTAAAAATTTGGCTTTCCGGGTGAAGGTCAAAATGCGGGGGAATAGTAAGGATAGTAAGTATAGTAAGGCGGGCAGGTCACTTGAGTACAAAATAAAAAAGCGTGGAACCCAAGACGAGCCTTGAGGAACCCTGCTTGCTACACGGTGGAGGGAAGCTGGCTATCACTGACGTGCACAGAAAAAGTTCTCCCGGTGAGAAAAGCCTCGATCCACTGCAACAACTCGCCTCTAATTCCAAGACGCATTGTTTGAAAATAAGTTTTTTGTGCGGGGCGCAAGCGAAAGCCCTAGAGTAGTCCAATCGTTGAAAGGTTGGTGATCGATGATTATCGATCGTCCAAGGATAAATCCGTGCTTGTTGTTAGGGATGAGATCATTTTCAAAAGCAAATGTTAAGGCCTAGTCTAATATGATTCATTCAGCTATTTTGGCGGCAAAAGAGACGAGACTTAGTATATGATAATTTTTTGCTGAGGATTTGCTACCCTTTGAATATAGGGGTACCAGAAGCACGAAGCCAGCGAGAGAGTAGCAAATGAGTTCTGAAAGAGGATGTAAGTATCATGTGCTTAGCGGTAGTGCCAGTGCTGAAATGCAGTTTTTAAGTACAGCAGCCATGATCTCATCTTTACGAGTGCAGAAAGAGGTATTCTCAAATTGGCACGGGCTGTTAAGGCACCTATCAAGGTTAGTGGTCGGTGGAGAGTATCCATCAGGCTCGTCAACAAAGTCTGCGCTGACGGACTCGAGTAAGTTTGCAGATGCGGCGTCATTCGTGAAAGTGACCGTTAACATAGCGGGTCTGAAGTAATGACCTTTAGAATTGAGGCTTGTTCTTAGATACCGAAACAGTTTCTTATTCTTTGAGGTAACGAGTTTTCGTTATAAGCATGTTTGGCATTGTGTAAAGTCCTAGATAGATGGTTAGAAAAGAATCGATGAGACATGTAATCTTGTGAATCCTGGTAAACCTTTGCCACAATGATCTCTTGTGACGCAGTATCCTAAAAAAATAGAGTTAATCCAGGGCTTTGAGGGGTCACGATATGTGGATGGTTATGTTCAATACAAAAAGCTCTGGGAAACAGTTGGGGATACGAATATCAAAGGAACCGACAATACTATCGGCAGTTTTGTTACTTATGTATTCTTCCTTTGAAAATCCAGAAGAAACCTAGTCAACAAAAACAAAATTACCTAATAACAGTTGAAATCACAGTTCCAAAGAAACAGATAATTAAATAATAGTGCTAATCGTCCAGCAGTCAGGCTAGGATTGCGCTGCAGTTCCAACGAAAGTGTCCAATCTCGGTACATTCATTACTAGTGTCGTCTGCTTGTTCCTTAAAAGCCATCTGAGGCACTTAACCTCCCCCAAAAAAGGTAATGTTCTCTACGCCGGCAGCCGGCCTTCTGCAAATCGCCTTAGTACAGCACGTCTTGCCTTATTAGATCCGATGCTTGGAACAGTCGGTTTTTCCATTTGCAGAAACTGCTGTGACGTTTGTAAGGAATAGGAAGAAGTAGTTTGCGATCGATAATGTGAAAAGCACATTCTATCTGGTAAAGGGTTTTCCAATAAAGACAGGTCGACACAGAGTAGTCTATTTATACGAAAACCAAGCCAAAATCTAACACACAACAAAAAAAAAGTAAGGAAAATGGATGAAATTCATTACGTTACCTATTCAAGCAATGTTGACTAAGGAAACGACACTGTGCTAACGCTACTTCTACCATTGCAGACTATCAAGGTTGACGTTCTTGGTGAATCATCCGGTACTACATTTTTACGGCAAGTTCGACGATACTTTGTGCCCTTTTTTTTTCTTTCTGAAAATTTTAGAACTTCAAAATATGGATCATAAATGAGGGTACGAACTTGCCACCTACCTGATAAGAGTTAGCGCTAGAAAAAAGTTATAAAGCATTGCACATTGTCTTAAGACCATCACGTTACATAAGAAAATATAATTTTGGTACAGTGTTACAGTGCTGATCCGTTCCACGGTCTGGGATATTCAAATAAGTCCTCGTAGTTTGAAATCTCCAGATATTATGGCGAACCTTGATAGAAACCGGAGCGGCCGATAGCGAAGCAGTCCGGGTAGAGCGCCCACTCAATCAATCATTTAACGTCGCAGTCGAGAATTAATAAAGTCCGTTCACGGTAATTGATGAGCCCCATGCAGAGAAAAACGAATTTAAGTTTCCATTAGAAGCGATTCAGGACACTCTAATTGAAATCCTGTGTAAGGTGGTGCCCAGGGTGTACTGTATAAATTGGAGCAACAGTGCGCCTAATGCTCTAAAGGTCGTAGCAGTAGTCTCTGCCTTATGGACTCACAGCACCTGACTATGCAGAGAAGAATATACACAATTTTTATTAGAAGCGATTCAAGACACAGTCATTGAAATCCTCTGGAAGGTAGCGCCCAGAGTATACTCAACTTGGGGCAGCATCGCACCTAGAGCTCTACTATTGACCGGAAGAGGAAATTGGCGACCTAGACACAAATTCGACCATTACAAAAGGACTTGCGGTCCCGCTCGAAACATGGATTGAACCTGATAGGATATCTGAATATCATATTAATTACTAACCATTTCATCGAAAACAAACGGTGCCACTACTTCTATCTGAGAGAGATAATTTTGAAAAAAGGATATATTTTGACCAACCATCAACGTGCCCATTGAGGTTAGCTACATTCACAAATTCGTTCCCCTGATAGGATTGTATCCGGTCAGTCAGTCCTTGCTGTACAAATTATTTGTAGATCTGTTATCAAAAAGTAAGGTGAAATTGTTATTTAAAACTCCCGGGCATTAGGAAGGCAGGTAAATTTTTTTCCTAGATTGGTAGAACAGTCTATAACATTTAACAAGCGTCTGTTCGTGAAGAGGTTTAATTATCTCCGAGTTACACGTGTTTTTGTAAAGAACCAAAAGTGAATTTTTCGATTTCTACAGTGAGTGATTTTGTTGACCAAAGAACTTGCATCAAATTTTGTTTGCGTATTTGGTGATCAAACTATGGCACGAAAAAACGTTTATAAGTGGTACGAGGACCACGTCCAACAAATCAGATTAGGTGCTTGAAAATCGTCGATTGACAATCATTTAGAGACCTCCCTTATAGTGTTGGAATATCATTTGGCTCAGCCCAAACCATTGTGAATTATGTTTTGCGTCTCAAACGCGTCAAGTCTCTATTGGTGCCAAGATCACTCAATTTTTTGGAAAACAGCGTCGCGTTAATGTGTGTGAAACTTTGCTGTCTGGCTATCAGGACAACTTGAAATGCATCGTTACTAGAGACAAAACTTGGATTTATGCATACGACCCTGAAACCCCCAACCAATCCAGCGAATATCGTGCAAAAGGTGAAGCAAGGCCGAAAAGGCTACGGCAAAGTCCACCGAAAATCAAGGTCATCTTGACAGATTTCTTTGATTATCGTGATGTGGTGCACTATGAATTCCTTCCGCCGGACCAAACTGTCAAGAAAGAATATTATTTGAGCGTTATGCGACGTTTGCGTGAACAACTCTTGGTTCCTTCATCACGATAATGCACCATGTCATGTTCTTCGGACTTTTTTGCCAAAAGCCCCACTGATATCGTTCCGCAGCCACCGTATTCGCCTGATTTGGCTCCGTGCGACTTCTGGCTATTCAGCTAACCCAAAAGGCCAATGCGGGACGCCGTTTTAACACGATTGAGGAGATAAAATCCGAATCGAAGACGGTCTTGAAGGCTATACCGGAAAAAAACTATTCCGACTGTTTCGCGGACTGGAAAAAGCGTTGGCAAAAGTGCGTTTTATCGGACGGGGATTACTTTGAAGGGGATGAAATTAATTTGGAAGCATAAATAAAGAATTAATATTTTATAAACAGTTTCACCTTACTTTTTGATCACAGGATAAAATTACAAAATGCTTATTGTTGAACAAACATCGAGTAAATATTCAATTTACTTGACTACCGTGCGAACAGCCCTGTTTATTTCCATCTACCCTTATGTTCAACACGTGTAGAGATAATTTTTCTGGCCTATCGCAATGACACCGCTGGTGGACTTCTAGTAGGCGGTGGCAAAAAAGGGTTAGATTTTAGTCGTTCCACCATTAAGTAGAGAGCGCCAGCGGTCTCATTTCCATAACCCAGGAGAATTAGTTCTGAAGGCGTACTGAGCATAAAGGTAGTAGTAGTAGTAAGAAAGAAAGAGGATTATCAGCATAAGTCAGTAAATTGAATATCGATGTTTGTTAAAAATAAGCAATATGTAATCTTTTGTCTCCAAAGAATTTATTAAGTAGAATTTTGTACAGCAACGACAAAAATCAATGATGTAGGTTGACTAACCTGATACAAACCTCTATAAAGAGAAAAAATAGGATTTTGTAGCTAACCTCAATAGACAATAATGGTGGACTGTTAAAAACATATCATTTTTTAAATTTTCTTCCTCAGGTATGTTATTTTAAATAAAATGCTCAGTAATAGGCTATTTGACAGTATTGAAAATAAGTTGCGAATTGTGGTGATCCAATTAGATAATAGAATAAGAAAACACATAGTACTTTAATGTACACCTAAATATGTATATTTTTTGGGAAATAATCAAATAAAAATCAGCTATTTTTAAAAATTCTATGGGTCACAGAAACGCCCTGCGATTGGCTGCGACTCTGGTGACGTCACAGGCAAGTAAACAAGCATCGCGTTGTACGTTTTTTCTGGCTTTCTGTGAGATATTCTATCATAATTCTATTTCGTAAACAGATTTTTATTACTTTCTTGATCAATCTTTCAACTATTGGCATCATTATTCGTTGTGGACTTCAAAATGGACATAAGTTTTGTGCAAGCTGATAACAGCAATCTACCTAAGGTTGACGCATTAATGGTAGCATTTTTCTTCAAAAATAATGCGGACTACTATGCTGCGGAACTCAAACATGTGAAAACAACAATGTAAGTAGTAATAGAAATTATTTATTTATACCTACTAACCTTTATGTATGACCATTAAAAGATTTGTAAAATCAATCTTATTTTAGGTTATGTTGATGTAATGAAAAAAGCTTTCAGTTCAATATGATAATATGGTTCATATACGGTTTCATGAATAAAACATACTTTCATGTTTTGCTTTTGTTTTACAGGTCTGGAAGGGAGTCCTACGGAGACGATGCAATTGGCTATGTGCAGCTGCACCGGGAGCATGGACTTAAGTGCAAAATGTGCCCAGAGCACAAAGTGAGACCAAAAGCTTATAATGTGACAATGGTTATCAACGAAAATGAAAGCGAGATAATAAGTTGTCAGTGCCATGACTGTGCTGCTTCAGCAGGAGGCTGCAAGCATGCAGTCGCTTTTTTGATGTGGGTACATCGGCGCAGTGAGGAACCTCCATCTACTTCGGTGGAATGTTATTGGAAAAAGCCAACATTGTCAAGAGTAGGGACTACTCTGAAGTACATCACGGTGCAGTAGATGTCGAAAAAGGAAGTACCGCACAGACCAAGTACATCAGCACTTTACACAGACTTTATTTTGGAAGCCAAAAAAAGAAAACTTCAACACTGTGAATTGATAAAATATCAGGACGATTTTAAACACTCAAATGTTATGCGGTATTCGCTGAACTGTTTCATAATGGACCAACCACCAAAAATTCAAGCAGACGTAGACAATCTTGTAGACATAATGAAGACAACATTCAACAGAGCTGCTATCAGTGCAATTGTAGAAGCATCAAGAATGCAGTACAAGAGCAGCTTGTGGTATGAGATGAGGTATGGCCGTATCACAGCTTCAAAGGCACATGAAGTGAGCGTATGTCATACACCTGATGGTTCATTGGTTGCTACTATAATGGGCGCAAAAATACCAGATATTATTGCAATAAAAAGAGGTAGAAGTTTGGAGCTATCTGTCCGGAAGACAGTTAGTACAACATTGAACAAAAAAATAATTTATGATAGGACACATGTAATAGATTACATACCTTGAGGTTCAATAATGTCTTGTATCAAACTCTCATCTTTTTGCAAACATGTGTTGACCAAATCCATTCTTTTCCTCTTGACATATGCTCCTCGAGAAAGTCCAGCATCAGACAGTGGTCTTTTACGATCTTCTTGACAATGAAATTTTGTTGGCACAACATCTTCTGTCAAAAGTATCTTCTTGCTGAAACCCATTTTGTACTGCATGTAGTTAATGGTGTCTTTTTCCATCTGCAATTCAACATAACTATCTAATAAGCAAAGTAGGTAAAATGACACAGCATAGAAAATTATTGAGATATGTAGGTAGCTAATATAATCAAAACAACAGAAAACATTTTAAAACCCTACAGAGTAATAAGTTTAGGGTTAATAAACAGGATCTTTGATCCTCAACACTGACTTATCCTCAACATAACCAAAGATACATTTGAGGTTATAGATAGTTATATATTATTTCAATCTTAAAAAGAACGGTAATTTAAGCTACCTAGTAGATAACATATTCAATTTATACTTACATCGAAGTGATCTTCACACATAAATACATTTGAAGTCGATGAAATGCCCTTTGGGTCTCTCCGAGCTAATAGTAACCACTTTTTTCGTCTTTTACAATCGGTTGGAACAGAAACAAACAATGCTTGTGGACTATTTATACACGTATTCGTACATTTTGGCACTACACACCATTTATAGACCATTTAATCTATGATTTTATAGCAAAATCAAGCACAATAATGAAATTAACTTCGGCTGACAGCTCGTGATCCTGTTTACTGGCGTGTGACGTCACAGACGTCATCTGCCGGCGCCATTACAGGAATAGCGTTTTTGGCGCGGTTCTAAAAATTCAAATTTGATTTCTATTAAAAATATTATAGATTTTCAGGAAATATTCATGTAGTGTGCTCATTATATATAAAAGAATAATTTAAAATGATTTTGCAAAATTAGTCAAATAGCCTATTGAGGTCATATCAATCTAGATGATGTATCAGGCCTGATCCACTATTGTCTCGCTGTTAATTTCCGTTTTGTAAAATACCTGAAATGGAGATTTGTAGTATATTCTCATAAATAACTGTAACATCGAAATAACCTTGACAAACACCTCATACGTTCAATCCTACGTTCAAACGCTTCTCGTCTATCCTGACATTTGCCCAGCCCCGCTTCATATTCAGAATTCCAGTCCTAGAGGAAAAAATGTGTACTTGACCTATGATCCTGCACGTTTCGTAAAATACCACGCCCCAGAAAGATTCTAAAAATATCTTTACGACCTATTCCCGTCAGAGAGAATCGGGAATAAAGTTTCTCTTAGGGCAATAATTCTCTCCCGCTACTACCATTTATCTGACTACTTATTTGTTTGCTCGGATCTGGGCTACAACCAATAAATATCATAACGGGCATTTTCTCGGATATTGAAATTCCCTAAGTTATTAAACAAGGAACTAGAAAACTCTCTCATTTCACAGAAAAATACAATATTTGTTCTTACAAATGTATGTTCTTATCTGTGGCTTGCACGATAGCTCACTTACGCCATCAAGAGAACAATAGCGCAGCATAGTTCCACCGGCATAGTTTCTTGGTTGCAAACTCACATATACTTGTCTTGATTATACAGGATGTCTGCTAAAGGTTGGGAAATCTCAGAACTGGAGATATTGCAGACCAGAATATGTCATTTGACCTGATTTTTTAGGGCCAAACTTCTAGTGGGCCCCCACTTACAGCACTATTTCGGTAAATAACTTATGATAACTTTTTTGTGCTATACTGTATACAACAACTGACCGAAAAATCTTATGTTCTTGTATTTCCTCAACAAAAAAGGTTTACTTGTTAGAAATGTCTGAAGAAAATAGTTTTCGAGATATTTGTTTTTAAAAGCTCCAATGCATTATTTGTACGATAATATTGCTTTACACTTCATGAATAATTTTAAGTTGACAATTATAGAGTATACGTTTGATGAATATACTAATATGCATTTAATGTACGGATTGGCAAGATGTAATGGTTTAAAAGTATGAAGATTGTACGCTGACAGATTCCCTAATAGACACCTACCTAATTCAAAGACTTTCGAACGAATCGATCAGCGGTTACAAGAAACTGATAAGAAATGATTATAGCTTTATTATGAGTAGTAAAAACCATTTGGATTTTAGGTAGTTTTGCTCAAAATTTGGGCCGACATAGTGGAACTCGCAAAGCTGTACGTACAGCTGAAGTTGAAGGAAATGTTTTAGATGCTGTCTTTGAAAATCCTACAGTTTGGGGTTAGGAATGTAGCTCGAGAATTTCAAGTTTCCAAATGTACAGTAAATACCATTTTCCAAGAGCAACTGCTCCATCCATACCACCTGCAAAAAGTACATGGTTTAAACAACTACCCACTCTGCTGGAAAATGTTCCATTACAAACACGCATGAATATGTGGTTTATGCACGACGGCGCTCCACCTCATTTTAGTATATTAGTTAGAGAGCACCTAAATAGTTTATCTAGACCAGTGCATAGGCCGATCAGGACCTGTATCGAGGCCGGCTAGATCACTAGATTTAAATCCTATGGATTTCTTCTTCTGAGGTGATTTAAAACAACGTTTACAATTCGCCAGTGGAAACTGTAGATGATCTTCGTCAAAGAATTTTCCACCATAGCCAGGAAATGAAAAATAGCATCCAAATGCTTTGGAGAGTGAAGAATTAGTTAGTTCGTCGAGCTCGAGAGTGTGTTAGGCAAGTTGATGCTCATTTTGAACAATTTTTGTAGTTATTATTTCCGTTTATTAGATTTGTTATTGTTAAACACCACAGCAACGCTACTCAGATATTATCCAAAGCAACTTTATTATGTTATAAAAATGTTTTATCATCATGGTACAAATAATGCATTGGAACTTTTAAAAACAAATATCTCGATACCTATTAACAAGTAAACCTTTTTTGTTGTGGAAATACAAGAAAATATGATTTTTCGGTCAGCTGTTGTATACAAAGTAGCACAAAAAGGTTATTTACCGAAATAGTACTGTAAGTGCTGCCCTCTAGAAGTTTGGACATGAAAAATAACGGATTCTTGTTTCTCATACTAGAAAACTTTCCTATACCGAGTTTTATTCCAAAATCTGAAATACTTCTCAAGCAATAAGGAAAAATAGAAAATAAAATTGTAACTTTGACACCCTGTATCTCGCAAACTACCAACTTTTGGACAAAGCTATGTTTAGGTCAATTCACATATTTTGGTCAGTTTCGAGATTTCTCAACCTTTCGCTATCCACAAATTGGTTTTTTATGGAATCACCTCTGGAGTAGTGTCCTAAAATGTATATTGCCTTACGTCAAGAAAAAGCTGGGGTTGCAGATCCTAAAGTAGGCAACCCACACAGGTTGTGCAAGCCTCAGATAGTAAATGTAAGTTGATACAAAAGCAATTACTAGCTGTAATCGACTATAATTGCACTGGGAATGCTGTAACCACGGCATCTGCAGATGATGAGCCTTCTGCTCGAAAGACACTATTATTAGTTTAGAGACAAATGGGGCTTTCCGAAATCACCTCTCCGACTTTTATTTTTTTGGACAAAAGTTCTCAGAGTTCTATACAAGCGGCATAGCAGTTTTACGAAATCTTCAGAGCGTTCATAAGCTCAAACATAGCCACAATAGTATTGACTAAATCAAGGTTTGTAATTATGGATGTTTTACTTAACTTTTTACTTCAAAGTCCGCAAAACTTCCCCTCCAAGCTCCAGCAAATCGCAAGTGTGATCACTAACCACCCAGTATGACATTCGAACTCACATACATACACATCCGCAACATTATATACGTCTGTAAATATACACGGCAGTTCTTTAGGAACAAGAAGCCATTAATAGCACAACTGTTCGCGAGACATCGCGAAACAGGTGCAGCCATTGTATGCGTATGTGTAAACTGAGGTTGCTGATTACCGGCCATAAGTTAAGCTCTTTATTTTGTTTGTGATGTATTACGAGACTGCAACAGCGTCGCGGACACTTAGAAATTGCAGAAAATTATCGCAAGCTTATTTCTCTTATTGTCCGTGCAAACTATAATAAATGGTATTTTAGCTACTTTTGGTGGCATTTTGAAGATTGATGTGAATAAATCTGGTGTCAAGAATGTCACAATACATATTAGTGTTTCTATTTGGGTCGTTAAACCATTCCTAATGTAAGAATAATTCTTTTTTGGCTTGTTCGTGTCCTTTATCATGGCCGACAAATGAAGACTATGAACAAGCTTAAAAACGTCGGTCTACTGTGGGTCCTTTAAGTATTACGTAGGCAAGATTTCCTTAATATTCATCCTCTTTTTCGCCCTTATCCCTCTTCCCTATCTCTTTCGTAAACATTGGTATATTCTTTATTGTCATTCATGTGAATTTAGTGTACATTTATTTGAATATTAATTCGAAAAATGTGTACATTTCAAGTATAAAATAAATACCCTTAATATATAAGAGATATTATATTAGTCTATTTTAAAACTTGGTAAATTAAAATTAATTGTCTTTATGACAATGGATGCGTAGGAGATTATATCGCTGCTTGCGCAAGCACTATCCAGCCCCCCTCCCGCTCTGTAAGTCATCAAAAATAAGCAAAGCAAAGGACACACTTCCTTTGATGCTCACGTGATACTTGATTGACTCCCGCCAACAAACTACAATCGCTTCCGCGTTAGCCGAGCGTTGGGATCACTGAAAAGGTTAACATTCAGTCATTCCAAACTGCTTGATATCACGTCACTTTTCAGACGCTCTATTTTTATGGATATATCCAGATATTTTACATACTCCTAAATATTTGTGTCTAACTTTAACAAATTGTTTTTATTATGATTGCGCTAGTTTGACATGATAGAACGATCGTGAAATGGAAACTTCACGCGGCAATCATAATGTCGAGTCACGGGTCTATCGTATTCGTTATCCAAACGGCGAGTCGATGACGATCACCCTAACAACGCGTTGTCAAGTCCTCGCATTTATCGTCCTTATATGGTTTTGGGCTTTTAACGTCACGCTTTCAGCGACCCTATAGAAGGTCACTTAGACGAAGTACTCTATGATAATTCCTCATACATATTTCCAAAAAACTTGGTACCTTCACTTCGGCATCGCTGCTGGTTTTCATGAAATCCAGCACTAGACGGTGGCTTCATTATCCGATTATATTGTGTTAATAATATCACTACTCATCTGACAAAAATCTATTTTAGTTGTTCCCTCTCATGAAAATATACAGAGAGACAAAAAACGGTAAACACCTACTATGTTTATTAGAATTCAAGAATTTTTACGTATCGATTTATCGTGCCATGAACAAGTGATAAAATGGTCGGGTTTCTCTGTTAAGTTTTTGTGGTGGCTGCGTGTATTGATTGGTGATAAAGAAGCACTCAGTTTTCATACATTTAAATGTTAAATTACGTGTCGCTTATTCAGAAGCCTTTTTGTGATTGCTCAAAATGCCTAGAGTGCGTAGAATTCACCAGGTGTCCCTAGCTAAGTGACTTTGAGAGGGGTCGAATTGTCTGGTTGCGTGAAGCCGGCCTATCGATATGAGAAGTTTCTAGGAGGACCACAGATCCTTACGAAGTTCACTGCAGTGTGAACGAGCATGAACTCAGGAAGGCCGAGGACAGCGAGCGAGCGGTTCTGGACGTCCCAGTGGGACCACAGGGCGACAAGACCGTCGGTTAAGACTCTAGCTCTGAGAGACAGATTCACTAGTACTTGAACCATCGCGGATCAGTCGTTTGAAGACCATGGAAGGATGGTTGGTATGCGTACGGTATATCGCCGAATACGACAGTTTGGTCTCTCTTATCGTCCACATCGGGTGCTACCTCTCACAGCCGAACATAGGCGTAATCGTTTGCTCTGGTGTAGAGAAAGAATTCTATTGGGCCGGGAATGGAATCAGGTGGTTTTTAGTGATGAATCCCGCTTCTGTCTGGGGATGTATGCTGCCGTGCTTAGCAGAAACGCCGTATATACGAAAAAATTGAAAAATGAGTTTTTTACATATTCTTGCTTGAATTCACGTTTTCTATATACGAGTATAGAACTTAGTAAACATGCCGTTGAAGCATCGTTACCGTAAAACAACATAACTATTTTGCAGTAACTAACAAAAATTTGTTTGCATGCTCATTAAAACCGCCGTATCGAACATTATTTAGCATAAATGCAACATCTTCCGGTCAGATCCTGCGTGTTTGCTAAGTACATGTGAATTGCCGCGTTCCTCCCAAGTACAAGTCGTGTCTTGTCCGTTATTAATTATTATGATGATGCATTAAAAACGTGGTCAGTTGTTTGTTTTGGCATGAAAGTATAAGCGGAAGAGACCAAGAAGATGTTACAAGTGCATTTTATGCATTTTTTAAAAAACAAAAAGGCTTAGAAAAAATCACTGTTTGGCTTGATAACTGCTCAAGCCAAAACAAAAATTGGTGCTTATTAAGTTTCCTTGTTTTCATTACAAATTCAAGTGAAATAAGTGCTGAAGAAATTGTCATTAATTATTTTAAACCAGGACATACATATATGTCAGCAGACCATTTTCATCATCAAGTGGAGCTATCCTTAAAGGAACAAGGAAAAACGTATGATTTTCCAGATTTTGTTAATGCTGTATCCCAAGCAAATAAGGGAGCAGTAGAATTCAAAAACATGTCTTTTTCAGATTTCTATTCTTTCAAATCTTTCGTCTCTCAACAAAAATTAAAGAAACAAATGAATCGAATTTATCTCAAAGACATTGTTCAGATTACCGCTCGCAGAGGGCAATATTATCTTCTTTTCAAAACCTCACATTCGGAATGGGAACCGAATAATTGTTTAGATTTTCTACAGTTTAAAGCAACCAAGCCCAATGGTATGAAATTGCCGGAACCGTTACATAAGCCTCGCGGTTTTCCTTCAGAAAAAAAGGAACACATTTTAAAAGTGTTAAATACAATAATGCCTGAAAACAGAAAAGATTTTTGGCGAAATATACCTGCTAGAACAGATTCTAGTTAGTGTTGCTCTTTGGTATTTAGCGCATATCATTATGAATATTTGTATTTTTATTTTTACTTTGTAAGAGAATCAAAATAAAAAGTCTGTTTTTAAATATATCGAGACTATAATTCTATCTGACACAAATTATTGGAAAGTAATTAGCAGAAACACTTAGCAAAAACGCAGTACCGCATTAATCTCAAGCTACCTGTGACTCAATTGAATATACTTGGTTATGACAATAGAAGGCAGCGAAAGTATTTCTTACGGCTCTGAAAAAAAGAAAAGACATGTTTTCCTCCATACTTTATTTTTTGTAGATGCGGTGTTACCGCTAAGCACGGCAGTATGATGGTCGAGCAAGAGTGATTGGCGATGTGGTGAAAGACGTGACCCACAATTTGACAGAGAGCGACACGTTCACCACACCGTGGTAGTTATCGTGTGGGGTGCTATTGCTTATGGTACCAGATCACCACTAATTTTCATCAGAGGCAATATGACAGCCCGACGCTATATTGAGGAAGTAGTGGAGCCTCATCTTATTCCATACCTAAACATCATCCAAAACCCGATTTTTCATCAAGACAATGCCAGACCGCACGTTGCCAGAGCATCGTTAGCCTTCATGGATCAACATCGCATCAACCGTTTACCTTGGCCACCACGATCGCCTGACCCATATCCAATTGAACATGTCTGGGGCATGATAGGTCGCAGGCTCTTGAATTTACAACACCTTCAACAGACTTTAGCAGCTCTTACTCACGAAGTTGCAGTAGTCGGGAATGAGATACCCCACCAGGATATCGACCACCTTATCAGCACGTTCCGCAGGCGTGTCAATGAGTGTATAGGAATCTTGAATCATCAACACATTATTGAACCAGCTTCTGCAGCCAGTTGACGAATCAAGCTGAAAATTAATCATTTCACTAGTAAGGGACACTGAACTTATATGCCAAAAATGATTAAAATCGGGTAATTATATGTAGGTGTTTACTGTTACGGGTTTAATTTGAAAATCTTGTTGGATCTGCCGTGACCCTGCAATAATCGTAAACACTAAACAAGGGTTATCTTCGTTTCTTTCCTAACCTCAATGTTCCATTTTGACAAGTGTTCGGTCCTTTCCGTCCGGGAACAGTCCGCTGTTGTTCCATTGCTCCATTGCTCCTCTCGAACTTTGTGTTCCGTGTCCAAGTTGAAGAAACTTCACTTTTTGGTCGTAGCTCTGTTGAGAAGCACGCATTTTGCGGATCTTTACGCCAAATGAAGTCTAAGCGTTCTTCCTTGTTATAGATAAATAGATAGAGATAGATAGATAGTTTATTGTCCTATTGGATCATGTTACATGATATAAGACTTGTCAATATCAATTTGAGGGTCATATATGCGTTTGAGCAAATATGCCAGAAAAATACTTATAATTATAAAATAAATAAGGATATTACAATTACAAAACATTTCAAAAGGTTAAATCACATTATAGGTACAGGTACAGTGCAAGAATCGTAATGTGTTCAATCTGTAACGGTAAAAATATATACATATACAGCGAATTTTTTTATCACAAAAAATGTTCGTCTAGCCGGTAAAAATCATTGAAGCTGATACAAAGAAAAGAAAAGCGGTAGGAGAATCTGCTGGAATTACATAATATATAAACTCAATAAACATCGAGCAGTGAGGACAAATGGTTAAAAGCTTAAAAAGAAAACATACATACTTTCGTTAAAACTCGAATAAAAAGTGAAATTAAAATACATTTACTCCACGATAATAGACAATTCACTGATAACGAAATGATTAACAGCTTAACAGAATTTAAAAAACAGAAAAACTCATGTAGAGAGTAATAGCATTTTTCAACCAGATATTTCCTGAGATGTTTTTTCAGCGCAAGGGTATTAGTGCTTCTCCGCAACTCACTCGGCAGATTATTGTATACCTTAGTGCACGCTAGAGTGGGAGATTTTTGGAATAGGGCAGAGTTATGTGTCGGTATACTTAGATCATGCCCTATTCTAGTGTTGTATTGACTATTAATGGCTTTGTTACGAACAAATCTATTGCTATGTTCAAATGTCTCATATAATCCTACGGGGTTGTGGGAGACGGGAGTCTTCGACGCTTTTACGGCGTTCTAGCCGACACTTTTAGGCCACACTCCAACAGAGGTAAGCAATTCGGCTTGCGTTAAAATGGAACCCGGCGCCATATTGGATTTTTGTTTCAGGCCTTCTTCTTTTTCATCTTCTTACAACTTTTCGTCTTCTTCACCTTACGTTTTCTCCACCAAACTACTGCTGATACCTTCAGATGAAGCCCTGACGACTTTTCCACGCCCTGCCCTGTAATGAGAGTTCCAAGCAGCCCCTGAGGAAGGGAGCTGATTCAGCTGTTGCCAATGTCCACAGACGCCATGTGCTGAAACCCCGTCGAACTGCATCTATATACTTAAGCAGCTGCTCATTTCACTTAATATGAATTATTTATCCTAACTTCACCGCTGGTGTGATCCTGAGGTATGCATACTCCCGGAAACTTGGTAAGTCACTAATGTTCGTTTTCATTTGTTGTTAGGTGATCGATTAACCATTGCAAAGTAAAATTTTGAGCTTACTGTGATCATTTTGAATACTTGAAAATCCTGTCATAGCACCCTTCAGGTAGTTTGTTGCAAACTTTGTAATAGCACCCTTCAGGTGATTTATTAAAAATAGTTAAACAGATTTTGGGCAAGCTCTGAAAATTGGCAATCTTTTCATTTCCCCCAGCGCCCTAATCCTCCAAATCAACAACCACTTCGAACCCCAGAAGTAACATTGATCGTGCAGGGAAGTGCATCTACAACCACCCCCCTGGCACGAGGGTAACATTACCTTTTTTTGTAACTCAGTATATTACAGTATATCCTTTCGATCTAACGTAGCTTCCTCTCTACAATACGCAAATAAGAACAATCAGAGTAGCAAGCTGTTCTCTGTTATAAATAGCATATCCGAAGGAAGATAATTGTAGCGACATTTCACAGGAGCGTACCAATGATTTGCCTGAAAATTAGACGCGGGGAAAGACTATGAAGCAGTCAAACAGGATGTACGAATTCATTAAAATGTCGACTGTATTTACTAGAACAAGAAAGTAAAGCAACGAGTGTGTTTACAAAACAACTGATTCTTGGAATCTCAACACAAAGAAACAATGAGCCGTTTGAATGATGAATGCCACCGACATGTGTGGATGGTACGCGAGCATCTAGAAGCTGATACAAGGTGAAAGCTAATGGAAGAAGATGCAACAGGAGACATTACATAGATTCAAAACATGAGTACCCATTGTATGGTAGAATGCCATGAAGGGTTGTGATGTTTATGCAATATAGAACCTTTCTTTTGTATTGACGTGGGTAGCAGAATTGAACAAAACCACCGACATGAACTACACCTCTACAGGGTGGATCAGCTAGTGTTCAGAATTTAAGGTAGCGGATATATTGGATACCCGCGGTTTCGCTGGTGTGGAAGTAGTGTAAAGTATAGCTCATACGTCTTGCATTGATTTGAATGGGAACAGTTTCGGAGAAAGATGCAATATTCAAAGTAACTACTACTTTGGTGAAAGATATTTTTATTCAACGTTTTAATGCAACTATATATATAAATGTGAATGTCTCTTCAGTCTGTCCGCATCACGTCTGAACCACAACATAAAGAGACGTAAACGACTGAACATTTACTTATTTATACCCTAAAATCTCAAACTCTACTTTTTTTTTTTTTTTTATACTCCAACTACCACGAAGGCCTAAGGCCTAAGCACCCATTGGGTACCGTGGGGCTATGGGGGATACATGGGAAAGGGGGGACGCCACACGGACTCTGGCGAGGGAACACGTGTGCATGCAACATGCACACATTCTGGCTCCGCCTACGAGAACCGCCGGGTGGTACCTCCGCGTTCGACAGTCAGAGACCATCTACCACCTACGGACAATCACAACATCCATGGCCAAGAGAAACATTTCTCCTGGGACGGGACTCGAACCCGCACAGCGCACGGCGGCTGATCAGGAGACCGAAGGGTCTACTACTGCGGCCACCGCTGCTGCCTAAAACAAACACACAACATCCATGGCGAAGGCGAGATTCGAACTCGCGGCCCGGCCGGCCGGCTGATCAGTAGCACGACACTCTGACCCACGCGGCCAACCGAGGTCCCAAACTACTGAACTCAAATATATTAGACATATAAGCTTATTACCCATGCTTTCAAAAGTTCTGGAAAAATCATTCTCAAACAATATAGAAAACGAATATCGGAATGTACGACGCAAATTTCCTACTTATATACCCTCACTCAGTTCGGACGGACCAGCGACTGAGCACTTCCGGATGACTCATGTCAAATTCCATTAAGCCGTTAAGGCTGTTGCCCGTGGAATAGATATCTCAAAGTTATTTTCCGGGAATATGCCAATTTCAGGCTATAATCTCTCTCTTTGTACCAAATTTCATCCAGATCCGCTCAGCCATTTTAGTGTGATTAAGTAACAAACATCCACACTTTCTTATTTATACTGGTAGAGATTAGATCTCATGTATGACGTCAGAAAATTGTTTTTGTTCGTCATTTACAAAATGGAATGATATGGAGGTTTCCAAAGTACAATTAGACCAAGGCAAGCCTCATGACCAACCATCCTTCCAGATGAAGCTCATGTACACCTCAAAGGCTATGTGAATGAGCTAATCGCCGCATGCAGTAATCAGAGAATCTATTCGTGAGGAGCTGATGCATCCAGTGAATGTTTGGTATTTGGCCCGCAGACGAAAAGTTGAAGACAATGCCATGAATGACGTTTAGTTCCAACAGGACGGCACAAGTTGCCACACAGCCATTATATGAAATCAAATGCAAGACTCGCTCAAACACTGTACTTGGGTTTCTCACAGGTCACTACCCCTTGGTATCCGCTGAGAGAAGGACGAAACATCTTTCCAGTTCCGTCGGCCATCGAACACTTCGAACTTGATGAAGTTTGAAGAACAAATCTGTCTACTCCACAGACTGCTAGGCTTTGTCATGGTTATTAAAAGGTCTTACAGAATCGTCGTTAGTATTAAATAGGTTAGTTATAGTGTTGGCTCTCCTTTTCGCGGTCTGCAAAAGGGGTTGAAGTGACAAGTGTAATCTCAGGGTCTAAATACATTTACTGCAAATGGAAGACTATGCCCACCACTAGTGATATTCCCGTATACAAAAGCTCCGAAGCCTTTCCTAGAAAGTGTGCCTCCGAAGTGGGTGTAATCTACGAATACGTAGCAAACACACTAATGAATGGTTGAAAGAGACCTGTACTATTCTTTGTAGATGTACACAGAAGTCATTGTCCCTAAGCAACTGTTCTGTCCAAAATCAAATAATCTTATATGCCTTGCCACCAAATGTCACTCACGTACTGCAACTTGCCAATGTTGCTATACTCGTATTTAAACCTATTAAAGAGTACTGGCATCATGCGGTCAGAAAATGATAGGCAATTCATGAAAATAGGGCGTTTACAAAAAATAGTGTTTGTGCAATCTATGAAAATATTCTCCATAATCCCAGTATCGCGGCCAGCAAAACTGATTGAAGGTGTCAAGTGTAATCTCAGGGTCCAAATACAATAGAGGCATTAATTGAGATTTTATACCTGTTTCCCCGACATTCAGAAAATTTTACTATGCCTTGTCTTTCTCTCGCTTTCTCAACCCTACGTTTCCTAATTAATTATTACCATACGAAGCTCTACTAAAACCATCTCAATAGGTACTAAGTATGAGTATTCCAAATTCTCTTCTACTATCGCTAAGTTTGAAAGACATTCCTTAGTGCCAGTCTGCATCCATAACTCCCTCAGCACGGCACGCCGTTTACCCCGAAGACCTAAAGTGTCTTTCATGCGTTAATTTCCATGTAGTGAGCAATCCGCACTTTGGAATTCCAGATATTCCCGGTATAATTGCTCCAGGGATCCAGACAACGGTGGCTGTCGCTCGCTGATGCCCTCGCGCCAGCTGTTTTCTACTGATCCGCAGAACAATTCCTAGTTCAAGGACGTGCCGGGAATTAAAATTATTCGTGGCTGCATTGCTAGAAAATCGATATTTTATGGTTAATAAGTACAACGTTGTCTAGTGTTACGAAAAAATAAGTATTAATAGTAGTAATAAGGAGACAAAACTCTTACATGGGGAAAAGTTTAGCACCGAGGGGCTAGCCACTGACAACTTAATGAAACAAAAGTCCTTAGGTTTCTTCAACTCCTGGAAACCCTTGGATCTACTCACATTCCCTTGGATTTCTTCGCATCCCCACTGAATAAAATAATAACATATACAAAAGAAAACTATGAACTATAAAAAATTAGCAACCACAGCATATTATAATTAATTACATCACAAATTAGCCCCAATGCATCTGCTTGGATCGTTTCATTGGATTGTCTCAGATCTCGTTAGACTTCCTCGGACCTCCTTTTGACTTTGTTCTCCTATTACTGGAATGGAAAATGTCCCGTTATTGTCTCGATCTGGGATAAAGAAACTCCTCGAATTTCATCGAATCTCCTTTGATTACTGCGGACCTCCTTGAATTATCTCTGAATTTCAAATATCTTTGGACTCGGACTTCCTCCAGGGATACAACTTCTCCTTGAATGTCCTTAAATTGCCTCTAAATTTTGGATCTCCTTGAATTGACTCGCATCTCGTTAGACTTCCTCTCTTCTGCCTTTGATCTCCTATGATTGAGATGGAAGGAGTCATGTTATTGCCTCGATCTGGGAAATTCTCTTTGAATGTCCTCAAACACCTTTGTATTTTCTCGAATGTTCTTAAATTGCCTCTGAATTTCGGATCACCTTGAATTATCGGAATCTCACATTTCTTTGGAATCGGAGTTCCTCCCAGAGGGATGAAACTTCTCCTTGAATGTCCTTGAATATCTTTGGGTTTTCTCGAAAGTTCTTAAATTGCCTCTGAATTGCTCCGTATTGTCTTAGACTACCTCTGATGTCCTTGAATTGCGCCTAAACCTCGAACCTATTTTAATCGCCTCGTATCTCCTCACACTGTCATACAAAATCTCCTCGGTGATGATCTGTTGCGCTCACAGGCTAAAGATCTCAGATAAAAAGTCACTTGATGTTAGGGTATATGACAAGCTAAAAAACACTACTAAGAATCTTACTTTAAAACATTTTAAAAATACACTTTTGCTAAGAATTAGTTAAAACATCCTTTGTATTCCTTGAATGAGTTTATCGCGACCCCCCTATGTGTGTGATCTGGCCTACTACACCTTTATATTATATTTTATTTTATTTTTACCAATTATAGTTTTATATGTATTGTATACGCCATCAGTAGTTTTCAAGAAGCTATTTTTATGTGTAATGCATACCAACAATTTTTATGACAAGTGTAAAAACAAATGTTTTGTTAATTATATATATATATATATATATAATATATATATATATATATATAATATATATATATATATATTCTATCCATCATTGTAGGCACATACACTGACATTTGTTTTGAATCATTGTAACATAATAATAGCCAAATACCAAATTGATTAAAATGATATTTACAGCAGTACCATATCTCCGAAAGAGGCAATTCATCGTCCTTGTCCCTGTTCGTTACTCTGCATCACTTTCTTTTCAGTGATTTACTTGGACTATTATGTCAAGTGTGTTTCAAAAAGTAAGAAACTTCCTCATTATTGGGGAATATCCTGAAGCTATAAGAATTATGAGGTATTAATTATGATAATCATCACTGTGATATCATTGTTTAATAAGGAATATTAATTTTAAAAGGTTACTTTTCTTATTTATTCTTATATGCTATCTATTGTATTTCTTTATTTTGAACAAAGCAAACTTTTAATCTGTATCTACCACGTGATTTAAATGTTTGTTTCAGTTAAATGTTTGTCTATTTTTATGTTATATTTTAACGTTGGTTTATTTTTGACTGCCATTTACTAATGTATGTTTATTTATTTTCTGTATATTTTTTTTTACTCTATTGACGTGTCTTATGTCATTATATGATGATCTCACAGAGCCAATATATCTAGATATTTTCAATAGCGCATGGTTTGTTGTTAATAGTTTCTACAAGAATGTAGTTCAAGTTCTACAATTCCTATACAGAATAAAAAACTACTCAACAACTGGAAGGAACAGAGAAATCAAGGAATGTTTGAGATTAACATATGGAGCGTTATTTTTAGATTCAATTATTCGTTTATTTATATTTCATAAATTCCAACAAAACACTCGGGAATCTTAGTTTTAGTGTTGTTCAGAACTTTTTCTCTTGCTGAAAAATAAATAGCAAACTCAAACAACAACACAGAAACAACTGGCTACAGAAAATTTACATAGCGCCCTGTCACACATCGTTTCATATTTAGAAATTTCATTCACAAATCAAATAAAAGGTCTCGCAACGGTGGCAAAAGTTGTATTTCCCATTCCGGCCGTTTCCTTGCGTCCGTGAATAAAGCCGTGTTTTCAAACAAGAAAATAAGTAAATATTTCCCTCTCGAGTGCCATTACTCGACCCGTTATTAAAAATAAAATAACGGCCCAGCTCGCAGGGCTGGGTTTTCATTTTCTTGTTCTCAATATGAAGCTAGGCAAAAACACCATATGAGACAGGTTCCTGAAAAGTGGAGTCAACTTCATTAGGCTCGATGACAAAAAAATCAAGAGAATAAAATTCTTTCACTGGAAGTTTCCTTACAGTGAGAAAAGATTCGTCAAATGTTTTCTCGATGAAGATGAGCACGAACGTACCCTAAACAGATCAAATTTGGGGGAAATGGGGAGCGAATAGTCGTAACTCCGTTTTCGATCAAATGCGATACTTTGGACTCAATCTCAGCATGGACGGCCTCATTAAACAATGACTTCTTAAGGCTAAACGACCAGCTTACGCTCTGTCTCCAATCATCGGCTTCAGCTCGGATGTTTCGATAGAACTGAAATTAAAAATAGTTGAAGCACGCATCTACCCGGTACTAACATAAAAGTGGCATTAAATTAGAGAGGTGCCTTAAGAAGATAATAAAAGATCTGGGCAGTTCCTCTACTGCATCCCAGATAACATACTTTGGGAGATGCTACAAAAAAGGACAGTGTGGCAACTTGCCTGGATCAGGTTCACAAGAAATTTCTCAAAAATACCGAGAAACACAAATCAGTGAAGCCGATCTTGACCAAAGTAGATCATCCAAACAGCCAGCGATGTCAAATCCAGCCTCCAAGATTCAAGCGTCCTGTGGACGGTATCTCATAATGATATTTTGTAAAAAAGTGTTATCCTTCGTCCCCTTCTAACTCGTACTCCACCCCTTTCCACAGAAATACATATTTTGAAATACACAGAAGCAATACTAATTTTTGTTTCTCGTTGTTTATATCTACGCCAAAGACATATGTAACATAACCTATATAAAATAAAATACAAACTTTACCTTATGACTTTCAAATCACGCAATCTCGAGCCGTTCCTGGATTGCAAAAGAGTCAGACAGCAACTGAAGCCCTTCACAATCAAAATCCACCGTTTCAATTTATAACTTGTTATGCTGTTATGAAAAACAAATTAGTTGTATTCAAAACTGAAACCCCTCACAATATGGAGTAAAGCGGAGAAGAGCCCAACCCTCAATTAACGAAAAAAGCTCCATAGTGAAATTAAATCGACATCAGTACACTGAGGGTGCTTTTGTATTCATATTGTTATTACTACCTGGAAGCTTCCACTTCAGCAATTTACTTCAATGGAACTATTGCGATGGAAGTTAGAACAACATGGAAAAACGACTCTGTTAATGTTTATAAGACGATCACTGTAGTAACGTGATGCTGACGTTCTTGAGTTAATTTTGATAGTTTTCAATTTATACAGTGAATTGTAAAGACAAATGAGTAACTTAAAACAGTGTCATAGAATTTCTAAGAAAAGAGGGTCATCAGCCGAAAACAACACTTAAGAGAATTGTTGCCGTCTATGGGGATGACTCATAACATATTACACAATAAAAATTCGGTCGAAACAGTTCGATGGGACATGAATCCACAGAAGACGATCCTAGAAGTGAAACGCCCAAAACAGCAACAACTGATGAAATGACTCAAAAATTGCAGCCCTGGTTCTCGAAGATCGTCGTGTGAAGGTGTCTACCATTAGTTTGGCATTGAACATATTAGAACCCAGCGTAATAACCATCTTGCAAAACAATTTGAACATGACTAGGATGTCAGCCAAAATTGCGCAAGTTGGAAACTTCAGAAATTCAGGCATTTGGAAACTGTCACCAACGATTTTGACTTTTTGACACAAATTGTGATGGACGACTTGGGTGCATCATTTAGATCCTGAGACAAAAACAGTCAAAGCAGTGGGCTCATAAGGGGTCTCCACCCGCAAAAAGGCAAGGACTCACACTTCTGTTGGAATATGTCAGCAAGTTTTTTTTGACATCAGGTTCATCGTCTCATTGAATATATGTCATACGAGACAACAATAAATGCGAACGTATATGCAAACACTATAAAGAATTTACCTAGGTGAACGAACCAGAAAAGATTCGATTCTTTCATTCAGGAAGTATTAGAAGTGCTATATAACAATGCGACCAATTCTGCATGAATGCAGCTACATCGAGATAGGCCATCCTCCCTATACTCCTGACTTGGCTTTGTCTGACTTTTACCTCTTTAGACTACTAAATAAAAATCTTTGAAGACACAGTTTTGACTCAGATGATCGCCTAAAAGCTGGCGTCGACAGCATTTATGAGAGTCAAGAGGAAATATATTTATATAAGGGTATAAGTTCACTGGAAGAGAAATTGTGCAATTACATACATTGATGTGGGGGATTATATTGAAAAATAAAATGATCAAAGAATGTACGCCTTTTGTTCCATGGCTACGTATATTTCTTTTCTAGTCTTAGTTGCTATGGAAAGGGAAGGCGCGGTAACTAATATACCCCTACCACTATAATTAGCAACCCGTGTGCTAAAACTTAATGTGTCGAACCTTCAAAGGAAGATCACAATGTCATATAATTCCGCTTTATAGATTTTTTTCTCCAGCAAACCCAGTAATTCTCAAAGACCTTAATCTACAACACACTTGCTCAATTGTCCAGGTGATGGAATGATATGCCATCCTCTTCCTAGCATTTGGTTCAAATAAGGTCTTTCCTTATTGCCATACGTTTATACTGCGGAAGCATGTGTGAATCACAGCCGGATGACTAGAGGACCCTCTGCTTTTGTTCCTGGCAGATGTCCAGGCACGCACGATACGGTCACGTCTTTCACGAGAGCTGAACTTGAAAGGTTGTGCTGAGATTTTTGGACTACAACTGATCTTTCGAGAGTATATAAGTTATGATTCTATACATACATCTCTTTCTTACTATGAAGCTGCGTTTTTGTTATATAGTTTATGCTGCTCTTGTATGTAGGAAACATCCACCTGAAGGCCTACCCCAGCAGGTCTACAAATACCCTACCGAGAAATAAAAAGCGTCACTCTCATTACCACATTTTCCACTTTTTATCCGCTAGACGTTACATTTCTGACTCTCTAAGCCCTTCATAATGAAGGAGAAAGGTCGGTATGAATGAGGTTGAGTGGATGAGAACTGCTCGTGTGGCATGTGACCTATATCTTTTCTTACCCCTGACATACGTCGAGGTTCTGCAGACGAAGGGTGGTTTATCTCCTTTATCGTTAGGGAAGCTGATGTGACCTGCAAAAACTGGAAATGTGTTAATACGGTACCGACCTAACACTATTATTTCATAATAAGTGTATAAAGATTATTTGATTAGATTGTATAATTAGATTAGTGGAATTGAATTATTATTTGGTATTGCTAATGTTACATTTATTATTTCCCAGATCAACTGGCGGGGAAGTTGTAATTCTGAAAAATTCTGGAATCTAAATCTTACGTTTTTTAGTCACTTGACCTAAAACTAATACGCCCGCTTCATATTCCGACTCAAGACAAATTAGTATATCACCCGAATTATTTACTGGAAAAAGCTATGTTTTCAGATCAACATAAATCTAAAATATTGCCGCCCAGCAATGAGGATTTCAATAAGGCTGCAGCTGTGGCTTTAGATCTAACTGACAACGTTGTTAGAACCTGGGATCAGCAGATGATCACTTCGTTAGTTCGTTTACACTTCTCTAAGGCACTCAATACCATAAATCATAGTCTTTTTGCAGCCAAGTGTAAATTTTTCGGATTTTCTGATACCTCTGTCAACATAAATACAGAATAGATAATCGATTTCAGAGGGTAAACATTGATATGGTTTTGTCTCCCTCATTTCCTCTGGAGTACTGCAAGGATCTGTGCTTGGACCACTGCTATTCATTTATATATTTCAGATCTACAAGCCATTGTAAAAGGTTGCAGTAATTAGTTCTTTGCTGATGATTCTCAAATTTATAATCATTTTCATAGTTGCAACATTCAAAGAGAAAAATCGGAGGTCAATGAGTACGCAAAGAGACGTAGCCTTCAGTTAAACCCCTCAAAATCAAAAATCATTATTTTTTCCCTATAACCTTTAAGAAACGATGCCAAAAATAAATTTTAAACAGGGTGTCTACCATATTTTGATCCATAGTATCTCCAGTTTCGAGATCTTCCAACCTTATAAGCCTAAATGGTTCTATTGGTCAAAATTTGGGGATCACCTTTGATCAATGTCTGAAATTCATACCGCACGTGAACAATAAAAGTAAAAATTGTTTTTCCATTCTACTGCAGTTATACCTCAATAAACAATTTACTAACAATAAAACTAAAAAAAAATGTGACACTAGTAATGTCAAAAATCACTTACAATGATACATATCGCTGGCTTAGAGTTATAAGGTTCTATGTGATAATTTGGAACTTTTGTAAATAAGTTCTATGACCACTATGCTTCGTATTGTGGGTTCCAGAGTTTTATGTTTTTCTACTATGAAAATATAGGACATTATTTCATAAAACTATGCAGCAATATTATATACTATAAGTTACAAAGTCCCCCCATAGAACTTAATGATCTTAATACTTTATTCTTTAATGTTACTCCAAAGTTGTATGTGCAACATAGAAATTCAATATGAGAAAGTACCTTTTCCAAAAGTTAAACAGTTACACCTTTCAAAAGCAACGCCGAATATTGTACACTTTAGTTAAACTTATTCAAGTGATCTTCTTGCGAACTGTAAAATAAAAGATAAGGGTACCATGAAAAAAATCTTGAACAACGAAGCAAGACCCAGTACTGTACAAGCAGAGCTTGTACTCAGTAAAATAGAAGCCTTAAGATTTATGTTAAAATGGATGCCACTGATTAACCAACAATTTTGTTAAGCTAATATCCCTCAACTTAAACCTAAAACAAACAAAAAATAAAATATAAAATTCAAACCTATATTATTATATATTATGAATTGGTATTAGTTTTAATTATTACCTTTTTATTTTAATCATAGTACTATGTTTCTTAGTAGATTGATACATTTCATCTTGCTTAAAATGTATGCAAAGTTCTATGTTCTTCTTCAAAATAAAAGTGTTAAGAATAAAAGTTCTATATGTTTTTGTTTTTTTGCGACAATCTTCTCCCAATAAATATTTATTAAGCTAATAGCAAGAATGTAGAGCATTCTACTTTCTATCCAGCAGTTACTTCGATTAATAATTATTCAGAAACTCACTATAAAAGAGATACACCTCCTTTACACGTCTTAAAAAAATTCAAAATTCTTGTTGCTCTTGTTGCAGATTGATCAATAACATAAAGAAGTATGATCAGTATAATGAGGTTGGTATCGGTTGCCGTCAATATAAAAAATACTTGAGAATATATAAAATGTTACCGATTAGTCATGTCTGAATAATCGTACATGTGAGCAGTATTCTATTTTTCATTCTATTTTATCTCTTGTTTTTATAAATAGTGACGTAGCTTGATGGTGAGAAGTGCATTCTAACTCTACACAGACTATCCAGCAGCAGTGCGATCCTTTTAACAATCCTTTTTGGTCATATTGTGTGTAGTGTACTCTAGTTTTAACGAATGTTACAAAGGTCAAACTCTTGTTTTGATCTTACTCCAAACAAACGCAACGTATGTTTTCCGTGTAGCAAATGCTTGACTGGAATATTAAAGGACAGTACGCGACGCTGTCACGAACCAGACTAATTAGCAATTAGTTCCCAAATAGAGAAAAATATTAGTTTAGGATAGAGCTGAAAAGTATACTTGTTCGCTTTTCCCTTTTGAGGTTCTGTTTTTCCATGTCGCTCTAATTGAGCCCGATACCACTATTGCATTAAAAAGCCCCTTTGAAATATTTACCTTGCTGGAATTACACAGCGAAATGAAGAGCTGAACAGAGCTGCGGCAATGTTCAACATCGCTGCATCTAATACAGTTGGTTGTAACATATGCTAGAAGAAGATTCAGATTCAGATTTGTTGCTAAGAGTTTTTTCAAAAACACAGTATATATAACACCTATAATTCTTATGCAGAATGAAACTCCTAAACAACTGGATGGGGCAGAGAAATCAAGGAATGTCTGGATTAAAATTTTGGGGGTTATTTTTTAGAGATGCAAGTATTCATTTATTTACCTTTCACAAAAATATATTTGCAAATTCCAACAAACAGATGGAGATATTTGGATACCACTATGGCATTAAAAAGCCCCTTTATACAGGGTGGCCAATATATGACTGATTTAAATTGCGCGCCATTTTTGATACACGCATTTCAGCAGGTGGCGCCGTAGTAGTTGTTTAAAGCACATGTGTCCAATTCATCATGGAGCGCTACACGATCCCCCAACGTGTCCGTATTGTTAAACCGTTTTACTTAAATAATGAATTTGAATAAACAGGTGAAGTTAAAGACCTGGCAAGATCGGGCCATGATCGACATGCTCGTACTTCAGAACATATTGAGAGAGCGCCATGAGAGTTTTCAGGTATGTCAAAGAGAAGACGTCCTATTTTCATCTAAGGCTTATTACTTTGTGTGCAAGGCTTCTTTTTTATACTACTTTCGTCAAGGAGTGCACGCTATCGTTTTGGTTTTTATATAAAAAGCACACTCCACATCAAAACTTAAATTAATTTTAATTTTGATTTGATTGAAATGGCAGCATATTTCTAAGCGATTTGATATCGATCCTGTTATGTTCAACTGCCAAGGCAACTACACAATAGCCTTTTACTTACTTTGTTAGGATCTTTTGAATGAAGTATGGGCCCTGCTTTTTTCAGAATTGTTATTTGTTTGACCAATATACTTTATGTGCATGATAATACCCTCCCTGTATTCACATAACGCTTTATTAAGGGACCTTGACCAAATAGTCTTTATGTTAGCTAACACAAAGTTACGGTTCCACAATAAAGAAACCCCATTCCACAAGCGGTATAATTTTATGATTAGGTATCTAGGTTAACGTCCCCTTTCATGATCGACCCTTAACGCACAATGGCATTACCGAACTGGTCATTATACGACCTTTATTCTATTTCCGCCATTGATCCATTTAAATTACACCAAATGATAAGAGAATCGCGTGTTCTACTACAAATATGTACAAAGTTATTATATACTAGTATATATATTCCATTTTCATTGAACTTAAAAATAAAAAAGAACCAGAAGAATTCATATCTTCACCACCCAGAAAAAGAAGAAATAGAACCATATTAAAAGAAGTATGGGAAAAGAACAAGTAAAAAACCGCGCTTCAGGGGTGAAGAATATAAAGGCTATATGAGAAGTAGGGAGGAAGTTGTTAGCGAATGAACTTTTACGTCCAGCTAAATGCCTGCAAAAACATAAAAAACAGGTATTGTGGTAAATTTGGACGAGCGCAAAAATATTTTTTTAAAATTTTGGAGTAACATGTTGAATTGGAATGAAAGAAAAAAGTGTATATAACTTCAAGTATGGAAAATTCACGACGAACTGGGACTGGACATTTGGTTTAAAGGTTGATAATTATGATTCACGGCTGGATTGAAAAAAACTGAAGTTGATATTACCGCCTAAAGAAGATAATATGAAAAAAGTACACAGAAAATATTAAGGGAGCTTTTTGATAGTTTGTGTAAAATGCCATCACATTATTGTGGCTTTTCTAATCTAATCTTAAGCAATCCTGTTTTAGACTAAATATTTTCTGTATTGAATTTAGCTTTGAACCAGCCAAGAAAAACTCAAGACGAAGAATTAGCAACGCCGGAAAAGTTTGTCCTGTAGTTAATGCAAGTAAAGTTTATTACAAGACAAAGTTAGCAGTTCATACTTTTACCATATACGATATGAATACTCACATTTGCCGAAATTATTGGTTTAACGAAACGAAAGCCGATTTATACGCATTTACTAATTTTATTCTTGATTTATTTAAGATAATGCATGAAGAGCATTCCCATATTTTGTAGCCTGTCGTATGCGTATAAAGAAAAAAGTAATTGAACAAAAATATCTAGAGAAAGGTCCACTCACTGATAGAACGTAAGTTGAAAAATCGAATCATTGAGTTACCAAGTGATTATGTCAAATTAACCAAGGAAGCAAGACAAAGCCCTTCACATTGGAGACTGTGGATTTAATCCATGACTATTTTCTGGATTATGCAGATGAAAAAATTTAGACATATACCTCATCCGACCGTGAATGACTTACGGCATTTCTAAGAAAAATAATCGAATATAAGATGGACTTTGTTGACATTCAGCGCGATCCCTCAAATATCCCGAAATCAAAAACAAAGCTGCTCATCAACGCAGACTGAAAGTAAAAAAAAGTAAAGTTGAAACATCTCCACGACATCAAATACGTTTTTTCGAATGACTGTCATAGCTTTTATGGCAATTTGCCCCATTAAAAATGCTTTCCTCAATATTCAATTAAGTTGATAACAGTTTAGTTTAAACTTTTGTGTTTAGTGTTAAGTGTTTGTTACCTATTATGATATCCCGTACCGTAACATTTTTAAGTTCTTTGTTATACTATCTAAATCTTACTTAATTCAATAAGAAAGAAATTTAGACCAAAAAACTTTTACTTTATCAACTAGTTGTCAAAGTGTAACATAAAAAGGTTTTGTAACATTTTGAATAATATTTATCACGTAAACTACCGATCCATACAGTTACCGGGTATTAAAATCTATATATTCCAGTACAGCTGAGGATAGCGATTGTCTTGTGTTACTCCATACATAGCTCACATAATTAAATAAATCAAAAATAAACTAATGGAAGGAAACTGCTTTCTATTTAATGCAAATCTTGCGTGAGTTTAAAGGCATCCGCGCACAAATCCTGGAACAAAACTCTCCAGTGTATCACACATCAAATTACGCCATTGCTGTATCGCCATTCCCGCCATTTGGCATCCTTTCGCCAGCAGTGCCCGATTCTGCTTTTGTTTATGCCCTAAGGGCGAGCCCTTTTGATTGCGCCTTCATTTGTGCCCGGCCAACTTTATATTTTTCCGCCGCTGTTGCCACACAGAGAAGAGGTGGGCCATTCAGCACCAGACCACACACAAAGCTTCCGCTTTTCACGAGAGTTTCGTAAACAAACTTCACCCTGGATTTCGAAGGTGACTGGGATATTATTGAGCAATAGCAGAATACATTTGTCTGTCACGTATCTACCGAAGTGATAAAGTTAGCAGTTTGAGGTATTCTAGCAGGCCATGAGCATTTTAAGTTTACATTACTACAGCATTATTTGTCTAAGGGCAGCTTGGTCAGCTGTAAGTTGGAGTTACTAAGATCAAATTATCAACAAAATTAGAAAATTGTTTGATTTCATGCGGCAAAGCTTCCATTAGACAAAGAAATTTTCGTACATTCATCCAGGCGAGCTATAAAATACTGAAATACTGAAAATGCTGTCACTGATATGCCTTGGTATCATTAGAATTAACTTTTTTAATAGTTATGAATCTCGAAAGATTCTAATTTTTTGTTTGCGATGAACTATTCTACCATCTTAAACTGTTTTTACGTTCATATAGATCCAGATATAAAAAAATTCGGAGTCGTCGGGCAAGATGCCAAAAATTCCCGAACCCTCTAGGGTATTTCATAAAAGTCAAATATTAGAGCATCTAGCAAAACATATGTGTTCCAAATTTCATTCAAATCGGATTATCGGTTCTTAGACTATCTTGAAAAGTTCTAAAAAGAAAACTGACGCCCTCTCACGGATAAACAACGCACTTTTGCATAGAGGTAATTCATGTCCAATCTACTTATTTTGAGTCTCAAAATACGTAGTAAGTCCACGGAATATTGGGACACCCTGTATAACCCTCCCCACCCCTACAACTACCAGCCTTAATTTTAACCACTACAAAAAAATTCTGAAAATGATCAGGAGCCTCTGAAACGTCAATAAACGATGTTTGAGCGATATTTATTTTGTTCATTTTTGCCACCACTGAACCGATTTTCAAAAAGCATAATGCTCTTTCGCCCTTGTCATATCAGTAGCCTTGTGTAAACAATTTTATCCAAATCCGTGTGGTGCCTTCCAAGTTATAGACGCGCCAACGATTTGCATAGAGGCCGACACACAGACCGACGGAAATGAGTGATATGCTTTTTCGTGGGAAATAAAGAAAATGAAGTATGTCAGCACGATATTCACTATCATATCGGCGCTCTATGGTCTAATTAATTTTAAAATATGTATAGATAATAGGGGCAGAATAATAGCTGAAGTGATGCATAGGTGCATCATTACTTATCCCAAATTGCGCCATTTGGTACATGACAAATCGTTATGAATTGGCTTAGATTCGGTAAATAAGTAAATCTTCCTAGAAGCAAATATCCATCTGTATTTTTAAAATATTACACAATAATAATAAACAGATCCTTATTACAGAGGATTGAAAACGAATATTTGCAAATATTACCTAAGCCTAAGCTACTATTTGCGAAGTAGTTAACTTGATTAAAAGCTGTAGGGAATTTCCCTTTGAAAAAATTAACTTTTGACGCCTTTTACGATTTAATATTCATCCGATTTTTGACACTCTGTATTAGCTAAATATCATAATAAATATACAAAAGTAGACCCTTTTCTACCAGCAAGCAGTTGAAATACGGATGGACAAATGAAAATATATAGGAAACATTCGTAGCCTTTTATAGAACTGCATTTGTGATTTTTTACACAAAATTTGTTTTTTTCCAAAAACGATTAGAGTTAGATATAGGTTGTTTTAAGTGAAATGTGTTCATAATCATGAGCGTGGTAGTTTTCTCAACAGGACATATACAAGCACAGCATTTTGCACTCATGATTAATCGTGGAATTATTTATTATCTAAACCCCAAGCCACGGTATTGAAAGGAAAATATATACATTCATTCTAAAACAAACAGGAAAGGGAAACTGTCTCCGACTTTATGTAAACGAAACCAACTGTCTGTGTGCGGTTTTGGAATCATTGCATCCCATTCATTGGAGGTCCAATTATTTTTACAAGGCGAATTCAGTGATGATAGATTTAATGAGATGTTTTATTACATTTCTTCTAGTTTTTTATTACAGTATGCCCTATTTGGGGCGTCAGTATGATTCCGGAAAAGATACTTGAACATATAAAGACTTGGTTTTCCAGTAAAGAACGAGCAATGTTGAAGTGGATTGAAATAAGTTCTCGTGTAGAATATGAAAAGAATCAAACTGACAATAGAATAGAATAAGAATAGAATGAGTTTTACTTCCATTTGACTACAAAGTAGTCTTGGAAAATAGTAATAAACAATAAACATATAAAAGTATAGTATACACAGTTTGTAATAACGGATACCTAACAAATGAAAACATTTGAGTGACATAGTTAAAATATTCCTCTACGGAATAAAAATGATTTTCTATAAATATTTTCCTTATCTGTCTCACTAAGACTATCACATTTTCCGGCGCTTTTATATACTATACATAGGCAGCGCGTTGTACAAATTTAATAGCATAATGGTTGGTCCCTTTGGCGTGAGTACAAGCCGGTGCATTGAGGGCTGCAAATTCAGGTTTGGACGCTAATTAAACATGATGTCTGTGTCTCTCTGTTTGAATGTGTTAATATTTTCTTAACATAAACAACACAACTGTAAATATGAAGGGAAAACACTGGCGCATAATACCATTGTCCTCGAACAATGTGCGACATAAAAATATCCTTAAATATTGTTCTCAAGATTCTCTTTTGGATCAAAATTTTGTTAATCCTAGTACAGTTCCCCCAACAGGGATGCAGTAATTGAGCGCAGAATGTATATTGCAATATAGTACATTAAAAAAACGTCTATGCTGACATATAATTTCAACTACCATGATTTATAGAAATGTGTTAATTTAAGTGAAATAATATTCACGCCGCTAATAACCCTACGAGGTTGATGCGGTACTATCTGTTAAATAAAAAAAAATATCTATATCATTTGACCATGTAAACGAATGGAACCGGTTGGAATTTTAAACGTCCTAAGGCTCGACCTGGAAGTTTTTTTGAGGTCGTCAAGACATTATCAAAGAACTGTGACATCAGACCCGAGACAAAAAGCCCGAATGTCAATTATGGTGCTTGTACGGAAATATCAATTTTTCTTTAAGGAACCCTCTGCTTGCTATTTTATAAAACTTCAAAGTTGCATTTTGGGTGGTAATACTCTAGAAGAGAATAATACTGTTTTTTTGCTTTTTGCATAAGAAAATAACATATGCTGTAAGTACTGTGACAATATTCATTGAAATAAAGCAATTTTGTATTATATTTATGATTAAAATAATTTATTGTTAATTAATCACTTCTTTTATTTAAGAAAAAGATTCCCATCACTACACCACCATCACTATCATAATTTCTGCGTTTATTTGCAATGTTGCCAAATCCTGAATCGTTGTTATTGGTTAACAGTAAAACAAATTCTGCACCAGAATTAGAATTTGATTTGCTTTGTCAAATTCTTTCAATCTCTAGAATTTCATTACCATTTTCGCAGATGTTTTTACCTTTGCGATTATTTCCTAATATCTGTGAACTTCCTTGGGTAAGTAAGCATTTATATAGTAATTGTATCTATATTATAATTGTTTTTCTTGCTTTTCGTTGCAGATAACACGCACAGGATTGCGTTAAAGCTCAGATTTAGAGGTGTGGCCGGTAGGTTTTACTTTCCGAAATCTACTTCCTGCCCTACGGTAGCTTTATCCAAAGGCATTTTTTTTAAGAATGTCGTATGCGCTGCCAAAAAGTACTTCAGTTAGTTTTTTTATATTACAGTATAATTCATTTATTTTTAGTATGTTTGAACTTGAAGAATTATTTGAAGAGGCTTTAATATATGAAATGCGTTATTGAATAAGTTTTTTTGATGATTGTAGTTTAGCTAGTATAAATATGAAAAAAGGTGCACCAATTCGAATATGAAGATTAGCAGATTATTATGATGCTTGTGAAAATTGTATCTCAATGACTGTTTTTTAGACTTATATACGCTTTCACGAGAGGGTGGAGCTATAGTCAAGCTGCCCACTAAATCGATGATCCTGGTGCCGAACAACGTCTTTTTCCAGCTACCAATGCGTTCTGGTATTATGTTAGGTATGAATTTATTTAAGTATATCTATGTTATAAGATACATCTATTAGTTACAAATATTGTCTGGAAATGGTTGTTGATCATTTTTCAACAATAATACTGGACGATGGTATGTCGAGTGGATCTAAGTTTGGCAAGCACTGGGTACTAGGGATTATTGAAAAATCGGGAATGGAAGATGTCAGGATCGTGGAGGTGTCAGAATGGACTGCCAAAACGCTCATCCATATAATTCAACAATATGTTCGTCCTGAATCCTAAATCCAAACGGATATGTGGAGGGTTATATAATGGATTGAGTGCAGCGAGGTATGTGCACAAAGTGAACTATTCTGACTCCGAAAACCGCTTTATTGGTGAGTTATTTATATTTGTTTATTGTAACTGGATATGTATACATAAACGCAATGTTTCAAATATATTTATTTATTTTTCAGCTCCTGACGGCACCAACACCCAACTCAGCGCATAGAGGCAAGCGAGAGACTATTTTCGCAGCCGACATGTAACTGAGATAACTATTATGTATTTTTATATGCAATTTCCGTTTGTGCCTTCTTGTTTTTTATGTCTCACGAGCCTCTAGTGATTTTTTCACCGTTTAGGCACATACTATTCAAAATTTCACCTAATTTTCAGTGAATATTGGGTGAGCTGCTTATTAAGCAAGCCACTTGCATAAGACTTTCATTTTTCAAATTACCTCATTTCTGATTTTCTCAACAATACGTAGAATTTGGCCACAATGGACAGCACTTGTTTTATCTGTCAAGTCATGAAAGTTATAAAATGGGAGTTGAGAATTACTTTCAAACATTTAATATAAACGCAAAAACTTCAATTTTATTGAAAAAACTTGAAAAAGTTAAGGAGTTTAAGAAAACATTGGGAAGCCTTAACACAAACCTGTAAACAGTTTACTCAGTAGAAACCATCATTTAATGTATGTATTTGGAACTGTCATTATAGCTTATTATACCGCCAGTTTTTAACATTTTTCTTTAAAAAACCAACGATCTTTTACAATTTCACATATATTTTTCTTAAAAATAATCATTCCTACTGATATCTTGAAAAAAAATGTCGGAGTTTATGCGGTGAAGTGTGGTCTTACCCAAAGCTTTCTTTTAAACTATACAAGTTTGCATTGGAACATGCGCATCAGACTTTTGGGTTAGTTAAAAATATTAACGTTGCTCATTACTGAATGTAGCCGAAAGATATCGAGAAAAATAAATTATTACGTACATTCCGGATGCGGAAAAGGATATATTTATTAAAAGTCTTTTTCTACCACTAGACATTTTCCCAATTATAAGTTTTCGAGTTGGTTGATGTTAACAGCACTGGCTTGAAGTATATACACAGACCCTATTAAGTGCATAAAAAGCCAGTGCTGTAATAAAATACAATACAGTACTATGAGGGTAAAGCCAATGTCCTCAAAAACGTAACACCTGAAATCACAATTGGACACTGGTCAAGTGCAACTTTTGACTATGTTTATTTATACAGGGTGTTCATTTGGAAAACTTACCACCACGGATTTATCGAAAATGATTAACAGGAAAAACGCCGAGACACGTCAAAAGATCTGTCAAGGGGGACAACTTTTCAACCAAAAACTACTCCACCCCCTTTCACCATCTGCCTCGCAGGGTCATCCCCTCAACTTGAACGACTTTACCAAAAGCCCTCCGATAATCACGTTTTTTATTTGCAACAGATCCAGTTTGAGTAGATTTAGTAACAAGGTCCAAAACATACATATGCGAAGTTATCATCCCGGATGTCTGGCGTTAAACGTGACGGCAGTTTGCCGAGCACATTGATTTTAGACACGATAAATTAGAATCATTTCCACTCTTTCGGCTAGCGTGTAAGCTTCAGCCTCCTTGAGCCTTGTCACGACCATGGAAAATTATATAATTGAACCCAAACCTTTTGTCTTTGAGTCGACTCAAGTAGGCATAATTGACTTTTGAATAAAAATGTGTTGGAAATAACTTTTACGTTCATATTCTGACTTTTCAGATCATACGTGAAGCTGGACACAGGCGACTTCCTGTAAAATATGTGAGGTAAGTCAAAGATCTACATCTGCTTCCTTAGCATCATTTCATTCTCAAATATAGAGATAAATGGTATCAAGTAGATTGTCTCTGCTACTTCCCACACAACTGCTGTCATCAGTTCATAAACGAATATGTTCGGCACAATTTAGACCCTATGAAGAAAAGTTCAACTCCGAATGTGTAGGTATAACGGAAAAATTAAACGGATCAAGTCAGTCGGACAGGTCCATATAATTAGTGCATATACATTTTCTCTGCTCTACCGATAGTAGCGTGTTCAGTTCAAAGTTCAAAAACCGTATTCGACCACTTTCTGTATACTTCAACCACCACGAAGGCTTACGGCCTTGGCGTTTATGGCTATAGCCCTATTCCCTGTCTTCCATATGGGATGGTATGGTGGCCAAAGATGAGGCAACGCACTGCCATTGCAGAATTAAGCAACGTGCATGACGAGCGCTCCAACGGCAGCACTTGTATGCCAGCCTGAGCTATAAATGAAAACTGCATAATTAAGTAATTCTATAAGCTATTGAGTTACACAAGCAACACATCACCTTCGTGTCTTTCGAGTCAAATGATGTGCATCCATCAGTAAAACTTGAGAAGCAAAACGTGAGCTCGCACGCCTTGCTATCCCCATGCTCTATCTTCGCGCAGTCTTTCCGTTTAATCCAGAACTATTCCCAATTACGGTAATTGTAGTAGTACTACGCTAGCAGTAATTATTTTGGATGACTACCAAAACACTTCATCCTGTGTGTTCACGTCGCTTCGCTCCAACTTCCACTAACTTTCTAATTGTTTCAAAATTCTTCCGAGCTAATTTTCCGCCAAGGAAAAGGCCAATTAACGGAATGAATCATAAATATGGATGTGTCTGCGAAAGAAAAATTTATTATACCAGAATTAAAAGCAAAATAGTTACCTGGTGTAAATGATACTGCAGCGAGACACCATTCGAAAATGAAAACTAGGACGTTGCAGAAAAAATCGTCGTTTAAGGAAACGTAGAAAAATAAGAATGCTGATAGAGGTCCATCAAAACAAAATGTACCTAGTTTTTTTACTGTAATTTGAAAATATCACTGTTGCACCAACATTATGGCTAAAAATTAATTAATTACTGGGTCTAAATGCTAGTTTCTTGTTCAATGAAAATGTTTTGTCCATGACCAACTGACATACTTTTGTGATAATAATACCTATATTTTTTGACTGGGATAATTCTAAAATGCAATTTGTAAACCAAGATTATGGTTAAGAAGTCAATGAAAAACCAAGTAAAAATACTACCTTTAAGCTTAATGAACATATCTGAACCCATGATGATTAACAGAGTTTATAAAAATATTTCACACAAAACGTGAATATAACAGAATTGAATGTTTATATTTATATTATTTATATAGTAGTTTCTGCGAAGTTTGACATACACTTGCTTCGTAGTGCCAACATATCCTTTGTAACTCGGAAATAGTTATGTTTTAAGGAAAGATAATAATTAATATTTTAGGAAAAAGAAAAACGTTCTACAGTTCATGAACGCATGGTTGAAATGGAGATCAAATAAGTTCAATGCGCTATGTTTAAATTATAGAAATAAAATAGATCAAATTCAAAAAACATAGATTATAAAAATGAATCAGTACGGTAACTGCTGAAATTGAGATAAAGAATATCACACACTATTTTGAACCGTATTGTCAGAACTGCTCCTACAGGTCGTTTATCAGGGTATCTGACAAGTACTCATCCAAACAGTAATATGTTTTACTTTTTAATAAATTTTTAATTTCATGTTTGAAAATAGTGAGTGACAGGATCCTGAGGCTGTTTGGCAATTTGTTGAACAACCTAACACCCATTTGATTCTGTTCTAGACAATCCGTGCGTGGGAACCTGTAGGATAATTGATTTTCTTATTAAGTATCTGTTACTGTCTTTCAGCTTCGGAAAATCATCCAAATTACACTTTACATGTACAACAGCTCGAAAATGTATATGGATGGCAAAGTTAGTATTCCAAGCTGTTTGAAAGAAGCTCTACAGCTAGCTTTATATGCTGATATTAAGTTTGAATAATTTTGTCGAACTTGCACACTTTATCGTATGATATTTCACTGCATAAGATCCCGGACTAAAACCAGCCAATTCCATGTAGACCGAAATATCTCTATTCATTACTCTGCTCTTCCCCGTGTCCTAAGGTCCTTATATCGAGACGTGTAAACTAACCGTTATTGACTTTCGACTCCAGACCGTCTTTTATAGATCCACGTTTCCCCCCTAGTAACCGAGCGTTTATTTCTGAAAGGAACGCCTTACGTCCAATAATTCTTCCCATTCGAATGGAACAAGCCATTGTAATTTGGGGAGCATATGTGAAGGAGAGCTAAGCATGGGTCATAAAGTTTGTAAATGTTGACCTATGGTCCGCATTTGAACAAAATGGAGCTTTATATTTGATCTGACCTTAAAAAGTTTAGTCATACATGCCATTAGCTTAAATTTTCAGTCTTTTCAAAATCGCATTTTCAGTAGAGATGTATGCAAGGTGGCTCAAAAGTAATGTCATAATTTGAATTTGCTGCATTTTTGCAGATAGTTCCAAATGTCACTGTGCTTCGACATCTATGATGTAGATAAACAGGGTGATCCACAAGTCGGGACCAAAAATGAAATATCATACACAGGACGCATTTTAAGGGGGGTCTTCCATGTAACACTTTTCCCTGAGGACTTCATTAAAAGATTCGGGGTGTTGAGGTTTAAAAATAAAAAAACAATTTTTTTAATATCTTCAAAACCGTCAACTGGTATGTAGATTTACCTAAGCCCACATTCAAAAGTATTTACACAAAATTAACGTGCACCAGTAGCGGAGATACAAGGATTAGTGCCATTATTTTTCCAAATAAAAATAGTACGCCACTGCTTTTTTTTTCGAAACGCGTAATTTTTCGAATTTTACCTGCAATTTGATGCAAATAATTACTCTTGTGTTTTTTCTAGAGTGCACTGTTTCGTAAAAATAAAAGAAATTAGATACTATTTAACATGCCTCGGACATACTCAATTTGTCGATATGCATCTGTCAATTTGTGCAACGTTTACGTATGCCTCATTTTCAATTTACCGTGTGTCACCTTTTTTACTCTGATGATCCAATTTGTTTTATCAATCCCATTCATCATTTCACAAAACACAGCCTCATGAGATTATTATATGTTATTTGTGTCAGCTTCTTTTTCACAATTCCAACTCTTTATCGATAATTTATTTCAATGGGTATAAAGTACGTTGTCCATACTTCCGTTCGCCCACTTATTCCCATTAGCTACAAGTCCTACAACCCGTAACATTTCCACCATAAAACCAATGGACTCGAATAAGTGGCCACAATTTCTCCGAGTACTTAGTAGCCGTTTTTAAATTTGATCACGTAAAAGCGAGTTAATAGATCGTGAAAAATCTCAAGTTGGTACGAAGAGAGGCCTAAGTCCCTTCTATCCATTTCGTTAAAAGTCTCCATTTACACGTTGCTCCGAATATGAAGGTGAATCAGCAATAAGCAAGGAGCAATTTTTACTAACGATAATAATTGAACTGCTAATATAAATTATCGGTTATTTGAATAAAATTTCTTTACTTGAGACAAAAACGAAGTATGTAAAAAAGTACAATGCTATTTTGTTATAATATAGTAATTACCTATGTGTCTTGTGTATCATAAAAATCCGCGTGGACCTTTTCAAGTCATACGAGAGTCAAGGGTCAACCAAACCAGACAGGCCAATGGGAAGAAGTTACATGTAACATCCAAAATTACATAGAGCGCCTAGGCCAGTCATAATGATGATTCCTTGCACGATTCTTAGAAAAAAGAATATAAACATAGGTCCGAAAATATACCGTACAATATTGTAAATCTCTATGCAACTGACGAGACTAAGTGAACCGGTCATTTCAAAAACCACCTAAGATACGTTTTTCCAAAATGCGTTTCTTTGCTGGAAATGCTTCCTTGAAGTTTTTTTTTATACTTCAACTACCACGAAGGCCTAAGGCCTGAACCTCCATGGGATACCGTAGGGCTATAGGGAGATACAGGGGAAAGGGGGAACGCCACGCGGACTCTGGCGAGGATAACACGTGTGCATGCAACATGCACACATTCTGGCCCCGCCTACGAGATTCGCCGGGTGGTACCTCTACGTTCGACAGTCAGAGACCGTCTACCACCTAAGGACAATCACAACATCCATAGCCAAGAGAAAAATTTCTCGTGGGAAGGGATTCGAACCCGCACAGCGCACGGTGACTGATCAGTAGTGGGACTCCGTGTCTCATGGAATTCTAAACCTTGCTTTCCATTGTTGATATCGACTGTAGAAAGCAACTGTCGCGTTTTGTGGCACTCTGTGTCACAGTCGACTACGCTTCGGGTATTTTCGGCAATGTAATATCTAAGATGAAAGTATCTCATAATTTTTTAGTAATATCTAATCTAGTAATTTTCAATTTGTTATGTTTATGTTTGTATCGCATTGGCTCTTTTGACGTTGACTGTAATTGTGTTTTATATATACATGTATATATATATATATATATATATATATGTTTGAAACCTTGGTCTTAGTTTTTGATTGCATATCTCACTGTTGAAAGATAATGGCTCTAGTACCTATAAACATAGCTGCGATATTGGCAGTTGAAGAAGAGCTAGATGATATCTGCATCGAAAATATGGAGAGATTGAGGAGAAATGAAAGTGATCCCTTTTCACTTGAGGATGTGAGATTCAAAGAATTGTTCAGGCTGAATAAAGACATGGCCCAATATGTTTTAAATGGCATCATACCTCATTTGAACCAGGTACCGAATCCTGTAGCACTACCTGTTATCTTGAAGTTTTTTGCTGTGCTTCATTTTTATGCTACTGGCACTTACCAAAGAGTGATAGGCAGAAGCTATGACATTTCAATGTCTCAGCAGAGTATTTCAAAGGCTATTCATGAAATAACTAATGCTATTATCAGTACATTTTCTGAACAACTGGTACACTTTCCAAGAACATCATTAGAAAAACATGTAATTAAGCAAAGGTTCATGGAAGCAAGAGGTTTCCCTGGGGTAATCGAAGCAATTGATTGCACACATGTGGAAATACTAAGGCCAACTTTGGAAGAGCATAACTATTTGAACAGAAAGGGTTACCATTCCAAAAATATACAAATTGTAAGGTTGGTTGACTATATTAAAATATAATTCTATAATTTCCAAAAACTGTTTCAGGTTTGTGATCATGATCTAAAAATTCTTAATATCAATGCCAGGTTTGCAGGTGCATCTCATGATTCATATATATGGAGAAATTCATTGGTGAGGAATGAATTCGAAGCTTGCTATCATGGAGGTATGCTCACAGTGTTATTTGGTATTTCATAATCAAGGACCTTATTGCATATATATGAAATATGCACAAAAGCAATTATTGATTGATATTCCTTTTTGTAACATTCACAGATGAAAATTATTTTTAGATAACTTTTTTTTAATGCAGATGATAGACATTCATGGCTCTTAGGTGACTCAGGTTATCCTCAGGAACCATGGTTGATGACTCCTATCCAAAATGCATTGCCTGGTTCGCCAGAAAGAAAATACACAGATTCCCATATTCAGACAAGAAACTGTGTAGAAAGGTGCATAGGTGTATTGAAAGGAAGATTCCTCTGTTTATCAAATGTGCTCAGATATAGCCCTGAAAAAGTGGGTAATATTGCAAATGCTCGTGCAATTTTACATAATATATGTGTAGCTGCTAGATTGGATTTTAATTTGGAGACGCTACCACTACAGGATACTGACAATCATCTGGAATAAAGCAATTTTGACCAAAGAACAGAGATGGGATTTTGCTAAGAAGGAACATTATTGCTAGATACTTTACTAATTAGTATATATGTATCATGCGAAGTATCTTGTAAAGATGTATTATCCTTTTCCATATTACAAGTTGTTCGTCACTAAAACATGTTAATTTTTGAATCTGCTTAGGGCAAACATGCCAGTTTTGGAAAAGATGTTATAGAAATAAGTACTAAGACAAATTGTCAAGTTCCATGTAGAAATATTTAAAAAAATGTCTATATTTTGATACATACTGTGGTAGATATTTTAGAAAATGGTGATTGAAGTGGTTTCTAAAATGAGCATATCACTCATTCTGTGAACTTTTTTATTTTTTATACTGAAGCAGCCGCCTAGGCAGAAGCCCAAAATGCCATGGCACCGCGATTGCAATGATGAGGGACTTAGAGACAACTTGTTTATCCAACCCTTGAACTGTCTAAGGTTGGTTGAACCGAGAAAAGCCTTCTCAGGCTTGTTCCACAGTCTTAAAACCTTGGGCATAAAGGAGCTGTCGTACCGGCCAAATCTGGACGTACTCAGTTGGGATGGGGGGCCAAAGTCTGACAGGCTCGTCGCGCGGTGGCATCATGGAGCCGAGCTTCGAGGAGCAGATCCCGTTGATATAGCGGTAGGAGAGAGCTCATCGACATCCCGTCGATGCGACAGGGTCTCGAGACCGTCCATCAGAGAAGGGTCATCGATCAGCCTGACAGCCATTCTCTGAACAGCATCGAGCATGGTTAATGTGGTCGGAGCTGCAGTTCCCCAAATATGGGAGCAATACTCGAGGCCTTGTATAGAGTGAGGAGGTTATGTGAAGAAAAGTACTTCCAGGCTCTAGACAAATAGCCTAGTTTTTTCCAGCAGCTGCCTCGATTGACGAGACGTAATATTTTCACTGGTTTGAGTGGCATAAGAAAAGATTTTCCTTCAATCTTGGATTTTTCAACTTTTTTGTAGAGAATTGTCTTGATTTAATTGATAATAAATGAATACACAAAATATGTTTTAGACTTTTTATTATAAATTTTTATGAGGATTATATGGCCTAGTTTGATATTACAAAAATGTAGTGAAAGCAAGTCAACCAATAAAAATATACTCAACTGTCTTTTGAAAAGGCTGTTTGTGCAACAGCAGCAAGTATTTTCAATGACTCTGCAATACCTTGGATATTACTTTCTATTTTTTTGAGGACCTGGAGTGATTCTTCAGTAATTGTTGTTAATCTGTTTGAATTTCTTTGGTAAGTTCTCTGATATGGTGTTCTTTGATGTTTTCTTGAGGGAGTTTTTGTATTAGTTGGAGTATAATTGTGATCAGGTAATGTTCTGATGTTATCATTTTGCCTATTTTCTTGATTTATCACACTGCAGCTTGATGCTTCCATTGTTGAGTTAAAGACATCTGTTGTATTAGATGTTGCGGTTACTTATAATGAAATACAGTATTTTCAAAGCTTTATCTCTATAGTATATGCTATGTCTCAAAACTTATCTTCATAATATAAATCTTTGTTGATGTAGCATTATGAAGTACTCACCTGTCCAAAGCCCATTTCACATACATCATCTCCTTGAACAGACTTTGTTCCCATAAGGCTGAGGAGCCGCTTTTCTGCATCAGAGAGAGGTACATAATTTGCTGGTCCTCCACCAGTTTTCACAATTTCTTGTTTGATTTGTGATGCCTTAGCTTTAGTTTTACATTTCCAATCAATCAAAGCCTATTAAATACATACACTAACTGCAAAATTAAATATTGTTGATTAAAGCTTTTACCCTTCTCCAATCTTCTTTGTTTTTTTTCGCCAAATCCCAAACTATTCAGTTGATGGGTAATGTTTTGCCACAGTCCATGCCCCTTTGCTTTGCCATCAGGTCCATTAAATTTATTACTGGTCACCTCAGGGTTTTTTTCGCAAATATCGAGTAGCAAGTTCCAATATTCTTGTCTGACTCTCATGATTGATCCAAATTTAAAGCACAATTTAAAGCCAATATGCGGAAGGAGACGCAGTCAGGTCATATACACACAGCAAAGCATTTGCAAAGTGAGGTTAGAAAGCTTTTTTCCATAGAATTTCACACGTCAATACAAGTGGTTTTCAAGCGACAGTATCTGTCACTTTCATGCGACTATTTTTGCACACGGAGTGCCAGTCGTATGGAATTGAATCAATTGATGGAATTCCATGTGACACAGAGTCCCACTGCAGGAGACCGAAGAGTCTGCTACTGCGACCATCCTGCGAAAGGTAATATCCACGTTCATTGCAAACAGACAAGAAGTGACAGGTTATTTTTGCTCGCACTACTCAACGGCGCGGTGGTTACTTGAATGGGTACTTCTAAAAACAGTATCAGGGTCCTTGAAATGTCTTCTTTCTAAATGTATGTGCTATATGCACCAAAACAACAATTTTCAATTTACTAACTACAAAAACAAGGTTACGGGTGAATACAGTATCAATTTTGCCTTATCGGCTTTAGCCGAAATCACTTTACTCATCACACTTGTTTTGTACCAAAAGCCTTAACTCAATCCTCCTCATTTGTATGATTGAGAAAGTGATTTAAATATACGTACAAATATTTTATGAAGTTTCTATACATATAAAAATGGTAACACACGAACAAAACCTATCTTGCAAAATCATTTTCTTTTTTTATGAGAAAACACATCTGGCTATCTGCTGCTGTTAAATAAGCAAGTTGGTGTTCTTCTTCAATAATTGCAGATTATTGAAAGGGTTGAACGAATAGGTCTATGTACTTTTTCACAATCAGAGGGTTTCAAAAAAGGAAAAAATATCATGCAGTCAGAACACGTATAAAATTTCAATTCGACAACTAAACTGGTGGACAGATGCTTTGCAACATGGAAAATTTTACCCAAACTGAAATCTCGATATTTTCGGAACGGGAAGAGATATCGAGGTGGTATTCTAGAGGTTTTTGACAAACTCTGAGAACACGTACAGGGTTCGATCGGTATATTTCTTTTATTTATCCACTTGTACAGGGTGAACAAACGAAGACAGGTTCTTTGAGCAAAGCTTGGGGCTGTCAGATTCTCAATTGTTTGATCTTGGAAATTTTTCTATGCATCTTTATGATCTTTGGACTATCTTAAAAAAGTGATAACTCAAATTTTTCGAAAGTTGGCTATAACTCAAATTATCGAATCTTAAACATCCCGCAATAAATGTAGAGCTCGTACAGTTATACACTTTTTGGCAGAAAATAATGCTACATTATTGCCTCTGCCATCAAAGACTCCAGATCTAAACATAATAAATTGAGCTTGTGTGGTCTCGGTTAAAAGGCATTTTGAAAAATAAAAATTTTCAAGTTATTAGCACTTCTTGTAAAACCAAAAATGCTGTTGGTGTTACTCAACTATCATACACCCTTATATTAAGACTAACTTGGATTTGTTCATTGAACTGCTTAAATTACACAATGTCAAGGAATCAAATTTCCACTGCACGCCACTGGAGACAATAACTTTCAATAAGTGCTTCAATATTTTTTTCAGGCACAAGACATTCCAGTTTATGCAACAGTTTGAGAAAAAATACCCGTTCTCAAGAGAAACCCCAAAAAAGTTCCTTTTCTAAGGAAAATGTAACACTTTTTAAGATTAGATAATTTGAGTTATAGCCAACATTGAGATATCATTTTTTTAAGATAGCCCAAAGATCAAAAATATATATCGAAAAATTTCCAAGATCAAAAATTAAGAATCTGACATACCCCTAAACTTAGCTAAAAAAACGACTTCCTTTGCTCATCGTGTATAAGTGGATAAAAAAATGTACAACCCTGTGCGTGTTCTCAAAGAGTTGGTCAAGACCCTCCCGAATACCTCAACTCAATATCTCTTTCCGTTCGGAAATTATCGAGATTTGAATTTCGGTAAAATTTTCCATGTTGCAAACCCACTGTCCACCAGTTTGCATGTATATCCCCTCTATAGATATAATTTTTTCATGGGTTTCGAAAACATAACTTCAACAGGCTGTATAATAAGGCCGCATCGCCCGCATACATACGAGGGATGTCTTTAGTAAACTTATATTCAATGTTTCACAACAATACGTGCAGTGTTCTCACTACAGTGAGTTTTTAAGCGTCACCAAGTCATTAGAAAAATGGAACTCAACCGATAACATTTTCGCGCCATAATTTATTACAACTTTCAGAGGCAATTATCGCAACAAGAATGCCTTACTGAGTTACTGTCTGTTTTCGGCAACGAAGCGCCACATCAGTCGACAATTGACGGGTGAGTCTTAGCGACGATCCCAGGGTGGGTGCACCAAAAACGGCAGTCGCCCAGGAAAACGACGATGCTGTGCGTAAACTCATCATTGAAGATAGACATGTAACATATCGCGAGATTGAGGCGTCCTTGAAGATCTCAAAGACCTCAATTCAAAAAATTTTACATGAAGAATTAGGAGTAAGAAAATCAGTTTCTCGTTGGATACGCCACCTGTTGACTGACGAGCAGAAAGCAGCCAGGGTTAAATAGTGTCAAAAACGCTTGGCCGCTTCAATTCCGGAACCAGAATATAATCGACAGTCGGCTGTTTGGATGTTCCAAGGTGAAGAAAAGCCAACAAAAGTCATCCGTTCTCGAAGTGTTTAGAAAAAGATGACCGCGACATTTGTGTCAAAAGCCGGTCATATTGCAACAATTCCTCTTAATGAGAAAAGAACTGTTACTGCGGATTGGAATACCACCATTTGGTTGCCAAAAGTCATCACCGAGCTTCGAAGAATCAACCCCGAAAGAAGAATCATCCTCCACCAAGACAATGCAAGCTCGAACATAGCCCAAAAAACATGGCAGAATATAACGGAACAAAACGTGGAATTATTAGACCATCCTCCATATAGTCCCGATCTAAGTCCTAACGATTTCTTTACTTTCCCGAAAATTAAAAACAGACTGCGTGGGCAAAGGTTCCAGTCACCAGAAGAAGCAGTTGTCGCATTCAAAAATGCCGTTTTGGATCTGCCAGCAAATGAGTGGGATAAGTGCTTCGAAAATTGGTTCGAGCGCATGCAGATGTGTATTAATCTTCGTGGAGAATACTTCGAAAAACAAAAAGTCATTTAAAACTGCCTACCGTGTTGTTTTATTTCCATATGCAAAACTTAAAAGACATGCCTCGTTTAGATACAGTTTGTTCTTGTTTTGTTATTAGTTCGGAGTGCCGCATACTGGTAGGAACATCTCAAAGCATCACACACTTCTCAACGTTTCCACATTTACCATCTAAATTACGTTTCGATTCAAAAAGGCTCGATATTCGAAAGACTTAGGCGCATGGAGAGCACTCATTGCATTTTTTGCATTTTGCTTATCAAATGTTGGATTACTCATAGTATAGTAGTTATAGAGTGTTTCAAAACTATAGGATCAAAATTGTAGGGGTTATTCAGTGTGACAGTAGAAAACATTTGAGTATAGGGACCCATATCCGGAAAAGTGTCACTACGGAACTACGGCCCTAAGACGCGTTAAAATTTAGAAAGACGATGAATTGCCTAAATAAGATTTAATGCATTTAATGTTTGCCTTTTGTACATTTTTTTTTTTTTTTTATATCGAAACAGCCGCGCAGGCAGAAGCCTAAATGCCGGAACACCGCGGCTGCTATGATGATCCCAAAGAAATTTTGTTAATACGATTTTTGAACTGCCTAAGGTTAGTAGAACTGGGAAAATCTTCCTCCCGTAGATTGTTCCACAATCTAGACACCCTCGGGACAAAGGAGCGGTCGTATCGGCCAGTTCTGGATGTACGAACTTTGACACGGTTAGGATGGGATGCCGAAGTCAGGCGGGTCTGTCTGGCAGGCGCATCGCGCGGCGGCATCATGGAAGAGAGCTCTGAGGAGCAAAGCCCGTTGGTGTAGCGATAGAAAAGAGCTAGATCGCCGACGGCCCGCCGGTGCGAAAGAGTCCCGAGACTGTCTGTTAGAGAAGAGTCATCGATCAGTCGGACCGCCCTCCTCTGGACAGCATCGAGCATGGACAATGTGGCAATGTGACAATGTGACATGATATCATCACAACAATTGTTCAAAATATCTTCCTCCAACCTGAATACACCGTTCCTGTGGGGACATGTAAAGTCTTTGGTTTACGAAACTCCAGTAGAAACAGAGCAAGACTTAATTGGACGAATTACAGCACCATTTGAAATCATTCAAAACGAGTATCCAATTTTTAGTCAGGTCCGCCAAAATAAAGTGCGACGTTTAAGCCTCCTTGATTGTCATAGTCTTTTCTCTCCCTCTGAAAGGTTGGAGTATTTTTTTGATGTATATAGTGATATTTTATGTATTTGTGACAAACCTCAAAATGGAACGCTGACACGGAACAGTAGAAAACTACGATAACCAAGGAGGGCATAAAGGCATCCTACAATAAATATATAAACGACTGACGATACGGCCTTAAAAGCCAGTCTAAAAGAATCTGACATGCTTATAAGTCCGGATTGATACTGCTTTCCATGCCAAGCCACATCAAACAAAGTTATCTGACTTCAGTTAATTGCTTTGCCACAGAAGCATCAGTGGCGTTTTTATACCATCCAAATAATAGCGCCATTCTGTTCTTTTGCCTTCGGATGGCGAACAACCTCATTGTTCAGAGTAATGAGCTGTTTCCAGCATCCCTTTGAAAACATATAATTACTTTGTCACAGGCAATTGCATCGATTTCTGTTCTGCTAGCAGCGAGGAGGAGACCATATTGTTCTCTTATCTTTAGAAGTTTTCCAAGGAAATATTAGTGTGTCTGTGTCTCGGTATAGAAGACCCGTAAAAATTATAAATGGAAATTGTACTCGTATAATGTCGAACAGTACGGTTCTGATAAGGTAAATTGCGGAACTACATGGCTTCTTTATGTCTTTGCTCGGTATATATGCTTTTCAATATTAGATGTGTAATTTGTAGTCTATTTTTGAATATTTGCTTCAACCATATGCAAATAATTTGAGAACTATTGTCTGAATGGACTATTGTAGTACAAAACTTCATTACTAATTTAGAGTCTAAAGACGTGTAACAATTAACCAGCTATTCATGAAATTATATTGCGTGTGTTACCTGCCATGCCATGCTTTTTAGTTTATTAATATTAAGATTTCTGCTTGCAACTCGTCTCAACTGTCAAGACGGGAGTTGTTTACGTTTTACGTTCATGACGAAAGCAACCAAAATATGCAGACATGGGAGAGATACCACATGCGCGGTCCTCAAAATACATTTTGAACGCAATCGCTATAGAAGATACTTTTGGCTTCATCCCCCACTATAAGTTTACCTCCTGTTTCCAGCCTTTTTGGCGAAAACGCCAGCTTCAGTAAAGTGATTTGAAAATTTATATCCTTGGATTTTTCGAGCCGCTGATTACTACTACATTATTAAAACCTACTGTAACTTAAAATGGCAGAATCATATAATGTGAATTGCATCGTAATCAATCAAAACTCTACTGAAACAAGGCTTTTTCTCAAAGTATAGATGTTTGCAGCTTTTGCGCTTTCCAAAAACGTCGTTACTTTACGTGTGAAACATTGCGTTGGGGCCAGTACACGCCTGGCGATCTAAATGAGTTAATTCCTAGGAATGCCGTCGTGTGAAGCCCCAATGACTACTATGCTCTTAAAATTAACCAAATTGTATAGTGCTGCTCAAGGATTATTCACGAAACACTAATCTTCAGTGTTATTCTGTAAGACCCGGTTTTTCAATATCTGGTTAGTTTTAAGTCAGGTAACACTGACTTGGAAGTTAACTATCAGTTGTCTGTAAATTCGAGTTTAAAGTTGTAGTTAACAATCAATAAACCGTTAATGCAGCAAGACTGAATTATGGTGTTCTATGGGTTTCACACATTAGGTTAGACATTACTGTTTGTCCACAACTTCAAAGTTATACCATACATGGTCCTATGCTTGAAGTTCACTACCACTTTAGGACCAACTTGATATGAAAACTCTTTTTGCAAGTTCTGATTAGCAGACAAGTTGCTGTTAACGTACGATTGAAAAACCGAGCCTTAGAGTCTGTATCGCGGAGCGTGTTTCGAAAATCGTCAGAGGACAAAATAGCCTGAGAATAGCCCGGATAATTTTGTCTCATAGTGTCCATTCAATTACAACAGAAATGGAAGCACTTTAATGACAAAAATAAAAATGCAGATACTTAATACCACTCCCATTCAAGACACTAGATACACTTGCTTATGTACGCAAAGTTTCTATCTTTCCGTTGTCCAGTAAACAAGGGCATGTAGGGGTACCTAGTAGCCAATAGAGACTATTAAAAATATTCCAGACCGCGACTCCTACTGTGAACAAAATTAAATTTATGTTTAGATTTTTAAAATTACAGTTTTCAAAAACCAAACACCCAAAATTCAGTTCAGGGCAAGTCAAAATTTATATAGTAAAATGTAACAGTCCCTAGATCTAACTCACCTCAAATATCTACATACAATAATTTCTTTTCTTTCACTTCTCGCTCCTACTTCCTTCCTTCCTTTCTCCCTCTCCCCTTACCCCTACAGCTTGCCTGGTTTCTGGGCCACCAGACCTGACAAACTGACGAGAGTCACTGACATTACAGTAACTATGACCTGAAGGCAAGGTCCTCTGGACACCCTTGAGACGTAAAGACGAGTATAGTTGTAGTCACCGTTCTTGGCGGTTACGTCATCAACACCATATGAAATAAGTAAACAGATCGAGTCTCCGTACCATGGGCGGAACACTGCGCAAACTAATCTTCAGCGCATCTGCTACTCACTGTGGTAACAGAGGACCGCTGTTTTCATCCTCTTCCTGGAAATACTCTAATAAATTTAGCACAAGCTGTCGGCCTTAACCATTGAACGTATTTCCGCGCATTGTACTGGACAACTGAAATTGCACGCTGATGTCAAGTAAGTTGTCACTCTGACAAATATGATTGAAGGGCACTCACACGTAGCGGCAAAGTTTTCGAGACGGAGACACACAACTAAACAACGTATGTCTTTGATCTTACCGAACAAACTTTCACACACAGGGGTAGGCCGCATGTGTATGTATGAGAGCGATGGAGATATATAAAGGGATACTGGTAGTCTTACTTTGACCCACCAAGGACTGTGACTACAACTATAGTAAGCAATATAGAAATACATGACAACGACATATCTTGATCGTTCATCTTCCCTGAAACTGACGGGCCTCCCACAACATCCAACATGTGTGTTTCGGAATAAACGGCGGGTACAATAAATAACCTAGCGAGTATTTTTTCGTGGCGCATTCCACGCGGTATTTTTCTTCAGTGCGACAATTAAAGTGACGCGCCGCGGTTGTGCGCGCAGTCCATCACTCATTCTACCGGTCGTGGTCGCCAGATTTTTACAAACCAAGTGCACCCAGAACACGCAAATGTACCGTGTGACATAGCCAAACCCGACAATTTATAGTACAAGCATTGCGGTAATAAAGAGCCCTGTATGCAGATTTCCAACGCCCAAAAAAAATATTAATAATTTGTTATTATATAAAGGGTATTCAAAATTCAATTCTACAAATCCCAAAATGTTCTTTTTTCAACCGGAAACCCTCTTTTTATAACCCCATCGTATTAAGCATTGAAAATAAAGTTAATTTTGTATATTGTCTACTTCTCAAATTGAGATATGATTCATTTCCATCGGTCTGTCTGCGCGCTAATTTTATAACCGCTTATAACTTGAGAACCACTGCTCAGATTTCGATCATTTTTTACAATGTTACTACTATGCCAAGGACGCAAAAGCTTTGTAGCTTTTGAAAATCGATCCAGAGGCTTCAGAGAAAATGACCTAACACGAAAAAAGTAAAAATCGCTAAAACTTCATTTTCTGATGCTTCAGAGGATCCTGATTATTTTTGAAAAATATTTTAGTGAAAAAAACTTTGAGGTGGAGGTTGTGGGTGGGGAGGGTTTATCTCAGTTTTTGATGCTGGTTCATTTATATGCTACCAACATTAGTAATTCTATGCACCTATTACGAGTAGACATACCTATTTCACACATCATACCTTTATCTGAACATTAGCCCTGAAAACTTGAAGCTGGCCGCGACTATTGCTGGCGTCGTGCGCTGACCGTGATGAGTGTTCTGGTCTGGTATAGAATCACACGTATTTCTATGCTACCACGTACTTCTATGCTACCACGTCTGCCCGAGAAAGGTTTCGGGGAGAGGCGACGCTTCCAGTTGCACTACCGGTAGGGCCGGGGAATGTCTATGAACTAATTGTATGGATTTTTTTCTCATATGGTCTAGCTTGTGCTGAACATATTCTGGGGATATATGATAAGGGCGTTGCGTGGGAAGTGCAGAGTCAACCTACTTGACGTCATTTTTTAAATGTTCCATATGGCTTTCACCACAAGATAATCAGAGTTGGTTATGACGCGGCGACCGACAGCAGATACCCTTAGTAGTTCGCCCAATTTCCTCCACGGTCAACTGAGATTATCTTATAGCAAAAGCCTAAAATTTCAATAACTCCAACAAGGTTAGACTTAGATACAGGAGGAAATGTATTTAGAATCTTGCTTCTTATCCATAAATTGGATAATAGAGTGTCCTATTTCAAAGACGCAAATTCTGATACAACCGAAAGTGCCACTATTTTTTAGAACATTTTAGCCGAATCGCCTACCAACAGCACTATTAACACAAAATTTCGTAACTGTCTTATCTGGGTTTTTTAAGTAGTCAACCGCTGCAGGTCTATGAATGGCATCTTGTATACGACTGCGGGCGCATTTTGAGCATTCTGTTGAGAATACAGATACCTTAAAAAGATCAGTGATAAGAAACTGTCTTGATTGCCAGTATCAACTTCTACACCTATGTGCGAATTCATCTGTATACGAATAATATAAAAAACTATCTATACTTGACGAATATTTGCGCCGCTCTCAAAAAGGTTAAGGGATCAAAGTAAATTAATTCCTCTTAAAAATAAAGAAAGCTTAATAAAACCCTAAGATTAGCTTCAACAATGACCAAACCAATTGAACAAAAGCTAAGTACCCACGAATATATTAATCAAGCTGATCCGGTAGCGAGGCTTCCTCGCCTATTTTCGATCTGTCGTAATTTACGTAGTAAAGGCGAGCATCTGTCGACGTTTGTGAACAAAGCCGGCTCATTAGACTGTGACACTTTTATTAAGATTAGCGGTGCGACCCGGCTGCCACGTCCGGAAATAGACCATTTAACTTCAATTCCGAAACTTGGCATAATGCGAAAAATAGCCTTATTCGGAGCTTGATTTTTTTTTGTACAAATGCAGATATTGAGAACATTCTTTACCAGTCTAACTGCATTTCAGCAGATGCTGTTATGAAATTATCTCCCAGGTTCTGTGTGCGAGCACTGGAAGAAATTGAGTTTTTTTATAAATTGAAACTTCGCGAGATCTTATGTACCGAAAAAGAGTCTGCGGCATCAAATAGTACATAGCATATAGTGCAGTATTATTTTTATCAGTTTATGTGACCAAAATTTTCAAACATTTCCAACTTGATTTGATAAAATACTAAATAAAGTGTGCATAACATTAATTTTTCTTTTTGAGTATTGCTTTTTGCACAAATACAAGAATACAAAATATTCAATACGGCGATGGAATATTGATTTCCCAAAATCTTACATTCTAAACATAATTTTGTAAATTATTGATTTAACCAAGTTGCTAGCATAGGAATTTTGATTAGTGTCACATAAACTGATAATAAATGTTTGAATGAAAATGTTTAACTGTAAAACCAAAATGGGAGCAATGAATCTATTTTCCAATTAATACCAGTAAATTAAAAATATTTTTATGGGATGCTCTTATAATTTCATACCTCTCAAGTGTATATGGCCAAGCTAAAATTGATAAATGATAACGAAAAGTTGTAACAACTACAAAACTCTTGTTATCATTTTTCTCTATGCATACAGAAATTTTACCATATAAGTCATGTTTACAAAGAGAACAATGAAATGAACATGGAAAGTCTCAGAAAATACCAAATTTTTGTTTAGTTCATAAGATTTTAATAAATAGAAAACCAGAATATCTCATAAAAAAACTCAAAAAATCTCAATAGCTTGGCTACCAGAAATCAACAGTTATTACTTAAACCTGAAACACTTCACCTCTCTCTACAAAAAGAGCTTGTCGCATACTGCTGCCAAGCTCTACAATAGCCTTCCATGTAAATTTGGTAATTAAACTTTGAGCACTTTTAAAAAGAAGTTGGCTACTTAGCGATGCATAATCACTCCCTCATCACTCTGTTCCTGAATAGTTTTTATATAAATCGAAAACATAAAATATCTCTATTTTTACTAAAGATATGTCTATAACAATATGTTGCTGATGAAATTTGGATTCATTCATCTTACTGTAACTAAGTATTAAAGCGGTCGAGTTGAAAAATACCACTATGGTAACACTTCACCGATTCGATTATCTAAATTTTCGAGACTCATTTGTCTATTGTTGTTTGTTGCATACCTATTGTGAAAGAATCGGATAAAGGCAATGTATTATTATTATTCAAGCTAGGTGTTGATTTTGAAAAAATACAAAATTATTGAAAAATCGAGTCAGGCCCTGGATTTTTAACTATTTGACTAGTCTCACATTACTTCTACAGACCTTTCTTATCATGCAAAATGTCATTGAAATAGGTTAAATGACTGTATATCCGTAAAAACGAAGTTTAGGACCTGTTCTTTTCAGATATGAAAATATCTCTGTCCATACTACCTAACTGCCATTTCCTCACGGAGCACCCTGTATATATTCTCTGAACAACAAATTTACTAAGGCAACCATACCAATCTTGACAAAGAAGGTAACAGACTCTGCTACAGCTGAACAGGAATAGCCTCAAAGCTCTAGTAGGACTGTACACTGGTCATTGCAAATTGCGTCTCCACATGAGCAGGCTGGGCATGGCGGAAGACGCTGAGTGCAGACTGTGCATGAAGGGTGATGAAACGGTCAGGCATGTATTGTGCAGATGCCCTGCAATTGCCAGAATCAGGTACAACATACTTGGAGACGTAGTACTCCAAGCAGAAGACCTGAAGGATATTTCTCCAAACAAGTTGATCGACTTCCTCAGGAGGTCGGAGCTACTGGGGGAAATATAAATAGGTGTGAGCCACAATAGATCAAAGAGTGAAATCATACGGCGAGCAGCTAATTTCTGGTGTTCACACCTTTAATTTTTTTTTTCGGGCTATATCCACATATGGGTAGATGAAGGACCAGCAATCAATCAGCGGTGCCCGAATAATTCCTCAAACACCACTTGAAAAGCAGGGACGGGTTATCGAAAATTAGTTTTCGAAAATGAACCACGTGTCGGCAGTTTGAAGAAATAATTTTCAGAAAAGGCATGTCACGGATGCTTCTTTCTGCAAAAATTAAATCTAAATAAAAAAACTGCATAAGGTTGTACAAATCATTGGTCAGTCAAATTCCCTAAATTTCATTTTTCCATAACTTTACTGATCACCAACAGAAGAGTCATAGGTCTCTAGTTGTTTGAGTCGGTCTTCGATCCTTCCTTTTCCATCTACATACAAAAACAAATACGCTCTTCATGGCTACTCCAACTCATATTGCGTCGTTTGTTACATTTATTACCTCATATTGGATCATTTGTTCCCGTTATTTCCTTAAGTGCTTTCTGCCACCGAAACTGTTGTGGTGCTAATAGAGAAATAACCGCCGATCAAGAAAACTCATTGTTTACAAACGGTGATCTTTTGTGTCGGTTTAGTCTCGGTTCTGACTCTAATTATTGTAATTAAATCCAAGCTGTTGCCTCTCGCTTAATTAGTTGAAACATAATTTTCAATCAGGCTAAAAGATTTTCAATGTGTCCGGGAATTAGCAAGTCTTTATCTGATTAGCTTCATCACAGATCCGATGTCAGTGCAAATGGAATGTTTTCATGGTATTCGAGATTCCTTGGGCAGACAGTGACAGTGTACGTTATTTTATTGGTCTACTTCAAAGGCGTTTAAATAGCGAGTATCGTCTCACAACGAAAGCAGTACTACAGTCATTTGACACTTGGAGTGCCTCCCTAAACTACAGTATAAAGGATCCCCCAAACCAACGCGAATTATTCGCAGCGGATTCGTAATCGAGAATCCGCAGCGAATTTCATGGCGGATTTCGGATGAAGCCCCACACCAACGCAAATACAGGGTGGCCCATCCATGTGTGGACGGAATATTACTCATAAACAAATCCATTTTGGAAAAATATATTTATGGGATGTTATACATATCAAAGTTGTGATTTTTTCAAATGGAATGCCTCAAATTTTAATTTTATTGCACATTTGAATAAACCAATTCAAAGGAAGGAAATTGATACCCCATACTATGGGGTTTTGGTAATTAGCTACTGAGATATAAGGTGGTTTGTCTAGAAACCCCCCCCCCTTCCCTCCGTCCGCCGTTTTGAAATTTTGAGTGCTGAATTTTGTATCAAAAGAGACTTACACACCTCAGCTTTTATCTAATTTGTTACTTTTTCAAATTTTAATTTTTGATCATACAGAGTGGTCAGAAACGCAAATTGCAAATTGCATCACCCTGTATATTTGTGCAAGTTTGGATTCAATTTCTTTAAAAGCTGTTTTTTGATACTAGATACATAAGGGTTTTTAAGGCTATTTTTTCGGTTATCAGCACGTCTTTTATGGAACGGTTTAATTCCCTAAAATATCGCATCATCCTTGGAAACAAGTAAATTGTTGATTAGTTACAAAATGTAAAAATTAGCTTTGTGGGCATTATAATAAAAATGTGTTTCAAAATGAATTTTTCTAAAGAAGAAATGGTGAATATGGTGTTCGTTTTCATCCAAGGCCGGAAACATTTTCCACACTACGAGAACGTTTTGAATCAAGTGGATCAGAGGAATATAGTAAAAAAATATAAATAACCAAGTGTCACCAATCAGTTGGAGGTTCTATTAAAGTTGCAGGAAAATCGCCATTTAAGTTCACGGCAAATTGGAGCAGAAACTGCTATATGTCTCCGTCCTCAGGATTCCGCAGCTCTAATGGAGTATAGTAGAATAATGCTAAATAAAGTGAGTGGAGACGCTACTTTAGTGGATAAGGTTCTTTTTAGCGATGAGGCAACTTTAAACAGCATAGGTGTTGTCAACAGGCATAATATGCACTATTTTACGACGGAAAACTCTTACTGGGTTAGGCAAATAGCTTTCCAAAATAAATGGAGCTTGAATGTTTGGGGGGGAGTTACTGGCAGACGAGTTATCGGGCTTTTCTTTTTCGACAACACATTAACAGGTACAGAATACTTGAATTTTTTGATCGAGGATTTGCCTTTGCTTTTGGAGGATGTCAACCTGCAAACTTGGATGCATATGTACTTCCATCATGACGGCGCACCTGCGCATTATCATAATCGTGTGCATAACTATTTGGACACTTGGAGTAACAATCGTTGAATCGGTCGTGATGGGCCTATATATTATCCGATGGACTTCTTTCTATGTGGCTACGTTAAGCAAGAGGTTTATAGATATCCACCAACTACCCCGGAAAATATGAAGGAAAGGATTAGGATGCTTTTCTGAACTTAGGGGAACACATGCTGAGGGATGCGCCACGGTCATTTATCCAAAGACTACGGCTGTTTTCAACATGGTGGAGATATTTTCGAGCAGTTTTTGTAGATTAGGTCTTGAGTAGTGATAGCTGTTTGTTTATGTTGTTGTTATAGTTGTGTTTCTCTATTACGCTTAAAGCTTCCCACAAACCGGCGCGAAATATTCGCTTTGGCTGCGAAAATTTCGCGGCGATGAATTCGCGATCAGATTAAAACGCGGCGGTTTACGGACAGGCTCAGACTTGTGCGAAGCGAATGCGATTGTTCCAGCGTTTTTATCACGGCGTATTTCAGTTCGCCTTTGACCGCGGTTTTGACGCCGTTCTTCAAAAATTCGCAATGGCAAAAACGGAATTATTGATAGAAATAGTGAAAAAGTATCCTTGTTTGTATGATTTGTCGAACGATGAATACAGGAATGTGAGAAAGAAAGACAAGATTTGGATGGAAATAGGAAATGAATTAAATACAAATGGTATGTACCTAATATTTTTTATTAACTTGTTAAATAATTTACAGTCTACACAAATGTGAAAACGAACATTCTATATATTGGGCATAGGCATATCAGAATTAAAATAATTTACGAATTTGTCACGAGTAGAAAATGCTAGCCTTGCTGCCCGCCGAGGATCATTTGCTATATCAGTAAAAGCTCCAAGCACGGGTTCTGGGGGATCTAAGAATTGAAAATATTTGTCATCGCCACTTTTACTTCGTAAAAAATTGTGTGAAACACATGCCGTACGTACAATTAGAATAGTAGTATCTACTTTAATTTCTAATGGCCTGTAAAATATTTGCCATTTTTGAGACAAAATACCAAACGCATTTTCCACGACCCTTCTAGCTCGACAAAGTCTTACATTGTATTTCTCTTTTCTGGCGTCTGTTAAAGTCTGCTTATAAGGAAATGGTCTCATAAGGTATGGTTTTAAAGCAAATGCTTCATCACCAATTAACACGTACGAGCAGATTTCATTTTGCCCAGGGAGAAATCTAGGTGCAGGGACACTCATTAAATGTTGTTCAAATCGTTTTCCCATGTTTGAGGTTTCGAAAATACCCCCATCACTATTTTTTCCGAAACCACCAATATCAACACATATAAATGTATAGTCCGGGCCAACAATGGCCATAAGTACTATTGAATATTTATGTAAATAGCACCAGTAATTGGAGCCACTGTTGTTAGGTCTCTTGATTGTTACATGTTTACCGTTCACGCTGCCAATGCAATTGGGAAATCCCCATCTATTTTCAAATTCTTCAGCACATTTTTTCCATATATTCTCTGTCGGTTCTGGTAAATATATATGCTCCATATGTCTGCATATCGCTTCACAGACTTCGGTTACGATTGCACTCACTGTTGTAAAGCCAACTCGAAAGCTATGCCCAATGGTATAGAAGGTGTCACCAGTGGCAAGGAATCTATAAAAAAAATCGTTTTTAGGTGATGAAGTAAAAAAAAGGTGGAAGAATATCAGAGACACATTTGCAAAATATATAAAATCTACCAAACCAAAGACCGGCCAAGCAGTGGGCAACATAAAAAATGGCAGTGGGCTGACTACATGGAATTTTTCCGTCCTTTTTTGACATTTGTCAAAACGTCGTCTAATGTGAAATATATTGACGTCATACATTATGAGACTGCCGAATTTAACTCAAATATATATCAGGAAAGGGCTGGAAATGTAGAAACCGAAAATTTGGAAGACCGCGGCCATGGAGAAGATGAAAATGCTGATGTAGATGCAGAAGATGCACAGAACGCCTCGGCAACACAGAGAGCACCACCTTCTTCATTGAACACTACAGCAGTGACTACTCCAGGGCACACCTTTCCGCAGACTGCAACTACACCAAAATATAAAACGAGCAGAAAACGCTATGAACCACCATCTTCGTCTGTACAACAGCTCATTATTTTGAAGGTAAAAACCTAAAAAAGAGAACGAGGCCATTGATTCACTTTTCTTGGCACATGCACAGACTGTGAAAACACTTCCCTTAAAGCGTCAAGCCCGAATAAAACTAAAATAGCCGAATTAATAGCGCACGAAGAATTTAACATATTGAAGAAATGTCTTCAGCGTCTACCCAGAATTCTGCAAGTATGTATGATAGTAGTATGTCGTCCTTCCCCAGCGGCACTGGGTTTACTCCAATAATATACCCAACAGAGGATTCAAATTCTGCCTCGAATTATTAAGCAACATTTAATCCTAGTGGCAACATGTAGTCCAATTATTACAATAAAATATTTATTTCACGATCCCTGAAGTTTTCGTATTCGATAAGCCTACTAATTTTAATACACATAATTTTTTTACCTGAGTGTAATAGCAAATCGTTCTTCTGGCGAAATAGCTTCACGATAATTTGTGTCAGATTTTCGTATTTCATCTTTCACCAAGTTCAATATTTCATCGAAGCACTCTGGAGTCATTCTAAAATATACGTAAAAGCGCTGTTCATCCAGCCGAAGTTGTGGCATCAAGGTATGGTATTCCCCAAATTTATTTCGTTCCAAGTTAATATCATGTACCCACTTCCTTCGTTTCCTAAACAAAATTGAAAATATTTGTTTTATGTACTTCGTTAAACTTAATACGAGTACATACCCAACTATCAAATGGCGTTAAATAAACATAACTTACCGGGCATTTTGTTCCTCTTCTAAAGCAAGAAATAGAAGTGCCTCCTCTTCTTCTGAAGACGAGCTCATTGCAAAAGGCAAAAATAAAATGTACGCAACCTGTCGAAACCTTCACGTTCGCGGAGCGAATAAGACGCTTTGGTATGAATAAACAGGCGAAACAGATTGCGAATTTCGCTCTGAATTTCGTTACGAATATTTCGCCGCGATTATTTCGCGCCGGTTTGTGGGATGCTTTAACCTGATTTATACTGTTCTGAATGATATTAGTTTTTACGTCAAATCTGTACTCTTACTGGCAATGTGGAACTAGTCCACTGTTTGTCTTTTGTTTCCATGGATGATGTGATTTTTTTCCTTAATTTTGGTGTGTTGTTCTATTAAAAGCTTAATAACACAAAATCTAGTGATTTTATCTGAACCAAACCTTATACCAAAAAAAAAACTTATGACCAAAAACGAAAATCCGAAAAAGTAACAAATAAGATAAAAGCTGAAGTGTGTAAGTTTTTTTTTTGATACAAAACTCAGCACTCCAAATTTCTAAATGGCGGATTGAGGGGTTGCCGAAGTGGACGGTTTTTCTGGATAAAACACATTACATCTCAGTAGCTAATTACCATTGTTATATCAATCTTCTTTTGAATTGATTTATCCAAATATGCAATAAAATTTGAGGCATTCCATTTAAAAAAATCACAACTTTGATATGTAGGTCAAAATTGGGACACACTGTATAATTGCCAATATTTTAGTAAACTTGACCTCAAATGTCATTTATAACATGCCATAAATAGATTTTCCCAAAATGTATTTGTTTATGAGTAATATTCCGTCCACACATGGATGGACCACCCTGTATAATCGCATCATTGACGTTGTATTGTCAGTATCGAAAGGTTGGATGTTAGTGCTAAAAAAGAATGTGAACGAATGAAAATGCGACGATAGTTTTATCGAAATTTAGACCCTGTCAGAACAGGAACTTGGAGCTTTTCAAAATCTAGAAAATGATCCAAGGAAAGCAGCAAAATTGACATTTTTGCAAGAGAACAATTTGTTCTGTTTAATAATTCAGAACTATAATAAAGATTGTTGTCATAATTAAAACAATATAAATAACCCTTCATTTACAACATATAATATTTTTAGAATTTTTACTAAAATAGTTATGATTATTATTTCTTAGATAAATAATGTTTCAACTTAGCATTTTCGCCCAGTTCTTCTCCTATTTTACAAACACACTTTTCGCGAACATTTTTATAGTCTCCATGGGATGGGTGGCTACTTTTTACTAATTTCGATCATTCTTCACTTTATGACGTTGGGAAATTACTTTAACATGACAAAAACGCATCTGATTGCGAACTAAGTTTTCTTGCTGGTGAATACGCAGATAAATCGCAGTCAATACGAAGAAAACTGCACTAGTGTGAACTTGTCTATTTACACAAGGGACCGTTGTCCACTGGAGTCTTACTTTTTCTCTGAATGGAAATTGGATTAGGTATATAACGTTACTAGTGTATGAGTACAACATATGACATCATAAATTCAATCGGTTAGGTATTTCGATCTTGAAAGCGGATAAGTCCGTTTGGACGCGATATTACCAGGAATTAGAATCGGCCAAACGCATTGTTATTCCGAATAGCGATCCATCGTTCCGGTCACGTGATGCTATCCGCTGCCGTCGCGTCAAATAAAAGAACACGTCGCAGCCTTCTGCCTTGCTAATTTTATGAAGGCAACCAATGACAAAGCAGCGGCGGAGTCTCGCTTTGAGAAAGGTTTTTGGCATCATTTGATATGTACGGTAGTTGTACCTACAAAAATCATTTAAAGAACAACTTTCAGTCAGTGGACCCTCACCGATAAAAATATGTTACAGAACTTTGTTAGTGGCGGATTCAGGACGTATAAACATGGAAAGTAGCTCAAAAATGGCTCCGGAATTGACAGTTTCCATTTCACTTTATGCTTATCCAATACGTGTATGCTAGTGGTGTTTGCATCGGTTTCTCAGTTTTATATAGAATCTGCATGAGGACGTCTCTTGGGTTTAGTAAGAGTCCAAATGACTTTAAACGGAAATTCGCCATCATGGATGCTAATATCTTATCAACGTAAGAAGTGGCTTATTGATGGCCGAATGACATTCCAAAAGAAAGCAGGAAGAATGTCTACACCTTCAAAAAAACATTACGATGATATACACAATGCAAACAGAGAAGCTCGCGTGGTGATCCAACAAGAAAAGAATATCGACATCTTCAAAGGAAGAACAAAAGGAAGAGGCGACGGAACTTAGGTGTATAATGGAAAAATCCAATTGATTACAAGAAATTTATATAATAAAGGATAGTTAGAAGAATAATTTTCTATGGAAAAAGTGAAGATCGAGCGGTTTCCAAGAAGCAACAGGAGGATTAAGCGACAAACATGCATGGGGACATTTAAAACCAGAACACTACAAAACATCAATGGAAGCGGTTATCGAGAAAGGAGATTTAGCTGACATGAGTGGCTAGTTTTGAGACAAGGCAGCTTTTCATATTCCAAAGGGAAAGAGAGATGGATGTGGAGAGAAGAATGTCTGAACTTCCAAACAGAATGTACGATAGAGATGCAGGCTACAGCTAAAGTCAGGACCTGATGTTAAAAGAGATCGTGGAATGGTGTAATTTTATAAAGTCAATAACTAAGTGGTGGCAAAGTGTTATGTATCATTTATTTAACATACTTGTTGTTTAAACAAGAGCTAAACCACTAATACTACCGTTTTGTGGTGTTTGAGAAAGAAACTGTTAAGATGTCTAGACCTCCAGAAACAACAAATAGACAAAACTGAAAAGATGGAATGGTCTTCCAAAAACTAGAGAAAAAGACACTAACGAAGAAGATACAACAGGAAATGTCTGCCTGACTGTAAAAAGATAAGGATATGTTGTGTTCTGAAAAAGAAAGCAAAAGAAATAGAAATGATAACCAAATATAGGGCGTGGTTGTCAAAAGAGAACATAGTTGTATAGTTTCTTGGAGGTAGCCAGTTGATATAGTAGGTGTGGTATCTAACATTATTTCAGATAGGTCTGGTATTTTCCTTGGTAGCGAGAGGTGTTGCAAAAAGGAATACAGTAGGTAGAATGTCTACACCTACAAAGGAATAACAAAGAACAATATTTAGACTACTGTTATGTAGTCGTTAAATCCCAACTCAGGACCAGGACCACGAAGATGCATCCAAAGAAGGAAACCATAGCTGATGTAAAAAGATAATACCGAGTTGTGTTTTAAAAATGGAGCGTGAAGAATGTCTGCACCTCCAACAAGAAACCAGGCGAGCAAGAGCTGATAACGAAATATGATATCTTGAAATTGTTGTGAAAAGAGAAGACTGAATGGTATAGGTATACATAACGGACTCTAATATTCAGAATATGGATATCAATCTGCCCTGATATTTAGTCCGATAGTCAGTTGAAGAAAAGCTAAATCTCTTATTCTGATATTTCAGATTCGAGATAGTTGCATAAAACAAGAAGCTAGACCTCGCAAGACTCTTTTCTCTTTTGCAGACTAGGTTAATTAATTGCTGATTTATACAAGTGCCACTTTATATATTTTGAGATACATTGAAACTAAAAACTATTTTTCTAAAACTAGTTTATTTATGTTCAAAGTATTCTCCTCCAGCATCAATGCACTTCTGTAGCCTGACCTTCCACAAATAAAATGCTTCTAATCAGTCAATTTTTGGAATGCCTTCAACAAACTAATTAATTACTTGATCGATTTTCTCTTCGGACAAACATTTTCGACCACGCAATTTTTTTCAATTTCTTGAAGAGTCCGAAGTCACACATTGCCAAATCTGGCTAATAAGTTGAATGTTCCAGCATTTTGATGTAGCGCTGGCATAAAAAGTCTACAGTTAGTTACGGTGGGCCCCAAGAATGGCCACCAAGGTCCCCAGACCTCAACAGTTTAGATTTCTTTTTGTGGGGCTATCTTAAGACACTAGTGTACACAAGTCCCATTAACACTGTAGAGGAATTAACATAAAGAATAGTTGCAGCTAGAATAAAAAACACTCCAGGGATATTTCAACAGTGCGCAATTTCATGAGAAGGAGCGCGGAAGCATGCATACTAAGTGAAGGGGGCCATTTTCAACAATTTCTTAGTTCTTATTTTTTAACCAAAAAATGGCGCAACGAAGGAAAACAATTCAAGAGAGATCATTTGTTTTAAATTGAACGGGAAATTGAAAAATTATTTTTATTTGGCAAAAAACCATTGGCGTACCATTTCTTTCTTAAAAAATATCGAAGTCAACACCCTTACGGACGCCACTGTTAAAGCTAAAAATTATTTTTGCATTGAAAAATATGCAACATTATTCACTTTAACTACGTAATAAATATCAGTGAAATATCTGAAGCGGTTCTGAAAACATTAATTAATTTTCATTTTTTTCCTAAAACTTCAACACCCCGAGTTTTGTAAGGAAACATTTTTGGACCATGGTTTATAAAGTAAACCAACATTAATTTTTCATATAGATTCACACCCTTAAATATTCGCATATCATTAAGGAATACCCTGTATAATGCAGAATGAGGCTTATGCAATGTCACGTTGTTCGCAGTTTTGCGCGTAAGATGAACATCTTCTATATACACATGTAGTGGAAAAAAGGTGGTTGAATACTTCCTTCATTCACTGGGTGGCTTGTCTTACATTATAGAATACGAAGTGTAGTTGTGCGAAGAGGTAACTACAACCTTTGAGTAGTTCAGCCATACGCGGTACTGCTGACCACTACATCGGTAGCAAGAAACTACAGCGCCCCGACATGTCTTATTGACTGTCCGGTTCGACGAAAAAAAAATACAATAACGTGTTTGTAGAACAGAACGGCCAGTCTCATATGCGAATATCATCTATATTATTACATTCTCATTTTACCATACCACTTTTAAGATCCTTCATTCTATTAGATTATCTTACTGACGTCGGTGTGAACTACTGTAGTGTAAGAATCTATCTATTATGTCTGCCAATACAACACACTCACTTGTCCAGCTTGAACATCAATAAAAAATTAATTAAAAGTCTCGGCTGGCAAAGGGTAGTTCAGTGATGTGTGAAAATGAAGATAGTCTTTAAAAGGAAAATGTCAGGATATACCATCGCTGTTCATTGAGCAAGAAAATTCGTCGCTGAAAATATGATATTCCGGGGCAATCGAACTTGGCGGTATTTTACCTTTCAGTGAAGCTTGGTGTATATGATTTTCCAGGAGTGATTGAGCTTGACTTGCAAGGGTATCACTGACAGGTTCTGACAGAAACTGCTTAAATTACTACCATTACGACACATAAGGTGATCTAAATGCTAAGAGGACATACAGTGTATCGAGAAACATCATTACATCAGCTTTAGCTCTGTATAAAGATTAACATAGATAGATGTTACCATTTTACATCAATGTAGCCAACTTTTATTCTCCTATATACGTTTTTAGCCAAAACTTCGTGTTATTTGGATGAAAATCTTCGATATCTACGTATGCGCCCAAATCTTGCTACTCGTATAATATTTTACAGACCACAGCCCAAAGTTAACGTCAAACAATAATTGCTCAAAAAAATAGCGTCCTCTGGAAAATCGTGGTACAAAGCCAGAAATTATATAACTTAGAGGCGGAGGGTTTCTACTATTACTACTCTCATACATATCTTAACATTAGATTATCGGTCGTGTCTTATGCGAAGTACAAACAAATTCTAAGGATTAATATATAAGAATCCTATCATTATTTACGAAATAACCATAAATTACGGTACTTGACCCAGTAGGCCAACTTGGAAATAACATGGATAACGATTAATTATATAATAGTATTATCCACAAATAACTACAGTAATGGTATTCTGATGACTCGGATGCTACTACAGTCCAATTAAGTAATGATCGAGACTGGGATATTACCATCGACAATGTTAGAATGACAGAAAATCTCATAATTAATGAAATGCGAGGTTTGTTTTATTAAAATATCTTTGTTATATTGCTAAGGTTTAGGAATCCAAAAGGAACATTGCTTCAATACCAGACCAGCATTTTTTATACCAACATCATGCGTTGATTTGGTTTGGCTTGTTTTTTTATATATGTCCGCATATACTTTCTGCTTAAAAAGTGTTGCTTCTTTTAGTTTTTTACAAAAATTTCAGCTCGACTTTTTAATAATAGTAAACAGTTTCATGAACTGGTTAATAAATCAATTTTAATTTCGAAAACGGTGGTGCGTCTGAGCGGTTTTTAAGTAAAAATAGATCGACCGTAATGTTTAGAAACTCCGTGGGTTTAACCACATTTGCTGGACTATCTGTTATATAGAATTACTGGCAATGCCATTTAAGGATTCTATTGAACATTGAAAGGGTGCCCTCCGCATCTCCTTGCTGTCTCAAAGTATAATGTTACCGTTCTCGTGGCTTTCCACCGCTAATCACCAATAATCCGAAGTGTTCTTACCCAGACCGACTTAATACTGCTTCTTTTCTCCTTCTCTCATTAATATTTACCAGGAGGGGTCGAAGACACGCCAGCGACGTAAATGGAATATCGAGACTGACTGGTGAAAGAGAGACTGAAGGGTGCAGCTCTTGGTAGCTCTAGCTAAGCAAGGGGGGGGATAATACATGTTTTCAGACAATTTAGGGCTTCTTTGTTTTGAGGCATATCCAAAAAATATTCGATTTTATCAAAAACAGGTCGACCCTTCCCCCTCCTCCTCATAAGAATCCATGTCAGTGCAACGATTTTCAGAGTTATTGCGCTGTTTTTACTGATCCTGTAAGTTTTTAGTTGCTGATTTGGACTTGCAGATATTTTCTCAGAGATCATTTCTAGAACAAATTTTCAGGAAGCCGACTGATAAATCCCAACCGCGTTTCATATGGTCTATTGCATTCTGCATCGGAGATCAGTTTGCTTTTAACAGGGCCATTTGGAAGTCACTTCTAAATGCATTGTAGTCCAAGAACCTGTCATAAATTTTTGAGTCGGCTGAGTCCAAATAAGAAGTGAGTTAGCCTCTATGAGTTGATTCTTTATGACCTCTTAATGCCATTCCTAAGTTCAGGAAAAATGCACAATCAACGTTTATACAAATTTACACTGATATGACCTTGAAGTAGCTTAAAGGTGAACTTTTAGCTTTCGTTATTACCGCTATCAATAAGCGACCGCCACCGGACGGCAAGTAGACAGGGAACATAATATATTCAAATATAAGCGTTCACACCAAGCGACGGCAATCCGGCCATATACTGACACTGCCGTTGCTGGTCAGTTTGTAGTTGACTGAACTACTACCTTATAGCGAGTTCTTGGAGTGATTTCATGAAGCCGCAGTGTTGAAAGCACGTGAGCTGCTGTTGATAAAAGTGTGACCAGCAAGTTGATATAAGATGTTTTTTGTCAATAATACCACACTGACTGACTGATTTGTCTACATCTTATTTGAGGGACACATTATTTATCCGATTTTTTCAGTTATGGTTTTCAAGAATAAAAATAGTGGTCAAAACTGGGCTCAGTTGCACAAAAAACAATGCCTGTGATTCGGACTCAGATACAACAAAACTAAAGAATGAATAGTTGAAATCCTTTTCAATATGCCTTCAAAGTGACCCTGAAATGGTCTAAATGAGTTTAAAGGGACTAACTGACTCTCGGTTCAAACTCGGCGACCCCATAATCCTATATCACAGGTAGCTTAGACTTTCTTATTAGACTTTTGTGAATTTCACCTGGAAATGACCAAGAAATTACCTTAAAAGAGAAAGAGGTTGGTTCGAACTCAGTGACAACAACATTAAGGTTCGATACTGGCATACTGACGCCGAAATCCATTAATCCATTCACGTATTTTTTTCCCAAGGTAATCGTGATTCTGGAAAGGTGTGGTGGGTCCAGTTTGTGGAGAAATCGAGTATTTATTGGGTATAGAATAAAACCATTTTTCTAAGAAAAAAAAACTCACGAATAACAGAACATCGTTGATGGTACACATACCATAACTACGTATTCAGGCTTTATTGCAGGTTCAACGTGTAAAAAATTCTTGGATAGATCACCTTTTATATGGAAATTTGATTTTGCAAAATACCGTTTTCCAACAATAGGAAAATAGGATACAGGAGTTCGATTAACGATCACATGATGGAATGGATGAGAATTTTGACAGCGTTGCGTTGCCATATTTCGCTAAGAGGTGTATAGTCACATCATAGTTGACTGTGAATTGAAACAGTAACATGTGCGCTCTAGCTAAAAAGTTTTGTGATAATGAAAGTAAAAGAATTAAAGGGTGTATATCTAAAGCAGTATCTTGTAACAAAATCAGTGTTTTAATAAATGCCCTAAAACAGTATTCTATGGAACAACATAATGAGCAATAAACAAAACCAGAGATAAATCTGTAAAAATGAAAAATAGACATACAGAGGTTGGGACAGTTTAAGGAGAGTTTCTCCCTACATCCATAAGACCGTAAACCATACTAACTAACCATTTTGAAGACCCCGTAACAGATGTCGGTATAAATCACATTGGGGGGTACTGGTCAAGACTGAAAATGTACCTCTGTAGGCTGGAGGTACCTTCCGGAATATATACACCAATTTATGTGTTTGACCATTTACGATATATGATTTCAAAAACCTGGCAAGTTGCAGCAAAATATTAGTTTCAATTTGTTTTATATTTTTTTATAATTTTTACAGCAAATACTGTTTTAGTTTATTTCTCTATTTTTTATGTATTGCCAGAATTATATTTTTAATTTATTTGACCTTTATTATGTTGTTTTAGAAAATACTGTCTTGGTTACAGTTTTTGTTTATTAGTTTTTGATTATTTATTATGTTCTTCCAGAAAAAATTCTTTGAGTTTATTCATTGACCTATTTTTGTTAATTTTTCACAATTATATATGTCGTTTTTTCCCTATTATTTCTACAAGGTTCTATTTTAGATTATTAATTCACTCACTCTTAGCAAATATACCTTTTTAACTCTTTTATTTTCATTAACATAAAACTTTTTAGCTCTAGCGTATACACTATACACCTCTCAAGTGGCAAAATATGGCAACGCAGCGCTGTCAAAATTCACATCCATTCCGTCCTGTGATCGATAATCGATAATCTCCTGTGGTCACTTGTTTTGTGTTGACATTTGACGTAAAGGTATTGCTGGAAAATGTTTTTTTTTTAAACAAATTTTGATATACCCACTAAACCTTCTATAACCCCCAAATACGAGGTCATGTTAAGTGTACCATCACCCCTCAAATCTACGGAAGCTACTTGTTACATCAAAGAACACTATTATTATTGAAATAAGCTTTACAGTATGCATTGATATAAATCCGGTTGAACTTAACCGGTGATGCTTTATCACTTCCACGTAATAACTTTACCTTATCATGACAAGCCTCCACTAGATAAATGCACAAACTCACTTCTGGCTGTGCGTAGTAGTCAGCGTTCGCTTATAATAATATCTTCTTATAATTTATTACTGATGTTGTATGCCGTATGCCGTGTAAGGTAAGTGTTAATAATGGTATGATGTGTTGGATTATACGCAAAGATAAGGAGACACAGGGTCCAAGACAAGGAGCTGGTTTTTCTATACATCTCGCTCTTGCGCTTAGGCCAGAAGAAGACCCTAAAAAGCTGGCGACATCAGTAAAATCAAGGGTAAAACATAAAAACGAAATTCAGGCCAGGTCGAGCTGTCAAAATTGTTTATTTTCTTCATCAGGACACACTACAAAGAATTGTATCACAATTTCAATCAAGTACGATGCGATTAAACTCTCCTAACCATCATTAATAAAGAATGCATCGATTCAAAATTAAAAAGGTGATTATATCAGTTTTTAGGAAACAATCAATTTGGGAACCCAAAATGGCGGCTAGACCCAGTTAAACGATGCTATACAAAAATTTTGAAAGGACAGATTGCAGTAAATTTGCACATGGCTAATATAACGTCGCCAAAAACGTAATTGGAAACAAAGTCCAACGATTGGCACTGAACACATTCGGAAGTAGAAAGGCAGCAATTTGAAAACAATACAGGGTGTTCCGTATTTGAACGGACATAGTGAAATGCCAGATAGTATGGACCAAGACCTTTCATATCAGAAAATAAAAAAGTTCTAAGTTCAGTTTTTACGGATATACAGGGTATACGTATACGGTGATTTATCTAAACACGCCAAATCTTTACATATCACTGGCACTGTTGAACAGAGTTTGAAGAAATTTTGTACAACAACAAAATTACTTAGAAACAACGTAAAGCTAGATCGACGATTGAATAATCCAAAGCCGGAATCGATTTTTTCGCTTCCTTGTTTTTCATCAAAATCAACATTTGAGCTGAATATTAAAAAGTTTGACTATGTACAAAAAATCCAGTAAATCGTGCTAATTAATTAGCAAAATAGATTGAATGCGCTTATTTGTTCTTTTAGATAAAAATGTTTACTCAATCATCTTATTATTAGCCGTTTATAGTATGTGACACAAAACTCAAAATTACGAGGGTTATTATCATTTTGGTTTTATCAGCATTGCACAAAATAATGCTTAACATTGGACTAAAGACGTTTTGGGAACTCAAAATTCCAGGGTCGGATTCAGTTTATTTCCTTGTATTTTATAAGTGAAACGCCCTGTAAGTCAATTTATTATTATTTCGCAGGAAAACAGAGCAATACATGATACAATAAAATGAAAAATTAATGCTATGCACCCGATTGTCTTATCTCGGTAATTTTTTCAATGACATAATACTAACAACTGATACAACATGGGTTCTGTTTAAAATGGCAATGGCATTTACTATTCAATTCCACTATAGCTCACCAACCTCAAACTCAATCCTTCTCATTTTTATGGGAGAAAACCCTCCAAATACTCGTATACGCTAATCACTTAAAAAGCTTTTCGTGGAGATTACAAAAACGGAATTACACGCACAATACCTGCAAAGTCAATTTCTTCATTGAAAAAATATGTTTTGCGGTATAGTAGTCAAGTAAGGACATGGGATATCCAATTACTGATGAAAGTTTAACGAATAAAAATGAAAAATAATAAGATAGCAGGTTCATGGTTTGGATGTAAAATGGGAAATTCGATTATCCTTGTTTGCTGTGCCCAAGTTCCCTTTAATTACCGTAAAATATTAAAACGTGCACAATTAATATTTGTGACATGTTAATAAGTCAATATTTAAGTGTGATTTACAATAATATGCAATAAAAATATGATTAATATGTTTTTCATTTTTATTTATTAATAAACTTTGAGGGTTATTCGACATTTCAATATTTTGTTATCCATCCCTTCAAGAGCGAACGTGCTTTTTTTGGTTTTATTGCTTCGAAGTTGCTTATATTTGGTATAAGTTTTCTTTATGGAAGGAAAAGCAGGAAAAGAGGATCTTGTACCCTTTCGGGTGCGTCGACGGGGAAGAGGGGAAGACAGCTTGGGATCCACTCGATAACCAGCATCCAGGCGGTTCGCCGCCTAAATAATGAAATTCCAGGTAAGGTAAGGTGGGGTAAGAGCATTTACGGGGCAAGTGCAGCTTTTGCGTTTAAATTTCCCGGATATCAGTCAGTTGTGCTACCATCTATGGATCGTTCATCTACCCAATTCATCTCAACTTTGTAAAATAACAGAAGAGATCTGCGACCGGTATTATGTTCATGACAAACACGCGAAATTGTATTCGCCATTATTGTCCAGCAATAAGTAGATTACGTTTAATACACCCGTCAATATCAAGGCCATCTTTTGAGTTACAGTTTTGATTTATGGTAACTACACTTATTGTTCTATCATTTTCCTAGTGATAACAATATTTTTGCTTTTATTTTCAATAAAACAAGTTGCACTTGCCCTGTGATTTTTTTGTACAGGGGCTAGAGCGGCCTATTTTAAAGGGGCAAGTGCAGTCTATAAAACGAATAAAATTAAAACGCAGTTTAAAAATGACAAACCAGGTGAAGACTGGTTTTTAAATTTTAAACGTCGTCACAAGCTTTCTATTAAAACACCTCAAAGCGTCGAATTTGCCCGAAAAAAGAATGTTGATCCGTTTTTAGTCTACCAGTATTTCGATTTATTAGAAAATACAATCAAAGAACTTGGATTAGAGGATAAACCATCTCAGATATGGAACTTAGATGAGAGCAGTTTTTGCTCAGACCCTTCAAAAACGAAAATCGTTGGGCAACGGGGACTGCCAGCTACACGGACAACAAGTCGGCCTGGAAACCAGAATACCACTGTCTTAATGTGCTGCAGCGCAAGCGGAGAAAAGGCGCCTACCTTAATAATTTTCAAGGGCAAGCACGTCTGGGATCAGTGGCTTGCACCCTCTGGTAGCGAGTTTCCCGAAATGACATATGCAGCAACCGCCAACGGATGGATGGAAAGCACAGTTTTTAAAAACTATTTTGAAAAAAGTTTCGTTAAGTGTTTGCCTCCAGAAAGACCAGACTTAGTAATTTACGATGGTCATGCGACTCATTTAAGTGTAGAAGTTGTTAGAATTGCTATCGACAACCAGATAACAATTTTAAAACTTCCCCCACATACCAGTCATATTTTACAACCACTTGATTTAAGTGTTTTCAAATCCCTAAAAACTCAATGGGATGCTAAACTAGTAGAATGGCAGCGTAAGAACGTGGGTATTAAGATGCCGAAGAGTATTTTTATTGGAGATATATGGAGAGAAACAAATCCTGAAATACTTCGAAGTGGTTTTGTTAAAGCTGGGATTTACCCGCTCAATCGGAATGTTGTAGCGACAGATTTATTTGATCCAGTGTCATTTACAAAGTGGAAGGAATAACAACTCCGTCAAGGCACTTCTATGCATATCGACACAATTCCCAATCAAGCCGGCCCACCAGCGATTCAGATCTTGCATACGGAGCTTGAATAATCTACTTCGCTTGCAATCTGTGGACAGGAAAACGGTTCTTTGCCAGAGACCTCTATTAGTTTTGACGACCTATTACTTAAATCTGTAAAACGCGACTATATCCCTGTAAAACAATCAAAGAAAAGACTTTGTGCGGGAGCAGAAATCATAACACAAAAAAATGTTCAAGAAACAAAAAAAGAAAATTTAGTAAAAAAGAATCGAAAAGAATCGGACTCTTTACCAACTTTGAATTTATCCCTGAACAACAAAAATGGCTTCGACCTCCACCATGGAAACTGACCAACCCGCTGCGACTAAAACAAAGAGAGCACGAGATGAAATTGTTGATCCAGATGATGGGACGAGTATTTCTTCTGCCATGAAGTCAAGGATACAACCGGAGACCGAAAAGAAAGTAAAGTGCCTGAAATATATCATTTATTTTTACGAAAAATTAAAGATACTTCTACCTAAAGAGCTAGACCCAGGTAATGAAAACATCAACTTAGCAGCTCAGATTACAAACGTGATACATTCTATCTTTAATATATTAAGACAGAGGGCGAACGGACAAATTGGGTCATCTGAGAAGAAAGCAAGTGAAAAGAAGATGTTCACTTTAACCTCAAAAGGAAAAACATATTCAATAAAAAAATACAAGGCACCAATAAAAATGAAATTTTAAAACTTATGAACGGTGACTTTATTTTAGCAAACTTTTTTGGTAAGAAGAAAACTTATAAATACGTTTGTCTTGTAACAAAGGTTTTAGACGACGAAGTAGAAGTAACCTGTTTAAGAAAATTGCAAAATAAATGTGAATATCGTTTGGATGAGAACGACAAATGTTCTGTTGCATTGTCAGATATTTTACTTAAATTAGAACAACCTAAGCTTGTTCCACATAGCAGTTTTCAGAAATATATATTTTATAATGAAGTTCAGGTATCCGAAGTATAAATAAAATATATACTTACTCGGAACAGAATAGAATTTGTGTTTGCGTTTTTCATTTTCTTTAAGACTTGTAACCTTTTAAGATGTATAACTTTGTAAAATAAAAAGATGTATGAAAAATTATACTTAATGTAAAACTGTTTGTTACTTTGGCAATTTAAATACATAAGTGACGATAAATTCTTATTACTTAAATAAAAACAAGAGTGTTATGCATCGATAATGTATTTTTGTATCATTTCAAAAAGGTATCAGTCCCTTTCTAAGATCATCACTCAACTTCTGACCAGGATAACATTTATTTTTCGTTTCTAACCAATTATCCATAATATAAAGATGATTGCTCTTGCCTCGTTTTGATTTCTTAGCAAAACTAACTACAGTAATGGATTTTACGCTCTTGCCCCGACTGTATGGGGCAAGAGCAGCAATTGTCATCCTAATAAAAAAACAACATTTTTGGTAAATTGTAAATTTTCTAATTCAATCTAAAATATTCAGTTTTGTAGAGAACACTATAGGCTACTCTCTGGTTAAAATGCATCATCCATAAAACATTTTAAGTATTTTTTCTGTGATCTCGATTTTGAACTTTTAATTTTTTGGGCAGCACTTGCCTCACCTTACCTTAGTTTTATTTATTATTATTTTAACGGTTTACAACAATTTTAAGATTAACATACTATATTCAGCCCAAGGGATCTAAGAAACTGGTTATTTGTCAATGCATTTGTTAAACTTGTATCTTCTACGTAACTGTCACATGTGCACCTGCCTCAAATGGCAGGCACACCTTCCGTGCTAAGGTCGCGAAACCGCGTGTGGGCATCTCGGGATTCCATCCAACAAGTCAGCGTCTAACAAATGCAAGCGTCCGAGAGAGACGGTGCACAGGCACCGGTCTATAATTTATGGCAAATTTTAATTTAACACCTTATCAACGCCCAGTTACGCTTCGGCCCAGACGCGCAATTACGCTCCGACTAGACTTTCAAATGCTTTTTTTGCGGTGCGCGGCTGACAATGAACGCTGGAACAATCAGCATTGTTGTGACTTGTCCGTATGTAGTTTTTGTTATACTAGGTGAGTTGAAAAGTTCCTGGACTCGCATACAGAAGGCGTTGGTGTCACAAAATATATTGGTTTAAGGACTACTAGACGCGCTCAAACATGCGCAACTTCAAGCCGATCTATGTCTTTGAAGTAGAAAATTCCAAAAATGTGCGCTGGTGATGTACTTGCAACGAGTAGAATGAAGTTATACTGTCATAGCCAATATATCAGAAAGTGATTATTCATTGAACTCGTAACTGGTGAAAACAGAAAACAAAAGTGTACATTTTTTGAGATTGTTAGAAAACGTGTATATCTCATTTCTACTACGTGAGCGACACTTTATGCGGAGTCTTTAAATTTGAAGATCCTTCTTAACAAAAAAGAAGACAAACAATAAGTGGTGTTTCGAAGCGGTTATCCATCCAAATACTAATCGCGCTTGACGCTGCTTAGCGCTAGCGATCGGCAATCAAGAAAAGTTTGTGTAACTGGTTGCCTGTTGGTTCAAAGGCCCGTTAGATGACTATTGGTTTGTTCGTACAGTAGTCGATAACTTGTCGATGACTCCCAAAATCAGAATTAGAGAGATGTTACCTGTTCGTACAGTTTCTGAGTGTTTGCCGACAGCTAATCCGCTGTTCGTACAGAACCTTCTGACAGTTCAGAGAGCACCACTCAATCAGTGACAGTGACAGCTATCAGAATGAGTCGAAACTATCTTGAAGACTAATACTGCTTCGCAAAAGACATTTACGGATCGATGACTCTTCTCTAACTGACAGTCTGGGGACACTTTCGCACCGGTGGGCCGTCGGCTCCTAAAACCTCTCCACGACGATGCCGCCGCGCAATGGCCTGTCAGATAGACTAGCCTCACTTTGGCCTCTCATCCTAAAGGTGTCGATCTTCGTACATCCATCGGATTAACAAAGTTTCTTTAAGCTCCTCATAGCAGTCTCGCTGCCCTGGCATTCAGGCTTTGCCTGCGCGGCTGCTTCGAAGTAAAAAAACTATGAGCGATATAGTCAACGCCAAACAAAGTGGCGTGCACGTCATCACGATAAAAATTCCCCGACCTAATGCCTAGGTTTGTAAAATGGTCATTACTCTCTTATTATGGTTAATAGTCATATAAACATTGTTATTAAAATATCACATAAGTTGCTTTCTGATAAATTTAGACGCATTATGCGAAATAAAATGTTTTGCAAACGCTCCAATCACTTATCGACATGTAAACGCACTAAACCGATTTCGCAGCGTTGACACATTGTCACCTTGAAACTTATTTAAACTGGGAACTGACATTTGTATTAATTTTGACACTGAATCAATTTGTGGCATTTCAAATCTTTATAAATCCTTTGGCCCCGCATACTGTAAATCAACAACTGTTTGTTTCAAAACAAAATTATTCATTTTACGAGTAGATAAAGGCAATTTTGGTATATAAAGATGCCCAAACAGTTAAATAGTCGGTGTAAGGAACTCGTGGCCTCGTTAATGCACTACTTTGAGCAAGAAAGGGACAACAACGGGCCTTTGTTGCCTTTAAATGCTGTTCAAGAGGTAGGTTACTAATAATTATATGTAATGTATATTAATAATAGTGAAATTTTATTTCATTTTTTGTAGCGTGTTGCTGCTGCTTTAAAAATTAGTTTAAGGACAGTTAGTTGTATTTCCGAGGGTGTGAAAAGTGATGCAAATTTAGAATCGCCCAAGAAAAAGCGGAGTTATATTAAACGTGTAACCAACACAGCGACATTGGATACAAGTGCCATTCGAGAAGTGATCTATAATATGTATCACAAAAGTAAGATCTTATTATAATAACTTATCAGAAATTTGCATTAATTTGTTAACTAAATTATAATGTCATATTACACATGGTTTCAGAAGAACAAGTTACGATACAAACTTTATGGTCTCGATTAAGAGATAGGGCATTATTTGATGGTAGTGCCACGTCTTTAAGGCGGTTGCTTAGAGATCTTGGATTTAAGTGGCTTAAGGACAATCCGCGACGAGGGCTCATGGAACTACCAAGTATAGCTTTGAAAAGGGTGGAATTTCTAAGGCAATACAATCAAGCCAAGGTTGAGGCCTTATACCAGTTTGTCTTCCTCGATGAAACTTGGATATTCCAAAATGGGACCATAGGTCGCTCTTGGCAAAATGGAAACCAAAAAAAGCGTGAAAGCTATTAAAACATATGGTAAAAGGTATGTACTTTTACACAATTTGCACTATAAAATTTAAAACTAATATATTTTAGATACATTATATTACATGCTGGAAATGAAAATGGGTTTATTGAGGGTAGTGAAGCGATATTTTCTTCGAAAACAAAATTGAGCGATTACCATGGAGAGATGAACCAGGACAATTTTTTGAAATCGTTTCAACATCAGTTATTAGAAAAATTGGAGAGTCCATCTATGATTATACTGGATAACGCCCCTTATCACAGCATGATATTGAACAAAGTGCCCAACAATGCATGGACAAAAAAATATCCAAGACTGGTTGACAAATCAAAACATACCATTTTTAAACACAATGTTTAAAACAGAGCTATTGAGTATTGTTGCTCGGTACATAATGCTTCTTAATTATATATATTTTGGTCGACAGTTTATATTTCTTTTGTTTATTCCTATTCTTAAAATAACTGCTTTTTTAGAAACAAACCACCTAAAATATACGTGATTGATGAATTGGCGGAACAACATGGGCACAAAGTTCTTCGTCTGCCTCCTTACCATTGTATATTTAACCCTATTGAGTTAATTTGGGGCATAGCAAAAGGTTACTATAACAGACATATTGGTAGAGATGGTAACAGTGAAAAAGACTGTTTGGATATGTGGAACGAGGCTCTACAAACGGTTACCCCAGACATGTGGAAAAATAGTGTTCGACATACTGAGCAAGAAATTTTTAAATGGTATGAAAGAGAACGAATTTTTGATCGACCAGACATCGAACCTTCAATAATCAACTTTGAGAGTGATGAAGATTCAGATTCAGACAGCGCTGAAGAAAGAAACTCCGACTAACTTTATTGTACAGAAAAGCTTACACCAGTAGCTTACCTAATTTTAGAATGTATTTTTCTGTATGAATTCTGTAAAATAAATACCATGCATAAAATTTGGAGGACCCCATTTGGATTTTTATTCAGTACCTTTAAGCTATCAATTAAATATGGTAGTTTCATAGTGTCATCTGATCAATAATTGTCATACTTAATGATTATGCAAGTACAGATCTATAATTTTATTATACTATTATTTTTGTTCTCATTTGAGGTTAATATTGCTTATAAACCTAGATATGTAAATAATAAATTTTATTATTTTACAAAAAGTTTGGCAACAATGTAAATTTTTCAACACACCCACCTTGATGGCGTGCACGCCACTTTGTTGGCGTTGACTATATAATAAGCAGCGAACACGCGGGAATATCCGAATTTTCTTCGGACGAGAGAATGCAACCTAAAAACCTGAATTTTGTGGAGGAAACAGTGCCACAATTCAACAGCAACGATTTTTTGTAACATATTCGAGTGAGCAAGACAGTCGCAGAAAAAAATTCAGTGAAATTCCGTGGTAGTAACCATGTCAAATATAATGCAGCGCCCTACAGAAAACTAACTCCGTATAAAGAAACCTGTAAACTTTTAAGGTTTGCTGGATATCAAACAGCCATCTTCAGGGATGTAGCTGATAGTTTCAATGTTTCCGTGAGGTATTAGGTTTGCCCATGTTTCGAGCAGGCCACAAAACCTGTTTGATTGGTCGAATTTGTAACTAGGTCACACATTTGTGTTTGAGGCCAAACGAATAAATAGGTTTTAGCACCTAACCATGTGATTTATGAAGTATTTCTTGATTTAATATGATAATTAGCGGTCCATTTCATATCTTACTATCTGAGAGATATTTTACAAGAAATCTACCATATCCATTACATCCATTACTTCAAAAATGCCTTCACATTAGTCGAATGTATGCCATAGGTGTAAATTTTGCGCCCCGGATTAGTAAAATCGAGTTTCAGTCTCATATAGAATGCTTCCAGCTGACAGTCTTCAGTGGCAATGACAATGACAAAGTAAAATTGTTATCTGACATATGCAGGTAGTATTTCATCACTTCTTTACTAGGACAACTGAGGAATTCTTTAGCTGATAAACAGCCATACAAATATTTACCTTTGGAGACCAGAACCATTAGTGTTTATTTTTTATTGTCTCTTGAATTCATCATCATTCAAACGGTGTATATTGTTCTACGGTTGTTTAGAGAATATTGAGAATCTGCGTGCCGAAAACAGGTCGGAGCAATTAGGCAATAACGAGCACTATGCCGTGCTTCCAGGAGATTGTCAACCGTCCCATACATTCTATTCTGTTCTCTTTCCTCGCCAGAATGACAATTTATGCAGCAGCCGTCGATTCTGGGAAGCAACATGCGAGTGTGGGTAAGGTGCAATGCGTGCGAATCGTACCGCTCACTTTCAAAGCCCACAGATTCACATCTGTGCGGACCGCGGCACTGTCCGTTCCCTACATTTCTGTCCCATGCACTTGCATAAATCAGTGTACAGACTACAAAGAGTAAAATCACTCACAAATATTTTTTGATTGGACTTGTTAAACGATGCTGCCAATATTCCCAGAAACTAAGACTTTAAAGAACCTTGACTTAAACAGCTGGATAGATTTCTTGTTTAGTAGTCTACAACAGT